>OX375883.1:73629534-73982548 GCA_947359465.1 Metellina segmentata
GGTATGGTTATTGGCTTTTAGGTGACATCACTGACCAAAGTCTGCAGCCGTCGTTACGTAAAAGCCAGTTTAACCCTCCGATTGGGTTCTAGGATATATCTAGTCATCAAGATATTACCCATATTTTGATGGTACGAAATCAAGATTTGGTCAGTTTTCTTCTAAGGAGATGTATCGTCCATCAAAATCTATTTATTTTTGTTAATAACGAAGTACCGCATCGAAGCAACCACCAGAAGAATTAAAATATGTGCTATCTCAGCATTATAATTTTCTTTTCAGAAATTTTAAATATAAGTAAAAATTAATTGAGAGGGGAAAAAATCGCAAAATTCACACAGTACTTAACTTTCCTGATGGTTGTCCCAGCGAGGTATCTCTTCATTAGTAAAATAACCAGATCTTGATGGAGGAGATATCTCCTTTTTGAAAAAAAAAACTAAGCGATCTATCTCCAGTTCTATCCATCCTTTAATCTCTTAACAACTTAAAATTCTTTTTGTCTTGCGTTTGGCACAACTTGGCCAAATAAGGCCTGACGCAGAAAGGCGAATTTCGTTACTCAATTGGATCAGTGGTATTTTTAGATCTTAGTTTGACAAATACAAAACTGACGATTGGAGAGATTCTTCAGTTAGATTAAAGTTTAATTACTATTTTACACTATTTACAAATAAAGATTACGTATTAATATGATTCAAAACATTAATCGAATCAATCAAATTAAGAACGCTTTGGTTCTTATCGAATTCAAATCAAGATTCTAACTTCCAACTGACAAAAGCTGCAGATGTGGGAGAGCAGGGAAGGCGCATGACGTCAGCGCCATCTAAGATTCAAATAATTTTCCATTCTCACTAGTGCAAGAAAAAAAACACCAATTGTTTTAACACGTTGCTCGATCTGTATCTCTCCAGAAGAAATTACCAGCGTCAAAATTTAAATAACCTGTGATAGATGAAAAAAGGTTGAAAAGTTACATCAATCCCATCAATATTACCCAGATCAGAGGAACCTTTAACTTACCACTAGACCACTGATTACAATGAACACAGAAACTGTTTATGAAGACTTGAATGAGTGTTGTGTCGTTTTGCAGACACGGTGGCACGGATGGTGTTCATGCGCGAGAACAAGGTAGTGAAGACGAAGAAGACGATGGTGTGCAAGAACAGTTGCGACCCCAAGTACAACGAGTCCTTCCACTTCAGAATGGCACAGAACGCTGTCAACCTCTGCAGCGTCACCGTGCAGATCATGCAGGCAGGCATCAAGGAGAAAGGTAAGAGGACACCAGAATCTAGTTTTAGCATTCTTGTCCAACTGCTTGCACAAATTCAATGTCTTGCTAAGTTTTCTGACAAAATTCTGTGAAAATGTATTCCTGCATTTCATTTCCAGATGAAATTCAGAGGAGGATGGCTATACTACGTTAGAATTTGTGCTTTCTTCCAATGTCACTCCTCTGCATGTCATTTGCAATGTATTCAGAGAAGTGGTATTGGAAGAAAGCACAAATATCAATGTAAAACTTGTATATTCAGCAATTACCATTAACACAAACAGCCAGGAGTGTAGGAATACGAACAGTACAGATCGAAAAGTTGAAATGCAGATCGGAGAGTTGAATGAGATAATTCAGATTGACGAGTTCCAATGAGCAAGTCGACTATTGCTTTAACGCGACTTTCGAGATGAACCAGGATATCGATATGAGTTTTCACCAAGTAAAAATGAAAGAATTTTTCAAATGTTTATTTAAACTTCTGCATAATGATCTTCATATATTTTAATAGATCTTGTTGAGACCTTGCACAAAACAAATACCACGCACAGTCATATTGCGCTCATGGTTGCCGAGATAGACTGGTATCTCTACAAGGTATGACTTTGCCCTTGTACAGATATCCATAACGAACGTATTTGAATAATGTCGCACTGGAACAATACCACGAACTATTGGCGAAGGTCCAGGATCAACCCCGAAGGGAAAGGTCCGACGTAAACACCTCGCAATGACACCACGGTCAGATGACGAGGTCAACACCTTAGCCGGCACCCCACTCTCCAAACTCACACACCACGCCAACGTGAAGACATTTGAGGCCATGATAGAGTTAACGTGCACGAGTCCCTACGTCTTTGGTTGGATCTAGTTTCAAAATAGCAATTCTCTGGTTGCGATTTCGCTATTCTTCCAACCAGACTACCGCATTCCAGATATCCATAACAACTACTTCAGAGGTAGGTAGGCAAGTATTTTAATTAACGTCTTACTGGAGCAACACAACGGGCTTTGTTCGACGGTTTCGGGTACAGTGCCGCTTCGTCGAAGGATATAATAAAAACGAAAATTTCAAGCTCCATTCCCGGAAATTTCGAGAACTTCCTGGTAAAAAGCTATACGACTCCGGTCTCGCCTGAAGTTTGATAACAGATCTCAAATATCCAGTCAACTAATAACCAAAGCCCATGAAATTAATGATCTTACAGTATATTTTTCAGAACGCTGGAGGTATTCTGCGAAAGTTGTTTATCGATCGATTTCACTTGCCCTGGAAAGGGGGATTTTTATCTCTAGTGCCACCTTATCTGATTGATCTTTTAATGGCAATTTCCTATACCCAAAAGAGTGGTTCGGATGTCCTGCAATTATGCGAATATTTACCTTACATTACGGGATAGTTTTAGGTTTACGTAATTATTTATTCGGGCCGTTAAAACTTTTCGCGCTTGTTAATTATTTATTCGGGCCGTTAAATCTTTCACTTTTCAGCCTTGCTCATTGCAAAGTTCTCATGGCACCGGACGCACTAAAAAGTAAATAGATTGAATGCATTGTGGTGTTTTGGGCAGCACAATTATACAAATAGAGTGGGACTAAGCAGAGTCTGTTTTAAGCTATTTATTACACTTAAAAAGATTTCAATACAATATGACTTCTATTTACAGACGTATGTACAACAAACGATCACTACACGATTGTTCGTAAGGAAACGGTAAGTTTCTCTTCTCACAGTTTGTATTTTTGTTTCCCCGGGATTTGACTTCCCCGTATAACTGTCAAGAGCTATATCGTCCACCACCTTTCTCTGTGGCTTCCCTAGTTCGAGTCCCCTTTCTTCCTTCTCGGGGCATCAACCTCTCTCTTTGAATCCCCGTAGATTCTTTTTCAAATGACACCTCCCACACTCAAGGGCTGTCAAATCGCCACTCGTGCGAAAGGGTCGTGAAACCGTTAGCCGGTGGTCCGTCACAAACACCGGGTGGAAATCGGAGTGCACAAAAGTCGGACGCCGACCCTGAGTTATTACCACACGTAGCTGGTCGACTCCCTTCTCGTGGAAACGTTTCTTTTTCCAGCCCCCACGATCCCACAGCATAATGATATTTGTCCATTGAATATATCGTTGGTTTACAAGTGACACCAGATCAAATATGAGTTTACAGTTACAGAAATACACTTTTCAAATATGAGTTTTTTAGTTTTCTAGGACATAATGCGAGGCCCGCAGTTGCCCGGTTGGCAGAGTAGCGGATTAGGTAGGTAGGTAGTTAATTAACGCCACACTGGAGCAACAGAACGGAACATTTGCGCATCCCGAATATGCTCTTTTGGATTCAGATCAGGTAACCGTGCATGACACGAATTCGATAGATATATATATATAATTATCTTATGTGGCACGCAAAAAAGACGTTATTTGTTCTCGCGTTTTAGCAACACTATATGATTATTTGTTTATCGCGAAGACTCACGTATCAATTGAATTTATAGCGTTATCGGATAAAATTTTATTGAAAAAAATGAATATTAGTCGAACTGTTGCAGCTTATACAAACGACATTCTGGGTATTCGATTTCCAAAGCAGCGCTCACATTTCGAGTCGAAATTTGCTCAAAGTTTTCATTTGAATTCCAAATTGTTCGAGTTCTGATTCCAGAGGTTCTGTATACTTTTTCTGTAGTACAACAAATTTATATTTGAAAGATATTTGTTGGAATATCATATTTTGTAAACAATGTCTTCATTGATGCGAGCTAAGCGTGCAAGGTTCGCGCAGAAAACCAATGGGGATTGCAAAGCAATCTTTCGGGGGTTGGCGAGCGTTAGCAAGCAGGGGGCGAGCCCACTAGTTACTCATAATTTTGGACACGTATAGTATCGAAACAAACGGCTTCCTATTGAAATGCGCAGTGATGTGACATCTCCTACGGCATAGACGCAAAAGAAAACGAGTAGATCGCGGTACTGCAAGGTTACGCTCAGGGTGAAACTTTAAGACAGTCGAGTAAAATAATTCTGAGCGAGAAAGCATTGACCTTATCCCTGAGAGAAGCTATTGGAATTGGAATTTACGGGAGTGAAGGAAGATCATAAAAGTTCGCGTGAAACAAGATTTTCTTTCGAATAGGGGTGAGAAAATTCGTGTGTATATGAGAGAGGTTCCCAGAATTTTCACTTCACTCCTCTCTTCTGAAAATGTTCCAAAAAGCTGATTTCCTTTCACCTACCTCATCTGTATAAAAGGATCTGACACTCTTAGATATAGTGTTACTCCTCGAGCTTAGCGTTGAGTCTGGTGTGAAAAAAAAATGACGAAGTTCTTAATGCACGAAACAAAAAGATTTGAAGACGAAATGGAGCATAAAATATGGATGCTCAAGTTGGAAAACTGCTGTAATAGTCCACTGAAAGCAAAGTTCTCCAGTCAGAAAAAATCTTGAATCAGAAAATGCGTTTATGTATTTTGAATTTACCGATTTTTTTTTCTGAAACAGGGAGAAAGTTTTTATTTCAGATTATCTAAGCTTTTGACTGTCTTTCTATTTTAATAAAATCTTTTTAGTAAAACAATCACATAAGAGCACCCAGAAACTCGAAGATTTCAATTCAATTTTCTATAGATAATTCCATAACACAAGAAATAACATTGATGCTGAAGTTAGAAAAATGCAATAAAAGTTCTCTGAGCTCTATTTGAACATCATTTTCAGCCACAGGATATTCTTGAATCATGAAATGCATTCATTACCAATCCAATAGCCGGTGTAGCCGGTTGGAAGGATAGCGGATTATGAACCGGAAGATCGCAAGTTTGAAATTCGATCCAACCAAAGACCGGTAACACACGTGGAAGCTGGTGCAGGTTAAATCAGTCCTAGCCTCGAATGTCCTCACGTTGGCGTGGTGTGGAAGTTTGGAGAGGGGTATGCCAGCTTATGTGCTGGTCTCGTTAGCTCACCAAGGTTCAAAATTATCAGGTGTTATCCTCGGTAATTGGTAATTTTTAGTTAACGTCGTACTAGAGCAACACAACGGGCTATTGACGACGGTCCGGGATCAGTCCCTTAAGGGAAAGATCCGAGGACAACACCTCGTAATTTTGAACCACTGTCAGATGACGAAGCAACACCTGAGCTGGCACCCCACTGGTGTTATCCTCGGATCTTTCCGTCTGTTATTGATTCCGGACTGTCGCCTAACTTTTTACATGACATTGGGTTTATCCATCACATATAATTTTATATAGTATTCATTTTATCATTACATCACTCATCCCATTTTATTATTAAACTATATATACTAGACTTTTTACCTTGAGTTTGGCATAATATGTCCCAAGAGGACTCAATGCCACAAAACTATATCCAATCCAATCCGGACTGTTGCCGATAGCCCACTGCGTTGCTCCAATGCGACGTTAAATGACTACCTACCCTGCTAATTCTTAAAACGATAAAATAAGTTCGATATCAGGTTATTTAATCTTATAGTCTTTCTATTTTGATTAAAATATATTTTTTAAACAAAAAATCGTGTGAAGCGCGTAGAAACTAAAAACAAAGGTTTTATTTTCCCAATAAGCAGACGATTCTATTAAACTGGCACAGACTTAAATAAAATAAGAAAATATACGATAGGTATGTAATAAGGAAGGTAGGTATTTTTAATTATCGTCGTTCTAGAGCGTTCAACGACGACATTCCGGGCATTCCCTAGGCCCGTGGGGCACGGGCCTAGGGCCCCCATAATTTAGAGGGCCCCCAAGTTTCAAAAGTGTCTAAAAATTTTAAAAAGTTTTTAAGTAGTTACATAAATTATTGGGTATTTACGCAAATGTCCGTCGACTGTTTCCCCCACTATCACATTCTTGTAATTACATTAATTATCTAACTATTATGTTTTTAATTTTCATCTGCTTTATTTTGTTTTGCCAAGAGTTATAAGTGATGTCACGATTTTCTCAAACTTTTTGATGACATCTGTGAAACGGTCAACAGTCAAATACGCAAGTACCAATTATTGTTATAAAATTAGTTTTTGTGATGAACAAATAACATGGGGGGGGGGCCTTCCTGCGTGTTGTGCCTACTATACCAAATTTTCTAAATCGGGCCCTGATTCCGGGATCAATCCCAACGGAAAAGATTCGAGGACAACACCACTTAATTGTTAAACACAGTCAGGTTTGTAATAAGAAAACGATGGATTTCTTCCAAATTGGTCGTATTGAGGTGTATATGTTCTTTACCGATATTTTTAATCTTCTTTTGGCTCTCCTACAAGAGGCCTTTTCTGTCAAGCTAAATAAATGTAGGCGGTGATAAGTGTCTCCACGGCGGAACGTGTGTTCTATGCGTATGCCGAACGTGACGTCACACGATTTGTTTTTTCGACCTTCTTATGAAATCGGCCGAGCATGTGGGCGGAGTCGCTATCGTAATATCTCGGAAGGGTAAATCACGTGGGCTTACCAATCGCCTTCGGCCGATTGGCTATCGAAACGCAGACTACTGCTTTTAATCATCAAGATAGATAATCACTTTAACCAATCAATGCTTTTTCCCAAACCCACGTGACAGGTCATACCAAGCGACCGAAAGAAATAGCGTGAGGCAGCACCCACATTCTCCATCTATTTCATTAGAAAGACGATTGTTTTTAGAGAGCGATTTTTCATCACCTTGACAGTAAAAATTCCAAAGAATAACTAGTAAGGGGGTGTGGTTTCAAGAGAAATTTAATTAGCAACTGGAGTTTTGTGTGTCCGAAGCTCAATCCAACCACAGACCGTTGTGTACTTGTGAAGTGGTGCACGTTAAATCTTTTATAACCTCAAATACCATATCGCACCCCGGGCAAGACGCAACTCAAAATTGCAGAATTTGAGAAACATCAACAAAGAACTTTGACTTTCACATTTCGAATATCGAAATCTGCGTTTTCGTTTCCGAACTCGGCACATTTCTTAGGAGTCACCTCAAAATGAACCTCCGCACCCTCTCGGTACAATCCAGTCCGCTTGATGTTTGCTTGGTCATTGTCCACGGTCACTGTCACTTTCCATGGACTGTTGCAGTCTTCGGCCGTAGGAGTATCTGTATGCAATAGAAAAATGCTTTCAAATACGATTCCTAGCAATCCAAATTAAGTAGATAGATATGAAGATATCGGTTTTTCTATGAATCCTTTCAGCCTAAAAATAACTGCATTCAAAAATTATCTTTATACTTTTATAAATGCTAAAGAAAAAAAAAGGCATATAAGTTTTAAAAAAAGGAGAAATTCAATTAAAAAAAATTTATTACGTGTTCAAAATGATTTACTAGGAGCCAAGATATATCGCACCCCGGCAAGAAAAATGACACGACTCAAAATTGCAGAATTTGAGACATATCAACTTAAAGGATTCTTTAAAACTTATATTGAAATAGTATAAGCCAGGCCTCGAAATATATTTTTTAATACAGGTGCACCTTGTGCACTTAAGTTTTTAAATTAGGTGCACAAGGTGCACTGTGTACACCTTGTGGGAAAAAATTAGGTGCACAATTATATTTTCATGTGCACAGTGCACCTGTGCACCCGGGTATTTCGAGCCCTGGTATAAGCTTATCTTTTAGATTTTAGGTAAGTATTTATGGTGGTAACTTATATTATATTCTATGGAATAGTAATGTAACACGCTAGGGCACCTCACACATACGATGACATAACATCAAAATTTTTATTTTTTGACTTGTGTCACTTTTCTTGCCGGGGTGCGATATATCTGTTACTGCTAGAGTTCGAAAGCCGTTAATGTGCACATTACTTAGCTGATCTGCAGATCAACTGATTTGCTCCGTTAACGTGCGGAATCAAGAGTTTTCCGCATTTAACCTAATTAATGTGCACATTAACGGCTTCCGTATCATTAAAGTTCAAAAGTTTGTTTCCCTCATTTCTTTTCCCTACGCCTTCCCCCTCAATCCTCCATTTTTAGTTTTAGTTTGGTTTCGCCAGCGTCTTGTAGTCGCCGGTTGTTTTTATCGTGGCTAGCCCGGGGTTGCCCGTGCCAGTGGTGTAAGGTATTAATCTGGTGTAAAATTTTCCGCAGGTTTCAAATCCTTTGAAGATATATTCAATTTAAAAATTATTTATTTAAAGAAAATAATATTTTTAGGTATCAATCTAAACTGAAATTTTCCGCAG
This sequence comes from Metellina segmentata, assembly GCA_947359465.1. Lineage (NCBI taxonomy): Eukaryota > Metazoa > Arthropoda > Arachnida > Araneae > Tetragnathidae > Metellina > Metellina segmentata. The sequence continues at coordinate 73,638,015 of OX375883.1, forward strand.
ATTTCAAATCCGTTGAAATTTTTACTCTATATTTAAGGGTCTAGGAGATATAAAAAAGAACTGTGACTATAGTTAAAAGATTTATCGTCTGGCTGGAAAAACATTCCTCCGCGCAAAATGAAAACGGTAATCAAAAAAAAATAATAATTTTCTCCGCGTGCAAAATGAAAGCGGAAACGTAAAAAATAATTTTCTGAGCGTTCTCCGGGGCGTTGAAAAAAACTATCATGGTTCCAAGGCTGACTGCAAGGTTACGTGGGTAGAGAATTCAAGATTGAGGTTATTCTTCTTTCGCAGAAGAAAGAAGCTTTGAAGAACCAGGAGAAAAATAAAAATATTAAATTAATTTTAAAATCTTCTAAATTGAATTTTAAAATTTCGCCTTCCCAAAATTTGCAAAAAAATTGGACTACCTGTGTGCTAAATCTCATTGCTGTAAGTGCCATAGATCGTCAGGATTTTGCAACCGCGAAACAAACACAGACAGACAAACAAACACTTCCTTTTATAATATTAGAGATAATTTGCGTCGGCTGCCAGTGCGTAGCATAGCTAATTCTGTTTTCAAATTCGTTTCTGCCTGTTAGCACGTGAATTTGTGTCGTGATTTTTTTCTAAGCAGATAAATTTAACTCCTAGTATGCAAGCAAGCACCGAATTGGTGAGTGAAATTAAGAAAGGATTCTTAGAAAACCTCTTTAGCGAAGATTTAAAATATAATTGTGTTTTAATAACAAAACGAAAGTATGATTCCATAATTGAAGATGTAAAGCGAATAAAAGTTTCCAAGAAAAAAGAATCATCTCGAGATTATCGAATAATTCAAAGGCATGATGTGTTGACTGTACTTTCCTGTTGTTCCAGCAAATATCTTATTTTCACTTTAACGAGCGCCTAGTAGGTAATGTGCAGATTATCAGGTAATTTGCAGATTATCTATGTAATTTGCATATTATCTAGGTTATGTGAGAAATTTAAACAATTTTCGGCATTTTAACGGATTACCCTAGTTATTCTGAACATTACCTAGATAATCTGTTTGTTGTTGTTTCTTATGCCTACACTGGCAGACCAGAGGAGTGCCAGGCCCGTCGAAGACGGCAAGAGGCGAGGGGGGTGCGCCTTCCATGTTATTGAGCCCCATTGGGAGGAAGTCCGACTTTACTCGACATACATGACACATCCGTTTTACAGGAAGGTCCCTTTCATACATCCATTCACTCACACATATCGTAATTTAGATTCCAATCAGAGGCCGATAACCCCCTGATCAGGTACCCCCAGAGGTATTGATTTGGTATGGGAACATGGGGGACATTGTGACCACGACCTATTTAACGTGCCCCAGTCACCATTAGTGAACACGACGGTCTTTAGCCAGGTCGTAGCGCCGATCTCGAAATCATCAGAATTGTAGTCTCCGCCGAGGACAGAACCCACAACCCTTCCGATGCGAGCCCGACGCTCTACTGACTGAGCTACCGCGGCTCAGATAATCTGTAGAATAACTGATTACTGCACTTTAGCGGTAACATATCAATTCGGAATTTATTCTTTGAAATTTTATTGGATTGAATTGGACGCCATAAGCAGACGTTGTTTCACCTGTGCGGCTTTCAGCTGTACAGTCAGGGAGATTCCGTGATAGCCGAGGAAAGTAAAATACATATGAAACATTTAAGTGCACAGAAAAAGGAAAGGGAAGTGAAGGGCAAAATCTCATCAATCTGTGGGCCCCGTTGCCAACTGTTATGATGGAACCAGTTGCCATTTGTATTGACGGCCCCTCCTCGTGTCCCTTTTACGCTGTTTATGTTTGAATAAAGATTAAGAATTTTTTTTGTAGCATTTTTGATAGTTTAATCCAAAAGCATACTGCATATAATTTTATACGAGTGACATATACGATATACTATACAACAAACAAGACATTTAGGTAAAAAAAAGTGTTGAATAAACAAAAATAAACATTTGGTCAATAAACATAGTTACTAGTACCATACAGATTTAATATCCGGAAAATCAAAATGTTATTTGAATGTATGCAATTCTACAATTGAAATTAAAAATCAAAGCAACTGATTAAAATAAAGTTCAAACTTTAATAACACTTAATAAAAAATATATGTGTCCTCTTTGAAAAACAAACATGAATAAATAAATAAATAAATTTACATTTTTCGTGGTTTCATCATGGAGAATGTTACATTTTAATTTGACATGTGAAATAGTTATTTTCAACATCGTCGCCAGTTTTATGAATTTTTTAATCGCATTTCGTTTGCCCCTTTGAGGGCCCCCCTGACCCACGGGCCCCGTTGCTATGGCAATGGCAGTACGGTTTATGTGGGGGCCGTGGGCTAAGCATGTAAGAACAAAAATGCATCACGACGAAAGAAGAGGATCACATAATTTGAAAATTAAAAAGTACAAAATGAAAAAAACATAAACAATAAACAAAAACCATACATAAAAAACAGGAAATCGCGCGCGCGCGCGCGCGCGTATTGAGAAGAGGAAAAAAGAAAATTCTAAAATTAAAATGTTTAAAGACAATCAAAAATGACATATACTAGTGTCAAAAGAAAAGACAAGTTATTTGGAGAACTTTCGACTTCTCAGCTCTCACAAATGTAATCAATGTTAGAGAGGAGAAATTCCATCACTTTAAGGATATTGCGGTGGCATTTTCTATTGAGAGATACGCGAAAAGCTCCCATTCGTATCGTAATTTATTTTCCAACTATCCGAAATCTGCCTTCTTTTCACGCCTCCCCTCCAACGGAGCGTGATGCTGGAAGCCGTGATTTTCGGTCGATACATCAACTTTCATAATACAACAAAATCTCATATCCCCTGTCAAGAACCCACTCTATAAAACTATTTCTCCCCTCTCTGCTAATCTCACTCGCAATCAGTCACCGAAGGTCAGGTCAGACAATTTGATGGCACTTGCAAGAATTTCTCTATTAGACCGGAGGGGAATCCACGCAAAGTGACCTTGAGGTTCGAGTTATTCATCCATAAAGATTAAGGTGACCTAGACAGAGGCGGCCGTTCTGTCAGAAAGTCTTGATGACAGCGGATTTCTATCCAACACATAAAAATGGGGTGGTTGGAAGGTTGGTTAGGGTGAAATGGCGCATGGTCAAACACGGACAGGCTGTGCCAAACACAGGACCATCTATACTTAAAAAAGGCTAAATAAGGTTATTACCTCTCCGAAGAGGTATCTCCACCATCAAGATCTGATCAATTTTACTAATGAGATATCTTGTCCATCAAAATCTGACAAATTTTGCTAATGAGATATCTCGTCCATCAAGATCTGATCAATTTTGCTAATGAGATATTTACACCATCAAGATCTGACCTATTCTGTTAATGAAATATCGCGTCCCACAAAATCTGACCAATTTTGCTATGAGATATCTCGTCCATCAAGATCTGACCACTTTTGCTAAGGAGATATATCGTCCATCAAGATCTGAGCAATTATGCTAATGAGATGTCTCATCCATCAAAAATCTGACGACTTTTGCTAATGAGATATCTCGTTCATCAAGATCTGACCAATTTCGCTAATGAGGTGCCTCGTCCATCAAGATCTGAACAATTTTGCAAATGAGATACCTCGTTCATCAATATTTGACAAATTTTGCTAATGAGATATCTCGTCCATCAAGATCCGACCAATTTTGCTAATGAGATGTCTCGTCTATCAAGATCTGACCAATTTTGCTAATGACGCTGTATCTCGTCATTAAGATATTGCCCATTTGTTAATGTCCCGTTCATTAGCAACTCGTAAATTTTGCTAATGACAAGATACCTCGCCGAGACACCAACCAGGAGGGATTTTTTACAAGCAGTTTCTCTGGCGGATTCGTAGGTGTCCGAGTCACTTTCGCCGCTGCGGACAGTGTGGTGTAAATTCAATTGGAGACTGAGATGAATGTCTCTCAAACATGTAAACATTCATCCCATTTAAACCGCTTTTCTGTGTATCTGTATGTGTTTTTTGATAATGCTGTTTATTTAGATGTACGATTCGATGTTGTATGTCGATTCCGTTCGAACAGTTTTATTCATAATTTAGTCTTTCCCTTTGTGTTCGTCTTTATTCATAATTTTTATTTGTATGTTTTAAATGTTTAGTAGTTAGATTTTAACATTTTTCCACGTCTTCCTTCCAGATATGTTATGTGCCTGTTTAAATATAGAGTAATTTATTAAGTCGTGGCATATTTGTCCTCGTCTTTATTCAAGATTTGTGATTTTGTTATTTAGAAAGGTCTATTTTCCATAAAGCTTTGAATATTTTATTATCCTGTACTCGCTTACAGCGAAAAATGCTACCAAGTTGATAGGGCTGGCTTCTGTGGAGCCAGGAGTTCCCTTCCGGCCACCCCTTGTTTTGGTATTAAACTCTTTATGCTAGGTTCATTCTTCGTAAGTTTCATTGCGAAAGTGCTCAAATCGTATTCGAAAAAAAAAATCCAAGTGACATCACATTCGGAATATGCACAGAGATATTTTCCGCCTTAGAAACACTGCCACCACCTAAATTTAGCTTGACAGAAAATGCCTTTTCTTAGAGGCCTTCATGCTACCCAGCCTTTATAGAACCTTTAACTTTGATGCTACCCACCCCATTTATGACCATTAACTTTGATGCTACTCAGCATATTTAGAACCATTAATTTTGATGCAACCTATCCAATTTAGAACTATTAACTTTGATGCTACCCATCCTATAAAGAACCATTAACTGTGATACTAACTCCTATTTAGGACCATTAACTTTGATGCTACTCACTCTATTTAGCACCATTAACTTTGTTGCTATTCATCCTATTTCGAACCACTAACTTTGATGTTACCCACTATTTAGGACCATTAACTTTGATGCTACTCACTCTATTTAGGACCATTGACTATGTTGCTACTCACCCTATTTCGAACCACTAACTTTGATGTTACCCCTATTTAGGACCATTAACTTTGATGCTACTTACTCTATTTAGGACCATTGACTATGTTGCTACTCACCCTATTTCGAACCACTAACTTTGATGTTACCCCTATTTAGGACCATTAACTTTGATGCTACTCACTCTATTTAGGACCATTGACTATGTTGCTACTCACCCTATTTCGAACCACTAACTTTGATGTTACCCCTATTTAGGACCATTAACTTTGATGCTACTCACTCTATTTAGAACCATTAATTTTGATGCTACTCAGCATATTTAGATCCATTAACTTTGATGCCACCACCCAATTTAGGACCATTAACTTTGATACTACTCACTTTATTTAGGACAATTGACTTTGTTACTACTTACCCTATTTCGAATCACTAACTTTGATGTTACCCCTATTTAGGACCATTAACTTTAATGCTACTCACTCTATTTAGAACCATTAACTTTGATGCTATCACCCTATTTAGGACCATTAACTTTCACACTACTAATCAGAGCTATTAACTTCTGTCCTATTTTGCCTATTTAGAAATACAGCACTGAATTAGATATAGAACTTTGAAAAATTGTATTGCATTTACTAATGTGATGTTTGTTTTTTCAGATCGATGTCTTGGAAGAATCATCTTGGGCCCTTACATGTTCTCGAAGGGAAAAGGCTTAGAGCATTGGGATGAGGCTATGTCGGCAGGCCACAAGCAGATCCGATACTGGCACAAACTGAGCTGAAGGGTCGAAACCTTTGTCGGAACTTTTACCCTGCTCCAACAGATACAGAATCATGGTTCTACTCGAAACTCTTCTTCACTTCAGTGAATTAAAAAAAATTCAATTTTAATCCACAACTATTTTATAATTGCTTTCAGACATAAAATTTCAGTTGAATTTTGTGTGAGAATGGTTTTCAGTGCAAACATAAACCCCTACCTGAAGAGAAAAAATAATTCATGTTTAGAACGATTAATAATTCTTAGTTACAACGTCTTTTCCATAAAATGTGATTTATCTCCAATTTGGCGACGTCTGGTGCTATATCCCCCCTGACTCTAAATTATTCTTCTGGGACAATTAGAGCCGACTTCATGAAGCAGCCATATAAAACGCATGTATTGGGCATATTTTCAGTTTTATATTAAAAAAAATGTTTTTTTTTTTTTTTTAGGTGTGATTATCCTACCTGTTGATTGTAAGGACAAGGTATCTCGTCATTAGCAAAACGAATCAGATTTTTATGGACGAGATATCTCGTTCATCAAGCTCTTGCCGTCTCTTTTCATTGGAAACTGACCAGATCTTGATCTCGTCATCGTCAAAAAAACAGAAATATATTGATGGCGAAATATCTAGTCATTATCCTAATTGGTCCGATCTTGATGGTCGAGTTATCTCGTCGAAATCACTCGGAGTATTAATCACTTGGATGGTAACTAAGAAGGGATTTTCAGTATGAAGAAACATACCGGAAGACGAGGAGTTTACTTCCTGTTACCCAATATGGAATACAACGTAAAGCTCGCTCTAACACTAAAAACACTAATGCCCTCTGTATTTACATTGCAGAAAAAGCCTCACATAAACTACGTGCTGAAAGTGCATTAGAATTACATGCTATATTCTAGAATAACGTTACATTATAAAATAAAACGAGAAATAGGTTATAACACTGGTGACCTTTACATACCTTTACCGAGAAACACTCCTCATGAACGTCATGAAACACGGCAAAATAAAATGTAGTTCTTTCTTTTTACATAACATTTTTTACTGAATAAGCTTTACTGAATGATTGTTTAAAATGAATCCAAAATTATTTAAAAAATAGTTTATTCTTTTCTCCTGAAGCTCTCATAATTTAAACAGACTCAGCATGAGTGTATTAAATTTTAAACTCGGAGTGTGCTTTCTCTTCGTATTCTTGATGTGACGTTACTTGGTATGATTTCAACACAACGCCAATGAAATTTAAAACAAAGAATTTCGTACTGATGTATCATAGTTAATTGGCCAGTGCCAGTTAGTCAAACGTAAAAACAGCGGTGAACTATATTTTAAGATAGCTCCTATAAGTATCATGCGGAAAAATTTGAATCATTGGAAGTAAAATTTTTCTATCTGGTTTTTCTTTGTGTTCTAACAGTGAAAATTATCTCATAATCTCCATTTAATAATTCAGAACAATTAGAATATCAACTTACTCAACAACAATAAAAATATCCAGCCTATTAATTTTTTAAATGGTAATGGTCGAAAATTCGGTTTTTTAAATGGTAATAGTCGAAAATTCGGTTTTTGAAATTTGGTATTTAAATCTCATGTGAAATTACTTAAAATTATACTTGGTACTTAATGATTTGGAATGCTTTTGATATACAGTATGCCTAGAAATAACCTTCAACGGACAGTGATTTGGAGCAATTATGAAAATTATAATTCAGAATTCTTTATCCATTAATCCTTTGTTTGTGTGTGATGGACACTATGCTAAAAAAATTTATTTTAAACAATCTTTATGGATGAAGACCTATTACTATTACCTTCTATTAATGCACTTTGAAATTAAAGATATTTAATACCTTGATTTTAAGTATATCGATTGTTCTACGGCACACCAAAAATGAATTATACATTTTGCCATTGTGACAAAAACAAATCCTAATTTTTATTCGTACAATAAATCATTATAATTACCTAATCGGTCTGTTCAAAGTGGCACTAAAATATTATATTGTGATGTGCATGAAAAACACACAAAAAAAAAACAGAGAAACAGTATTTTAATAAATTTAAATAGCTATTCTAATTAGATTGAAGAAATCAAAAAACTTACAAGAATCGTGCATAAACAAGATGTATTTTCTCATACTTTTCTAACTGTCAAGATTTCAAACTTTGATTATACTAGTAATCAATAGTTTCGAGAAATCGAAAAAATTCGCAGTTCTGAATGTTAAAATTATTTTGGAAATAAAATATTTATTTGCATCACAAAGCCTCGTCTAAACATCCTACAAGGTTAATGACCCACTTTAACCCAGTTGGTAGAATCCCGGATTCGCAACTTGAGGATTGGTAGTTCGAGACTCGTCCAGACAAAGACCGAACTGTACACTGAAGACTGGGGAATGCTAAATCTGTCGTGGCGTCAAAGGTCCTCATGTTGGCGTGGTGTGTAAACGTGAAAAGAGTGGGGTGCCAGCTCAAATGTTGATTTAGTCATCTGACCGTGGTTCAAAACTACGTGTTGTCCTCGGATCTTTCCCATCCTGAATTATCCCGGACCGTCGACAATATCCCGTTGGTTGCTGAAGTGCGACATAAATTCAACTACCAACTATCGGCAGGATTAAAATTGATGCCAATTTCAAAATGATAATTTCTAAAACCATTCACAATGTGGTGAAGAGCAGTTTCTTTAGAACCATAAACTGTAGTATGTTAGAATCAAAATGTATATTCTTAGAATACTATATCACGGTATTGCTAGTGTTTTTTATAGAATAAGATTTGTTCCATTATAAAATATTTTAATTGGAAATTGGAAGAAAAAAAAATTATATTCTTTTTACTACAATCATAACAATGAATTTTTTCAAATTTATTAATTTATAATTTGTTTTTATTCATATATATCAAACCTTGAAAGAAAACGTGATTTTTTATATTCTATTATAAGAGGATAAATGCACCCCAAGAATATTTATTTAAATACATTCGTTCTAAACCAACCATTGCAGATATTTGAAAAATAAAATAAATTGGAATTATTAAATTTTATCTGTATTTGATAGTTCTGTGTTGTGTATTAGATTCTAAAAAATAAATTACAAAGAAATGCAGTTTTAAAATGCATTAGTACTTCAATATTAAGAAAACTTCCATTTTACAGAGTGCATGAATGTTTTATAAACATGTTCTTTTGTTACAACTTATTTTACATGCATATATTTATTGCCATGGTATTCATTTTATGCCTTTATTTTTGTGTTTCTAAGCAAATAATTTCAATCTTAACTCTAGTGGAAATTGCAAAATTCTATGAAACTGCAGACAAAAAAAAAGATACGCTCTTTTGAAAGGACTTCAAATGAATGCATTTAACTTGAAATATTAAAATGCATTCAGTTCAAAATGCATACAAAAATTTAAAAGAGAACTAACAAATACTGTTTTGAAATCGAGTCATTTGTTTAGCGTTTGTACATACAGTGGCTCCCAAAAGTGTTCGTACACTTACGAATTTCAATGAAATACTGCTTTATCCTTTCATAAAAATTTATATTTCATAATGGGAATTTTTTTAATAATATCTGTAACTTTTTCCAAAACTATATAAAATATTTAAAAAACATGATTTAAAAAAAAAACTTGTTTAACTAATATTCAAAAAGTAACAAAAAAAAATGACTTCACAAAAGTCTTCGTACACTTTAAAAAATCTCTACATGTTGGTAAATATTGTAATATTTCGGCAAATTAGTACTTCGTAGGATATCCTATAATATCCACGACAGCTTTTAAACAACTGGGAATAGAGTTCATTAGGGTTTTTTTTTTGTAATTTCTGCATCAATATTTCTCCATTCTTCAATCATTACTGTTTGTAGTTCGTCTTTCGTTTTAATGACGTGTCTTTGTACTCTAACTTCTAGTTCTCTCCAAATGTGTTCTATTGGGTTTATATTCAGCAAATGAGGTGGTGTTTTCATAACTTGTTGGCAATTGTAGAAACCAGAGGCGAAAGTTGAGAGCCGTGTGCTTAGGATCGTTATCTTGATAGAAAACAAAGTTATTTCCACTATCCAAATTTTGGGCTGATAATTTTAAATTATCTTTCAAAATATTTAAATAAAGAACATGATTATTTATGCCATCAATAAATACACTTTTACCTAGTCCTGATGCTGATATGCGCCATCTCAGCCATGCTTTAAAGTTCCAACTATGTTCTTGGCATTAAAAAAATCATTTTTTCTTCTCCATAAAATTATCCGCCCATCTGATTCAAAAATGTAAACTTTGCTTTCATGTGCAAGTAAGACATGATTCCATTACGTTTCGGGGTTATTTATCATTGATATTTCGAAGGAAAGTCTAAGCCTTTTTTTATTATTTTGCACTTGCAAAAAAATTTCTTTGGGCAAAACGTCCTTTTAATTTAACTCATCTGAGCACTCGTCGAACAGTATCAGATGAAATTGAAGTAGAAAATGTTTCAGTAAATTCTGTAGAAATTTTACATTACACAAACGTGGATTTTTTACAAATTTTCTAACTATAAATCTCTAATCATGTGGAGTTAACTTTGCCGGACGTCCTTTTCTTACTCTGTTTTAAATCTGATTTTCTTCTCTAAGGCGTGTTATCATATACTTCACCGTAAAATAGGGGATAAATTTACTAATTTAGCAATATTCCGATCTGATTTACCACTACTATGATGAAAAATATCAAATTTCGAATGCTGTCCGTTGTTTCCTTCCAACAGCGAGCCATTTTCAAATAAATATAATATTACGAAGAAAACAAGCAAAGATAAAAGCCAAACGATTTTTTAAATGTCACCACAATGCAAGAATAAAAAAAGCGATAGACGATTTTATTTATGAACTAGCAAAATACCCGACCTTACTCGGTTTGAATTCGTTTACTCTAGATTGAAGAGATAATCAAAATATATAATGACTTACGTTTTTTGTAGAGTAAAAATTTATTTTAACACCTTTCGCCATCTTTATATTTTCTACAACTTACTTTGGACACAAATCCTACACATGCATATCCATTCATGTAATACATTTCACATACATCGCACAATTGCTGTATGACAAAGCTCAAAAAGACGAAAGGTGATACTAAGGTTACTACTATAAAAGACGATTTTTAGGAAGATTTGGAATTCCCTTTCTTAAGTTGTTTTCATGTGCAACTCAATTAATTAAAATTACGATTTACGGCGAGTGCTCTCGCACTCATAGTCAACAAAACAATATTTTTTTACCTGTGGCACTCTTGCCTCCGGTATGCGACATTGTGAAATTTTGCAATCTTCTCCTGTCATTACTACAACGAATTTTTTAATGTTGGAAAAAGTTCTAGTTTGGATTTTTAAGCATTATTATTATTTCAATAACGACATTATTCTTTAAATAACGGCATTATTCTTTAAATAACGGCATTATTCTTTAAATAACGGCATTTTTCTTTAAATAACGGCATTCTTTAAATAACGGCATTATTCTTTAAATAACGGCATTATTCTTTAAATAACGGCATTATTCTTTCAATAATGGCATAACTACACTTAAAATTTACTGAAAATTTATACTGACTTACCTAACATTTTCAAGTTTAATACTTTGTGGTGCTGTTGGGTGTGATGAGAAGGAAAACACATTTATTAAAATAATAAATATTTAAAACAGGAAACAGCGAAGTAAAACAAAATAAAAGATGTCGTAAAAAATTGTTCTAAAGATATTAATTTGTGATTCAATTTTATCTCTTGATCTCGCACAGTTGCCACAACTTACAACTAAAAGTGTACAAAAGTTAGAAATGTAAAATTAATTCAGAGCGAAAGAACCAGAAAAAATATCACTGCTCGCGCGATCGTGTTCATTCTCGTTTCATTGAAAAATATCGTCTGTCCCAAATATTCGGAAATCGTTTTCATTGCGCAAAGAATAAAAATGACTCGAAAAAAATGACGTATCAGAGATGAAATTCCATAAAAAAAAAAAAAATTTGAAGAATAATTACTTTTTCAGCAGTATTGGTAAAGCAATCGAATTAATCGTAATATTCAATAGACATTCCAATTTTTCCAAAACTACCAAAAAATAACGGCATTCTTTAAATAACGGCATTATTCTTTAAATAACGGCATTATTCTTTAAATAACGGCATTATTCTTTCAATAATGGCATAACTACACTTAAAATTTACTGAAAATTTATACTGACTTACCTAACATTTTCAAGTTTAATACTTTGTGGTGCTGTTGGGTGTGATGAGAAGGAAAACACATTTATTAAAATAATAAATATTTAAAACAGGAAACAGCGAAGTAAAACAAAATAAAAGATGTCGTAAAAAATTGTTCTAAAGATATTAATTTGTGATTCAATTTTATCTCTTGATCTCGCACAGTTGCCACAACTTACAACTAAAAGTGTACAAAAGTTAGAAATGTAAAATTAATTCAGAGCGAAAGAACCAGAAAAAATATCACTGCTCGCGCGATCGTGTTCATTCTCGTTTCATTGAAAAATATCGTCTGTCCCAAATATTCGGAAATCGTTTTCATTGCGCAAAGAATAAAAATGACTCGAAAAAAATGACGTATCAGAGATGAAATTCCATAAAAAAAAAAAAAATTTGAAGAATAATTACTTTTTCAGCAGTATTGGTAAAGCAATCGAATTAATCGTAATATTCAATAGACATTCCAATTTTTCCAAAACTACCAAATTATGGTTGATTTAAGTATACTTACTCAGGTGTTTTAGCATGAAACTTGTCTAAATATAACAATAAAGAAATGTTTAATATTGCATTCACTACATTAATAGATAATGTATAAAATAAAATACAATGCAATTAAATATCTGGAATACAATTTATGTGATGCCTACACAAACACACAAACACAAAATCGAGCATAGAACAGAAAGACGGACAGACAGACTTTCGCAACCAATTCCACTCACTAAATCAAGATAAGTACTCACTGTATGCAAATTTCCATGAAAATATCTTAAACCGCGTGGACGTGTATAGGGCACAACATACAGACAGACAGACAGACAGACAGACAGACACCAAACGAGAAAAAGGCGGATTCGGCATCAGAAGGGTCCAAAACGGATAGAAAACTTGAAATGGGTCGAAAATATTGAATGTACAAACAAACACTCCATTCTTATTTATATAGATTTATCCGAAAATATTTTGGTGTACAATCATTTTTGTGAATGTTCTTTCTCTGCCTCCTTGCATCTTCAGTTTTATAAAATGACAATGAGTCAATATTTTTGAAAAAATGGTAGGTTTTATTCAGAATCACATGAAGATGATATGAAAACATATTGGACTTTATATTCGAATTCAATTCCACGATACAGAACTTTTTCTACAATTTTTTAAAGTGTTCGAACATTTTTGGAAGCCACTGTAAGTGCTTTGAAATTATTCCGTGCTCTTATGTTTTCACACATATTAACTCTACCGGGAATTGTTTAGAACTTTTATGCATTTCCCATGCTTTGTTTTCAAAATTATGGGAAAATAATAATATCTGTATGCTTCATTTCTATTATTCTTACATTAAATTATTTCATCAAAGATAAGAACCTATATCGATTGTTCCGGAAAAACTATTATGTCACATCGATTGATTCAGAAAAGGAGACAGAATATCGTTTATGATTACTATTAGACCCGGTGCACACATCCAGTTTTTCAACCTGCGGCGCCGCTGCCGCAACGCAAGTGCGGTCTGAGATACATTAGAACCAATAGAGTAGTGCACATATGCTTCCGGCGCCGCTGCTGCGACGCACGTCCAACTTGCGTGCAATTTGTACCGCAGTTCTCCACGGCGCCGCAAACGCTTCTCCGATCTAAAGTACCTTGTTTTCATATATAAATGGAATATAAATAATAATTAATAAATGGTTGTGTCCAGTAACGTCTATTTAGTTACAAAATATACTTTATTTACACCAAGTAAGCGAAATATAAACACGTTTTCTTCAGTAGAATATTTATTGCAAATGGCGCGAAATGAGAATTTGCGTCATTTCACGGTTATGTGTGCATAGTTGGGCTTCGATGCCGCACGTTGAAAAACCGGATGTGTGCACCGGACCTTAATTGCAATATGTGAGAAATTTTTATTATTATAAATGAGGGCTTAATATAATAGCTTTCTTATGGGTTGCTTTTAACTGATGCCACTCATGCAGGTGTATTTTGAATATTCACCTCCAATTTTTAGGTTGTGCCATGTTATTCTAAAATTTAGAATGAAATATTCAACCCAAAATCTGCAAAACACGTAAATTTATTTGTATTAGTTTTAACAACATATTTGTTGACACTTTTATTCTTCCAGTTATGAAACTCACAGATATTAACAACGAAACAAACTTCAATTACGTTGTTCAAGTCAAATTCAACACTTTTTCACTCTAATCAGCATTTGCGTCGTTGTTAACCTCCAGAATTAACCTCTTGTATCGAAATCGGAGACACAATTAACCCTCTTGGTGTTTGTATCGACGATGTTCCTCGTCATTAGAAGAAAACTGAACGAATCTTGATCTCCTCATCGTCAAAAAAAATGGGCAATGTCTTCACGAGATGTCTCGTCACTAGCAACACTGATCAGTTGTTGATGGACGAGATATCTCGTCGAAACCACTTGGAGGGTTAACACTTCAAAAAAAAAATGATGAAAAAAGTTGGAATTTGAACAATGACGCAATGATCTGTTATGGAGCTGAGTTTTACAGTTCTGCTCTTGTCCCATTGGGGAAGGATGAATCATTTTCAGAGACAAAAAGGATACATTTATCTCAAAATGCTGCCATTTTCCACTTACATCATTGTTCTTCCGGAACAGCAAGAGATTAAAATTTTTAATTTGATTCATATTTTTATATTTTGTTGTGATTTATTCTCCTTTCAACTTCTTACACACAGGGTGATCATTTATCTTTTTCGCATGTTGCAAAGTGAATTTAATCTTATTTAAATTTCAAATATTGGGGAACATAAGATAGAGTCCGGTTCCCACAAGTAGGAGAGCCGCGGTAACCCAGTTGGAAAAGTTACGGATTACCAACTGGAGGGCTACGAGTTTGAAACTCGGTCCTACCAAAGACCATTGTATACGCGGAGGAAGGTGCACGTTAAATGTGTCGAGACCTCAACTGTCCTCCCGTTGGCGAGGAGTGGATGTTTGAAGAATAGGGTGCCAGCTGACGTGTTGACCTCGTCATCTGTCTGTGCCCTTCGGGATAGATCCCGAACCGTCACGCCACCAATAGTCCGTTGTGTTGCTCCAGTGCGACATTAATTAACTACATTGCAGTTTAGTCACGTGATTTTGAGTGAGTCCAAACAAATATTTGCCACACTTGTTGACGCGGATTCTGGTTCTAAGTTCATAGCGACAGCTCTGACAACGAGCTGTCGAGAGGAAAACCATCTACGGCGATTGGCATCCATGAGCTTGTATATGAACTGCCTTCTCCTGTCGAGGTCCTACACTTTTTCTAAAATCGACTAAAACTAGATCGACTGCTTTTTCGTGGGTGTCGCACTACACTGGAAGTAAATCTAATCCAGAACGCAACTGCTGATGTATTTGTAGTTTATTAAAACTCAAATAATTTCCTTGTATTCGGATTTTGTAAATATTTTCCTAAAGCGTTTTGTGAAAATTAAGAAAACTTTCTATAACTTGGAAACAAAATTGAATCTTTAAGTCAATTTCAAGAGTAGTGTTTGTATTAACTTTCAACTGTTTATGGAAACATATTATGCAGTGTGTATATCTGTATAAATGTTTAGAAATAAAATATGCGTTATAATAAAACATACAGTGTGTTGTGAGTATTTGAATAGCAATATGTGTCTGAATAAGAAAACACAATAACACAAGATTTCAATTTAACAACTCTAGTCTAAGATATAAACTGTTAATCTTTCATGTTGTTTCGACGAAATATCTCGTCCATCATGGTACGATTAATTTTACAAATGATGATATATCTCGTCATAAAGATGGCGCTGATTTTTTTTGTGTTAAGACGAGATAAAGATGTGGTCAGTTTTCTTCGAATGACGATAGATGGCGAGAATCTTCATGTACGAGATATCTCGTTCAGCAAGATCTGATCAGCTTTGATGATGACGAGAGACGATGATAATCTTGATGGACGAGATATCTCGTTCATCAAGTTCTGATCAGATTTGATAGTGACGAGAGACGACGAGAATCTTAATGGACAAAATATCTCGTTCAGCAAGATCTGATCAGCTTTGATGATGACGCGAGACGATGATAATCTTGATGGACGAGATATCTCGTTCATCAAGTTCTGATCAGATTTGATAGTGACGAGAATCTTAATGGACAAAATATCTCGTTCAGCAAGATCTGATCAGCTTTGATGATGACGCGAGACGATGATAATCTTGATGGACGAGATATCTCGTTCATCAAGTTCTGATCAGATTTGATAGTGACGAGAATCTTAATGGACAAAATATCTCGTTCAGCAAGATCTGATCAGCTTTGATGATGACGCGAGACGATGATAATATTGATGGACGAGATATCTCGTTCATCAAGTTCTGATCAGATTTGATAGTGACGAGAGACGACGAGAATCTTGATGGATGAGATATCTCGTTCAGCAAGATCTGATCAGCTTTGATGATGACGCGAGACGATGATAATCTTGATGGACGAGATATCTCGTTGATAAAGATCTGATCAGCTTTGCTAATGACGAGATACCTCGTCGAGACAACAACTTGGGGGTTAACTGTAAAAGAGCGACCTGGTATATTATTAAGGGTTATATTAATTATAATTATAAGGTAGACACTGCACAAATTAGATCTTCACCAGTTTTTGATTAAATTCACAAAGTTTTTAAGGTTCAAATCTGTGCTCAGATGGCAAAATGTTCTAAGTCCCTTTTCCCAAACAATTGATTAAGTCCCATCCTCGAGTCTGATCTGTTAATGTTTAGAAGGCGGCAAAATGTCGTAAGCCTTTTTCTTTCAGTTTATGAGAAAACAAATGTGGAAAATTGTAATAAGTCAAAAATCACAGAACCACATGTTGAATCTTAAAATTGTTGTCACGAAAACATTTGTCACAACATCACACAGACGTATGACATTTTGTCATCTGAGAATCTTTGCCATCTTATAAGAAAACAATGCGTTTGTCGAGCTTTATTTCCTTTCGAAAATTATTTCAAAGTACGTCATTTTTTAAACCAAGTAATGAAACTTAAGTGCAATTATCAACAGTTAAACAGTGACGTGCTAAACTTAAGAACATTTTAATGATGACAGCACATGATCCGAAAACATGTCACGGAAAAACGTTGCACTATTAGGCCCGATGCACACATCCGGTTTTTCAACGTGCGGCGTAGCTGGGGCAATACAAGTGCGGTCTGAGATACATTAGATCCAATGGAGTAGTGCACACATGCCTCCGGAGCCACTGCGGCGACGCACGTTCAACTTGCGTGCAATTTGTACCGTCGTTCCTCACGGCCCCACAGCTCGTCGCACACGCTTCTCCGGTCTGAAGTACCTGGTTTTCATAATTAAATGGAATATACACTGGTGTCAAATTATTGTCCCAAATACGTTTTTCCAAATAATTCAAAACTGCTGCCAGAAAATTTGACAAAATTTGTATTTTATATATTTTAAAGAACGGGTAGCACAGTGTTGGCCACCAGTTTGGAATAAACGGTGTTTGGCGTTAGTTTTGTAGAACAACGCGGAATTTGACCGTGTAGTCCCGGTGCACACATCCGCTTTTTCAACGTGCCGCGCCGCTGCGGCACCAAAGCCCAACTATACACACATAACCGTGAAATGACGCAAGTACTAATTTCGCGCCATTTGCGATAAATATTCTATCGAAGAAAACGTGTTTATTTCGCGCTTACTTGGTGTAAATATGTATGTATTTGAAACAAAATAGATGTTACTGGATACAACCATTTATTATTTATATTACATTTATTTATGACAACAAGGTACTTCAGAAAGTAGACGCATGTGCGGCGAGCTGCGGCGCCGTGGGGAACTGCACTGGAGGCAAGTGTGCACTGGTATATTGGATCTAATGTATCTCAGACCGCACTTGCGTTGTGGCAGCGGCGCCGCACGTTAAAAAACCGGATGTGTGCACCGGGCCTTAAGCATCTGATCTGGGATTTTCTCTTGCAGTGTTGTGAATATTGCGTTAAAACTCACAAGTTTGACTGTTTGCCGTGAGAATGAGTTCACATTATCGTTTAGATGATTTAACGAAATGGCAATTAATTAATTTTTTAGTTAACGTCGTACTAGAGCAACACAACGGGCTATTGACGACAGTCCGGGATCAGTCCCTTAAGGGAAAGGTACGAGGACAACACCTCGTAATTTTGAACCACGGTCAGATGACGAAGCAACACCTGAGCTGGCACCCCACTCTCCAAACTTCCACGCCAACCCAACGTGAGGACTTTCGGCCACGACAGATTTAAGGTGCACCAGCCGCCTCTACACCATACGTTTACAAACATCCATGCCCGGACCCGGATTCGAAGCAGGAACCTTCCGATCTAGAGGCTAACACCTTAACCACTATACCGGTTGGTCGGCTTAATGAGATGGAGAACCGTTGGCAGGACTGAAGCTGGGCAGTCTCAAGCAAAGGTGGCTCGATGGTTGCAAGTGGCACCAAAAGTGGTATCCAGGCTGTGGAATCAAATCCAAAGAACTGGTACTATCACCAGGAAGACCGGCCAAGGCCGCCCAAGAGCGACGACACCTGCACAGGATCGGTACTTGGTATTAAGTGCACGACGGCATAGGCAGACAACGGCTACAGAGCTTTCTCGTGACCTTGCTGTGTGATGCGTCTGGAAAAAGAATCTCCAGGCAAACAGTATACAGACGTCTAGCAGAGAGGGTCCTTTACGCCCGGCGTCCAGTGGTGCTTCACACTTTGAGCGCATTACATAGGAGAACCCGACTGTCGTAGAGTCGAACATACCAAGAATAGGGCGTGTTCTTTTCACTAATTTGTCTAGATTCAGCACACAGAGTGATTCTCGGCAAGTCTTCACCTGGAGAGAACGTGGAGCTCGTTATCAACCCTCCAACGTAAGAGAAATTGACCAGTTTGGCAGAGGATTCCTTGTCTGGGGCGGCATCATGTTGGGCAGTCGTACACCACTACACGTCTTTGATAAGGGTAGTGCTACCGCACAGCGCTATAGGGATAAGGTCCTTGAACCCTATGTGAGGCTGTTCCGGGGTGCTGCAGACCCAGACATCATTTTTATGGACGATAATACGCGGCCACACAGAGCTCAAATTGTTTATGATTTTCTTGAATAGGATATTCACCGTATGAACTGGCCCGCGAAGTCTCCGGATCTCAATCCTATAGAACATGTTTGGGATAAGAAGAGCCATCGCACGACGTTACCCCCTCTCCCAGGACCCTCCAGTCGTTAAAAGCCGCGCTTTTGGATGAATGGGATTTATTGCCGAAAGCTTTTCTCGACACACTCATTAATAATACGAAGGCTCATTGTGAGGGCTGTATAGCAGTGCACGGTGGCCACACTTCATATTAGACTGACCTATCCCGAGATAAATCCATCATGATTTGACCGTTTTTTATATAACCTGTATCTTAACTAACAATTCAACTCTTTTTCATATTGTTATGTTTTCATATACTTTCTCTCATAATAATATATCTCTGTGACAAATTTCGTTGCAATAAACTGAATATTTCTCCAGTTTTCACATATTTTATGTTTGTGACCTTAATTTTGGACATCAGTGTAAATAATAATTAATAAATGGTTGTATCCAGTAACGTCTATTTGATTTCAAATATATCTTTTGTACACCAAGTCAAATAAACACGTTTTCTTCGATAGAATATCCATCGCAAATGGCGCGAAATGAGTACTTGCGTCATTTCACAGTTATGTGTGCATAGTTGGGCTTCGGTGCCGCAGCGGCGCCGCTTATTGAAAAATCGGATGTCTGCACCGGGCCTTAATCACTGCACTTCCACTTGCAAAACCTATTACAACTAACATTCTTGCTACTGTTTCTTTTCCCCGCTCTTAACAGAATAATCATCTGCCGAAAGGAACATTTTAATGATGAAATGAATAGATATAATGTACTATAGTCAGGCCCTGATTTACCATTAGGCCCGTGAGGCATGGGCCTAGGGCCCCCATAATTTAGAGGGCCCCTAAGTTTCAAAAGTATCTAAAAATTATAAAAAGTTTTTAAGTAGTTACATAAATTATTGGGTATTTACGTAAATGAACGTCGACCGTTTCCCCCACTATCACATTCTTGTAATTACATTAATTATCTAATTATTATGTTTTTAATTTCCATCTGCTTTATTTTGTTTTGCCAAGAGTTATAAGTAATGTCACGATTTTCTCAAACTCTTTGGTGACATCTGTGAAACGGTCAACAGTCAAATACGTAAGTACCAATTATTGTTATAAAATTAGTTTTTGTGATGAACAAATAATATGAGGGAGGGGCCCCTTCCTGCGTGTTGTGCCTACTATACCAAATTTTCTAAATCGGGCCCTGACTATAGTTAACAATACATATAACTATGAATTCATTTTTATCCCTACACATATCTAGCTGGGATTTCATAGGGCGCACCCTTTGAGAAGCACTGCTGTAGATATGAACCGCCTTGGTAAATATGAACAGCGACCACTTTTTGGTTTGCCCTGTTTTCGATAACGCCGAGCGTACAGCTCTATCTGTCTGTGATGGTTGGATGATTGATCCATTATGGGCTTAACGAATCGGCGATTGACATAGAGGAAACTAATTCCCGCGTTTATTTTTGTAGCATCAGGAACATTTCGGGGGTTGCTTGTCCCCCTCCTCAATATGTTTTCGTACATTTGCTGTTTTTCCAACAGCTGTGGTGTGTTATTTCTATAGGGGAGTTTATCCTTGTATCCCGCTTGTGTTCTAAGTCAGTGGTCCCCAACCCCCGGGCCGGTACCGGTCCGTGGATCAAATGGTACCGGGCCGCCCAAGGAACATTAAATTATTTCCATTTTATTTACTGTGGTGTATTTCTCTCGGGTTTGTGCGGTTCTTATCTATGAAATGTCAACTCAAGTTAGGAGGCGGTAAATCAGAACTTGAAATTTGTTCTGTTACTAGCAGGGCAGTAGTGGAGGGTATACGGCGGTATACGTAGTATACCCTCTGGTATTTCCAGCAAATTCCGTATACCCTCTGCTTTTTCTTAAAAACTACGTACACGATTTGCTTTTCCTAGAAAGCATCGCGCGAAACATCACGTGAAACGCAGGATAGCTGTAGAAGCAAAAGAGAAGTTTCTATTTCAAAACATAACTCAAAAATCGTACCTATTAATCAAAAGCAATTCATTCAAAGTATTGTCGATAGCATGAGAAATATCCATACTTGTTCTGATGTTAATGAAGAAAATTGTCAACTTTTGAAGGATATGTCCATGTTTGATCCAGAAAATATAAATAGAGGGGATATTCGCCATAGAGAAAATGAGGTAAAAAGATCTGTCCACGTTTTGGTATAGATGAAATGTGCACTATTTAGGGTTTGAGAGACCACTGAAAACGCCCAAGTAGTTCCAGAAAAATTAAAGCCTCTTTTAAGAACAATTGAAATAATAGTTCCACGGCCGATGCCAGCGCGGGTTTAGTTTAATGAATAACATAGCGTAACAAATTTGAGTTCATCTTTATTGATTTCAAATGTTTATTAATGCAAATAGACCACCTATAGAACACTTTCAAACGGAAAAAATTTGTAAATTTTTGGTTGGCCAACCATCGCTCTTCAGTAGACAATAGATTATGAGTATGCGCTATAAAAAGAGACACACAGAGACAAGCAGTTTGGAAAATATTTTAATGAAAATGATAGAAGTAGGCTTTAAAATTAGTTTTTTAAAAAATTACATCCTACTTTATGTGCTTAAATATTTTTCTCTTAACATTTCCTGTAATTATTTTTTACTATAGTTAAATATTAATATAGTGATATTTTTAAATTTTGAATATCACTCGATGCTAGACTGCTATTTTGCTTCGCCTAAATATTGGATCATCTGGAAAGTTCTGCGCGGTTTTTTTAAGATAAATACCAACGCGAAGCAGTACAAAATCATAAGAAAGTTTTATTGAATCACATTCGCCCCATTTTGTTCTATGATTATTTGCCTTCTTTCTGACAGCTGGAAAATTCTTTTTTTGAATAAATCATTAGGCTTATTTATAAAGAAGTTATCGAGGTGCTGTTTGACCGTCTTTGCTTTGTTAAAGTATGGGGTACCCATACATCGTAGCGGCTTGCATATACAATCTTCTTCAGATGATCATGAACTGTACTTTTTGGAATATTTAGACTGCGTGATAGTTCCTGAACTGTGTAACGTGTATTTTCAGCGATAGCATCTTTTAATAGGTCCTCGTTTACAGATCATGGTCGTCCAGAGTGGGCATCATCTTCGAGGCTGAAATTTCTGCAGTTAAATTTAACAAACCACCTTCGAACTGAGACCTCAGAAACAGCACTATGTCCATATACAGCACACATTTTAGGAGCAGTCTGACTAGCATGTTTTCTTTCCTTAAAATAAAAGAGCATAATATGACGAAAATGAACTTTCTGGTTCCCCATTCTTAGCACTGCAGTGAAACAAAAATTATGCCATAACACATGCTATAATTATGCAGCGAAAGCAGAAAAGACTGTAACAATAACAAAGCTAGCTTCGATTTGAAAACGCGAACTTTCGCGCGGGACCCAAAACAATAAACTCCCAATAACACGAACCTTGTGAACACGAATTTGTGCTTAGGTCGAAGTTTCTTCAAAGTTCCACATTTCTTCCCCTTTCCTGCAACATAAAATTAATATAGGCTTTTTCTCTCGATAATTTGAACTTCGATTAATTCGAACGTATTCCTCGGTCCTTTGAGCATACCAAATGGCGCCCGGTGGAAGGGGCAAGAGGGCAGTTAACACCCTGGCTTGTGGATTTTGTACATATGTTCACGTATGTGCGTGTGTACATATTCTCCCCCCCCCTTGTGGAAAGTGTAAGCACATGTTTCGCCTCCCCCTGAAAGAAATTATGCAGGCGCCCATGGTATACCCTGTTTTTGTTACGACTACAGCACTAGTTACTAGAGCTTCAATTATGATTTCTGAATTCTGTATGCCTCTATTCTCCAATTTCGACAACTGTGACAGCTGTTTTCAAGTTGGCAAAGCTGCAGTTGTGGGGACGGCGCGTGAACAGACATTAGTGGGGATTTTAAGCGACACTGTGCCTAAACATTCATTCTCCCAGTTGGTGCACCATCACCTGTCTTTGCTTTTAAAAGAGCACACAACAGACCCAACCACAAAAGACTCACGGACTAGTAAGGAATGAATCCGCGATCCATTTGTCAACAAATCAGGCGAATCTAGCATGTCTGTGCAAGATCAACTGCAGGAGATTGCAAATGAAGGCGGCTTAAAATTACGTTCGAGACATCAACTCTGCTAGTGTTCTGGATTAAAGTCATGGCGGAATACCCTGTGAGATTGCCACCACAGCACTTAAATCCCCATTGCCATTTCCGACAACCTATCTAAAGCGGGGTTTCCTGCAGTGACAGCAGCCGACCAACCGGTATAGTGGTTAAGGTGTTAGCCTCTAGATCGGAAGGTTCCTAGTTCGAATCCGGGTATGGATGTTTGTAAGCGTATGGTGTAGAGGCGGCTGGTGCACCTTAAATCTGTCGTGGCCGAAAGTCCTCACGTTGGGTTGGCGTGGAAGTTTGGAGAGTGGGGTGCCAGCTCAGGTGTTGCTTCGTCATCTGACCGTGGTTCAAAATTACGAGGTGTTGTCCTCGGATCTTTCCCTTAAGGGACTGATCCCGGACCGTAGTCAATAGCCCGTTGTGTTGCTCTAGTACGACGTTAACTAAAAATTACCATTACCTGCAGTGACAGAAAACAAAACAACGGTATAAACTGGACATACGCAACACACTTCGGGTGTCATTGTCTCCTATTACCCCCAGATGAAACCGTCTCGTCGCAAAGAAACAAGCTCAGGGTTCTCATTAATTTAGCGTTCTAGCGAGTTAAAATGTTAAATCACTTTAAATTAACTTTTTGGTGTAACTGTATTTTATTTTGAAGGCATGTTTAAATACAATCAAATCCCGGACCGTCGTCAATAGCCCGTTGTGTTGCTCTAGTACGACGTTTATTTAATTACCAATTACCAGGACCGTCGCATTGCTCAGTGAGACGTAATTAACACGGGCCGACCCCAATAGTCCGTGTTTCTCCAGTGGTACAACGATTATACAACCTACGTCACTCTACACTTCAGCCTGTATAGAGGCTCGAAAAAATTAAGTTCATACATTTTGGAAATAAAACAGTGCAAGGGCATGAATGTAATAATTTCACGATTGTGTGAAATATTAGCTGTACTACTAAAAACATTTCTTATTCACATTCGTCACGCAAACCGTTCCAAGTTTCATAGCTCCAGATGTTTCCATGTACATTTAGTTTTTAATAGGAAACAAAATAAGTCACCATGTTTGGACAAGCCACTGCGTGGCCAGCACGGCTTTCATTTAGGTTCAGTGGAACAGTTTGGGAAACCCTGATCGAGATATAAAAAGTTTTAATTGCGAGTAATTTTTCTTTCGTTTTGTTCTTGGGCTGAAAGCATTCAAACGGTATACCATTTTAAATAAAATTAAATTCCATTAAAAATGTTCTAGATTTAATTTTAAAATTCGGTCGCTTTAGAAAAATCGAAAAAAAATCTAACTACCTGTGTGAAAAAATCTCATTATTGCGAGTACCATAGATTTGTCGGAACAGTAGACACTGGGACAAACACTTCCTTTTATAATACTAGTGATAACCTGGTAAGCAATTATGTAGTTTATAGATGTTTATCATCACTGCATTAAATAGTGTCACAACTAGCAATTAGTGATCAATGTATTGTGAAGATATGGCCTTTTTAGATTAAAGTACACCCAATTCTGTTTTTGCACGAGATACATGTAAAAAAGAAATTGTATGAAGTCTTCCTCAATTTATGAATTTCAAAGAAAAGTCTAAGCATTTTTTACACTTAAGTTTGATCAACAAAATCGTATTGTGACTTAAATAAGATGTATATTATGTATAGATAGATATGTAGTCAATAATTTTGAATATTGTTTAAAAGATTTGTTTCAATTAAGTGTTATATACTTTCTTTAATTTTATTCATTTTAAGTATTTCATTATTTAGTAACTTTTCATTAATTGATAGTAAGTCGTATTAATGTCGGTAAGAAGAATACTGATGACTGTGTTACCAATGTTGAGAGTATGTCTCAGCACAAGTATGGTGGTGATACTTCCAACAGTTTTGGTTCTGCAGTTATACATTTCTCTGCAAGGCTGTGAACTTCAGTTCACGTTAAAACGTCCCAATTCATTCTCAACCAGTGCATGTAATATAAGAATACTAATATGCCACCCAGAAATTAGTCTAGAATTTAGACAAAAAATTGGGTTGCCCCACTTGTGGTAAAACAAAAATAACTCGTGTAAAAAGAGAATGAAACATTATTTTGAATTCGGTAAAAATTAGTGTAATAAAGCTCGTGCAAAAACAGAATTGGGTGTATTGACACTTCAATTTCCAGAGAATATTTGGCATTTTAAGTAACATCAATGGAGCAACTCAAATATTAGTGAAGGTCAGGAATCAAGCCTGGAGGGAAAGATCAATGGTCAGAACACAGGCATCCGCGCAACTCCAGAGAATATCTGAACTTTACCTTTAGATAAAGAAACTGTAAAACTAATCACATTGCAAGTTGAACACTTTTAAAATGTTACAAATGCGAAACTGAATTGCCATTGCTTTACCAAACAATACTAGACTGTTACAATCAGGGGCACGTCCTATTTAGGTGTGTACGTGCAACTTTAATGACCGTCATGATTTTCGCAATTCCCTTTAAAAATCCAGGTATCCAAACTCAAAACCTCTATTGAAGTTTTAATGCCATTTTCAAAATATATTCTAAAATTTGGAGTAGTTTGTACATTGTGGGATCTTTCACCATAAAATACAAACTTGTTTTATGGTGAACCAGTAATTATTTTCAGAACTTGGCTTATAGAAATGGGTAATAATTGTACAATATCCAGGAATTTAAAAGATTCAAAAAGAATTAAACACACACATCAAGAGTGGAAATACTTTATTTCAGCTGTCAAATTACAAAGGCACTAACTACACTACCTACCTACAGATTTGGTATTGGATTCCATTTCTTAACTGCACACACACGGTCTATAGAACCACAGGTTACTTAAGACTGCCCTCAACCAATCACTTCTTTAGTAAACCTAAAAAGTACAAAGTTAAATAATAAAGTTTCAAATACCTAATCAAGGAAACTGTATTTTAACTTAAAAGGCAATTATTTACAATGAATACAACTTAATTAAAATTATCAAAATATATTAAGTGTTTAAAAGTTGTATGATAGTTTCAAGAAAGAAACAACTTATTACAACCTTTATAATTTTTATTGCACAATTTGACACACCATATCCTGTTAAAGATGGATATGATGTTCTTAAGCAGTGCTTGTGAAATAATTAACAATGCTCTAAAATAACATTCACATATTCTTCAGTTAAAATCTTACAACTTCCAGTTAACAAGTCAGCACAACATTGATTCAGTCTTAATCAGAAATAATACTTCATTCAAAAAAATTCATAACAGGTCAGGGTTGTCATCATTCAGACTGAATATATAACCAATGCAATTTTTTTTAACCTTTTTTAATTTAAACACAGCGTTTAAAGATTTATAGGAAAATGTAAAAGAATGTACACAGTAGAAAAAGCTAAGCAAGAAATAAAGCATTCACTTGCAAACGTACACTGCAGTTCAATGTAGCACATTTCCGACACCTATGCCTTTAAATGCAAAGGCCACAAGTTCTAATATGTGCAAAAGAATATCAATTACCACATTTCTAAACATTGTCAGGACTTATTAACAATTCACTTTCAGCCTACATATCAGAAGCAAAGACTCATTCAAAGAAATTCAGAACAGGTCAGGGTTGTCATCATTTAAACTGAAAACCAATTATTTTTTAAACCTTGTTTAATTTAAACACAGCACATTAAAAGATTAATGGGAAAAGTTTCAGAATGTATACAGAAGTAAAAGCAAAGCAAGAAATAAAGCATTCACTTGCAAATGTACACTGCAGTTCAATGTAGCACATTTCCGACACCTATGCCTTAAAATACAAAGGACACAAGTTCTAATATGTGCAAAAGAATATCAACTCTCATATTTCTAACTATTCTTAGCACTTTATTAACAATTCAATTTTACCTGATATGACAATAGCAAAGACTCATTCAAAGAAATTTGAGAATTCCATAGAAAAAATTATAATTCAATATGCCTGAGCTTACTTCATAAACCCCATTCATTAATAAATATACATTGAAATACCTTAAAATTTAAACAAATAATCTGATACATGCAACTTTAAAAGAAGTTGACAACAAATTATCAGAACTGTGTTATCAGTCACAATAATTTCAGACAGGGATAACAAATTCATCATTAAACCCCAATTCCCAACCGTTAAGGGGCAGTGTGGACACCCGATTCATTTCAAAGAAATTGAACTCGAAAACAAATTATTGAGCGATTAATATAAATACCAAGAAACTTTTTTCACTTATTTTGCTTCAGGAATTATTTTACTACATAATCGTATTTAGTTCTATGTACTAAGTACTTAATATTTTTTACTAACATAAAACCCAGATTAAGAAGTTGAATTAAAAATACTCTTCATAAAACTAAACTTAAAAGGCAGTTTCATAACAAAAGCAAGATCAATTTTTTGCCTCAGAAAAAGAAGTCAGCACAAATGCCTAAGACAGGGATAACAATTCATCATGGGCACATTACACTCTAAGCACAAAATTTAAAGCATCCATAGCACTAAAAATGTTAATCATTTTCTTGTAGAATATCAGTCTGGACTCCAGATTGATGAATTAACATTAACCGAACAATAATTCATCACATCCACAAAACCTGCATCTATTGCTGCTTTTTAAAGATAAAAGTATTCCCAAACATGTTGTGCCAACAATTTCTCTGGAAACCTTCGATCAATCCTCACAATACATGTCTTTGGCATAACAAGCATACATCAGTAAAACAAAATTGTCAGCTAAACCAAGGCATTGGGAAGGAAGAGTACATTTGTCTGTTATGGCAACTAAAAAATTTGGTCTGGCACCTATATTTTTTATTTTAAAAAACGTTTTATCTCAAAAAATTTACTTTTTAGGCCATCAAAGGTCAAAAATAAAGCAAAATGTAATGATAAAAATGTTATTTTTTATTGCCTCAATTACACTATAACAAACATAATATTACTGTGTGCATGTGCAAAAAGTTCTGCAATATACTCAGCATTCGAAAAAATATTAGTATGATATATATTGCAAGGGTCCTGGCACCTAAATTTTTTTATTTTTGTCATCCCATTACAAGCTTTTAGCAAACATTCAACCAATCCTTACGACACATCAGACTGGGGCATTACTAATATTCATCATTAAAAAACAATCATTTATCTGCTCCTAACCATATAGCTTTCAAGTACTAGGAAACAATTGACCAATCCTCACGACACAGACTGGAGCAGTACTAACATTCATCATTGAATACAATCATTAGCTAATAAAATATAGGGTTAGGAAGCCAGAGTAATTTGTCTGTTCCCAATAGTATAATCAGAAAACATTCGACCAATCCTCACGACACATCAGACTGGGGCGGTACTAGTATTCATCATTGAAAATATAATAGTCTGTTAATAAAATCTACATTTGTCTGTTCACAATAGTATTCAGAAAACATTTAACCAATCCTCACGACACATCAGACTGGGGCGGTACTAGTATTCATCATTGAAAATATAATAGTCAGTTAATAAAATCTACATTTGTCTGTTCCCAATAATGCATTCAGAAAACATTTAACCAATCCTCACGACACATCAGACTGGGGCGGTACTAGTATTCATCATTGAAAATATAATAGTCAGTTAATAAAATCTACATTTGTCTGTTCCCAATAATGCATTCAGAAAACATTTAACCAATCCTCACGACACATCAGACTGGGGCGGTACTAGTATTCATCATTGAAAATATAATAGTTAATAAAATCTACATTTGTCTGTTCCCAATAATGCATTCAGAAAACATTTAACCAATCCTCACGACACATCAGACTGGGGCGGTACTAGTATTCATCATTGAAAATATAATAGTCTGTTAATAAAATCTACATTTGTCTGTTCCTAATAGTACATTCAGAAAACATTTAACCAATCCTCACGACACATCAGACTGGGGCGGTACTAGTATTCATCATTGAAAATATAATAGTCAGTTAATAAAATCTACATTTGTCTGTTCCTAATAGTACATTCAGAAAACATTTAACCAATCCTCACGACACATCAGACTGGGGCGGTACTAGTATTCATCATTGAAAATATAGTCGGTTAATAAAATCAACATTTGTCTGTTCCCAATAGTACATTCAGAAAACATTTAACCAATCCTCACGACACATCAGACTGGGGCGGTACTAGTATTCATCATTGAAAATATAGTCGGTTAATAAAATCAACATTTGTCTTTTCCTAATAATGCATTCAGAAAACATTTAACCAATCCTCACGACACATCAGACTGGGGCGGTACTAGTATTCATCATTGAAAATATAAGTGTGTTAAAAAATCTACATTTGTCTGTTGACAATAGTACATTCAGAAAACATTTAACCAATCCTCACGACACATCAGACTGGGGCGGTACTAGTATTCATCATTGAAAATATAATAGTCAGTTAATAAAATCTACATTTGTCTGTTCCCAATAGTACATTCAGAAAACATTCGACCAATCCTCACGACACATCAGACTGGGGCGGTACTAGTATTCATCATTGAAAATATAATAGTCAGATCTAGACATTATTAAGAATGAGTGGATTTGTTCCATATAGTACAACTTTAGTTCTCAGAAACATTTGACCAATCCTCACGACACATCAGACTGGGGCGGTACAAATATTCATCATTGAAAACATAATTATCAGCTTAAAGCTAGGCATATGAAAAGCAAGAGTTCATGTGTCTATTCATGTAGTATAGTTCTATTCACAAGAGTATAGTTTATAAGTGTTTTTATTGTTGTTACATGCAACTGTGTGATATATTTGCTCCGTATTTTTTTCGAGACTTTGTTTCACGTCTTTAGAAGTTCTACTTTTTCCCTCTTTTGTTCGTCGTTCACTTACCTGATATTAGCTATGGCAATAGATGGTTTAACTGTTGTAACGATCAGTGGCAGTAGATCTTTTAACTTTTGTAAAAGATCAGTTAGATGGCTACCTTGCCAAATACATTTGGGGACGGAGGTGCAGAGGAAGTTTCTGGCTTTTGTCCAGGAAATAAACCGGATTTACAATGTAGCAGAGGAAACAAAATTAGGTTAGGTTTCATTTTTCTATCTCTTCACAGAATTATCTATACAAAAAAATTACTATCAAATCCATACATGCAAAGGGTCAGTGTGGATTTTGCTACAAGGGCGCCACCATCTTGTTTCGGCAAGAGAAAAAAAACGCCTTGGCAACACTCATGTATACTACCACTCCACCCTAAAATGTATAACTGTATGGCTCTTAAAATTTCCAATTTTATTCATTCATTGGATATACAATTCAAGAGCAACTTACTTTAGCAAATTCAAACCCTCACTAAGACATTATATCATAGCAAGTCTACTGAAATGCATTAATATAAACTTCAGAAAGTTGAATTTTAACTCTTAAACTTACAAAATCCATCGCCAGAGTTTTGAATTGTTTCTTGTAGTTGCCGTCTTTTCATACAAGGGAACATAAGTCAGAAGTTCATAAGCTTTCGGAGTCTTCATAGATAATAGTTTCACCAAAATAATCTAGATAAAAGAAAAACGTCAGTATTAACCAATGCAGCCTTAAATAAAAATCTAAAATTTCAGTCCAAACTTCACATGCAATTGATAGTAAATATTTTAAACTAAAATTCCTCTCGTAAAATACATTGAAATTTAAAATTACAATACATCTTCGTGGTGCAAGCTTGTTAGTAAACAGGTTGCATACCATAAGCACAAATGGTAACATTATGATTGGTCTTCACTGCTGTCCCATTTTAATTGAACAATTTAAGGATGCTAATTATGGATCTGCTTTCATTACATACCAACCTATTTTAAGATTTTTTTCCCGTTAGCGCAACTTTTTAGAAAAAACAGAAATTAACCAATTTTTTGCAATTTTCACTGTGCAACTCTTCGCTTGTTTTTCTAGAACAAAACGACCCAGAACTCGCCATGTGGAACCTCACCCACAAACATCCATCCAGTTGGGTGTGGTATTTAAATTATATTTACAAATATTTTCCAGAGCAGGATTCTTTAGCTTACTGTGTTTTTTACTTCTTTTTTTGTCTACACATTCAATTTTTTGACAAACAAAGTATCTTTTCCGTCTTAGGTTCAAACCAGTTCAATCTATTTCAAGTGAATTCTTGTTCACTTTGTTCTCGCAAAACAAACGAAAAAAATTTAGTAAAAATTAAGAAATATTGGTACATTTTCTTCTTCTAAGAACAAAAAACGGTGTGAACGGAAAAAATTAGATTATTGATCATAATTTAATTTATTTAGGTTATTTAAATCATAAATCAAGCATAAAAAACAAAATCATGTTTATTTTAAGTTTTAACTAACAGAATTTTTTTTAAATATTGCGATTTCTGCAATTTTTTATAAACTTTAAGCACGATGCAAGAACTGAAGATGGTTAACCTATTTTAATTTTTTAATGCTGCTTTTCTTATTACAATAGTCAACTTCTCCGCACTAAAGCATTACGAAAAACATATTGATTTTTTTCGACCCACGTTACTAGCAGCCTTTTTGCTGGAGCTGGACTGTTTTCAACTCAACATTGCACCCTCTTCAAAAAATGACTATTACCTCAAAATGTCAGCCATGCACAAAACACTGCTCAACAATATTCAATAATAAGATCTAAACTTTCGAATAATCTTGTTTTAACCTTTGCGATGAAGCAGATCAACTTCTGCTACCACTAAAATATTGCCTACACCAGCAGCAGGGTAGCAGTGAATGTTACCCCCCCCCCTTAAGTGACCGCTGGCATCTATTGCTATTTACAAGCTGTCAGCAACTGACCTTCTAGAGGATCTTTTTTTGGTGGAGTGGTAGCAAACGGGACAGTCCTTTTTTCTCGCCAATGTGGTAACCTTCCCTTTTGGATATTTTTATGGCAACCCTATTAAGATTAAAGACTATCTGATTGGAATTAAAACGTGTTTTGAAGTGAAATTAAACGTGCTCCGATTGGTTTAGATTTTTTTCCCTCGTTTAACGATAAGAGATAACGACGCCTAATCCGACACTTTGTTTTTTATCGTTTCACCGTGGTCTGTTTTTTATCGTTTCACCGTGGTCTGTTTTTTATCGTTCCTTGTGCATTTTTTTCTTGTTCAACTACTCCGTCTTTTTTTTTGAAGCCCGTTGTGTTACTCTAGTACGACGTTAACTAAAAATTAGTGTTTTTTTGTGTAAAGGTTGGTGTTTACTTCTTTTCAAGTTGAGAATGAGCCGTTTGCGAACTCGGATTGCCATGAATATATTTGCTTACATTGTCAGGGCTATATTTATTTTAAACAACGGCGTAGAATATCCGAGATCAAGAAGCTTGACAATGATTCGCATTTTGAGGCTGTTCGTGGATCACGAGCGGAATGTGCAGCATATTGCCGAAAGGATGGTATATTCAAGGAGTTTGGTACTATTCCCGCAACTAATGTAGGCAGTAGCAAATTTGCAGATGTACTTGCTGCCACTATAACACGGTGACATTGAGAGATTATCCGGGCATATTCCTCCGTTAAAAGACGAATATTCTTTCGTGCATCGAATTTTCTAGCAATTTATAATGTGGCGACAAAATGAGGGCAAGTTTAATTTTTCTATACCATTTCGCAAAAAATTACTATCAAACCCATAGAAATTACTATCAAATCCATTTATGCAAAGGTTCACAGTGTGAATTTTGCTACATGGACACCGCGCCATCTTGGTTTGGCACCCAAAACAAACGCCTTGGCGCTACAGTCCCGTTTGCGACCACTCCACCCTTTTTTTGATCGTTGGCTCACTACACTAGCGACAACAAGATGTGAACACTGGGGAAAGCAAAAAGTCGTCAGCCCTATAGCTCAAGTTAGGTAATTAGGTATAGGGGCTCTGAAGAGGAGCCGTTCCTGGAGAAGATTGAAAAAATCTAAGCGCCGCAGCGTAAAAAAAGTTAATACATTTCAGTACAGTAATACTGATTTGTTAATATAATAAAATGCTAATGTTATCTTTGAAGACAACCACAGCAATCTACATGGACAACTCCTCTGCTACCTCATTAACCAATGCTTTTGGCAATGAATCTGGTCAAGACCGAAACAGTGGAAAGCATTTGTTTGCATTACCATCAGGACACCCACCTTTTCACAGGAGCTGCACCACAATGTGAACCAAATTAAACAATTTGGTGGAGTGGTAGCAAACGGGACAGTCCTTTTTTCTCGCCAATGTGGTAACCTTCCCTTTTGGATATTTTTATGGCAACCCTATTAAGAAGATTAGGATTAAAGACGCAATCTGATTGGAATTAAAACGTGTTTTGAAGTGAAATTAAACGTGCTCTGATTGGTTTAGATTTTTTTTCTCGTTTAACGATAAGAGATAACGACGCTTAATCCGTCACTTTGTTTTTTATCGTTTCACCGTGGTCCGTGTTTTATCGTTCCTCGTGCATTTTATTCTTGTTTAACGACTCCGTCTTTTTTTTTTGAAGCCCGTTGTGTTACTCTAGTACGACGTTAACTAAAAATTACCAGTTAATTACCGTGGTTTTTTTTTTGTAAAGGTTGGTGTTTACTTCTTTTCAAGTTGAGAATGAGCCGTTCGCGAACTCGGATTGCCATGAATATATTTGCTTCCATTGTCAGGGCTATATTTATTTTAAACAACGGCGTAGAATATCCGAGATCAAGAAGCTTGACAATGATTCGCATTTTGAGGCTGTTCGTGGATCACGAGCAAATGTGCAGCATATTGCCGAAAGGATGGTATATTCAAGGAGTTTGGTACTATTCCCGCAACTAATGTAGGCAGTAGCAAATTTGCAGATGTACTTGCTGCCGCTATAACACGGTGACATTGAGACCGTTGAGAGAGGATTATCCGGGCATATTCCTCCGTTAAAAGACGAATATTCTTTCGTGCATCGAATTTTCTAGCGATTTATAATGTGGCGACAAAGAGGGTAAGTTTAATTTTTCTATACCATTTCGCAAAAAATTACTATCAAGTCCATAAAAATTGCTATCAAATCCATAGAAATTACTATCAAATCCATTTATGCAAAGATTCACAGTGTGAATTTTGCTACATGGACACTGCGCCATCTTGTTATGGCGATCTCCGCCATCTTGGTTTGGCGACCAAAACAAACGCCTTGGCGCTACAGTCCCGTTTGCGACCACTCCACCAACAATTTTTCTAATCACAATGTATATCCACACCTGCAATATGTAGATCAAAAAGGCACTGAAAACATTTTACCCTCCATGATGGGTTGACCTATACAACAGCTTGCTTGTTATGCTCAGAATGTCTTCCATTTATAGAAGGCTTAAACTTATTAGGCTGACAAAAAATAATTTTGACATGGTATTTTGAAAAACTTACCACATAAGTACAGACCAGTCTTCATTGGTCGAGCTGGACCAGGCCTCTAGGGTCCATCGTTTCTTGAATTTGCCATCCTTTGTATGTGTTCCATTCAGGTGATCCCCAAAATTCTCATTGCCCAGCACAAAAAAGAGCAACTTAGTTGAAAAGATGAGCAGGAAATATATTGAAAACCCAACAACTGTCTTGTATCAAATGGTAACCCTACAAAAAGACTCATTAGTATTTTTTGATTTCCTTAGACGATATAAACCACACAGAATGCAAAGATTTTACCATTACCCAAATTCTCATCATAAGTTTTTTAGTTGCATATAAATGTAGAAAATTACCATTTTGGCATTAATCACTCAACTATCAGAAATACGTTAATAATTTATTCTTTATAACGCTTATTGAGTGTTAAATCATTTAAGAGCAAGTAATGTTACATTCAATGGACCTCAGAGCTTTTGCAACTGGAAAAGCATTCCACTGCAGAAACTGCGACTGCAGCCATGGCTTCAAATGTCTGATATACATCGAAATTCCTTTAGTAACAGTGTCAAAAGATAACCCTTATGATGTGGCTTAAATTTAATCTAGTGCTTCGATACTTTCATAACCGATTTTTTGCAAGTGGAAATTAACCTCTGCAATCGGAGTATTTAAAAAAACTATTACAATCGTATTTGAGGCTGCTTTTAGAGAAAGGGAAACAGACTACTACAATATCATAACTATAAAAACATTTAAAATAATTTTGGGTATTTATTTTAAATAATTAGTTGGGAAATTAACCTAGTTCAACAAGAAAATATAATCATGCAGAGTTGACATATAATGCATAGTTAATCGATGCTTTCTTATGTCAACCAAACTTATGTCATACCTGGAAGACCTCCTGCTTATTTTGCTCTACTCCTAGTGATAAGCTAATTAATTAGACTCAATTGTTGAATATTTCAAAGTTAAAATATTCAGTTTGAATACTGGTATATATTCCAGAAAATTCAAGGTGGCAACAAAGTCGGTTAATTTTAAATTTGTTATACGAGAAGAGAATAAAAATTGGGTATAGAAAATCAAAATTTCTTTACATGTTTATTTTATTACATAATAGTGAGTTAAAACAATTGCAAATTTTAACGTTGTTGTTCAACATGCATTTGGCATCGTGTTTAAAAGCCGTTTCTATTTCATAACATTTCTTTAAAATAAAAATCCCATTTCTTACATTTCCGAGAAAAGGGGACATGGGACTTTTCTATTACATTCGAAAAGGTAACGCTTCTGGCGAGCTTATTTCACGAGGGACAAATCTTAGTAAACGTTTTAGGGTTAGCGGGAAAAAAATTACCAAGAACTCAAAAACGGGCAAAGAATAATGGCAGCTAAGTGGTTTTGGACTACCATATTAATTTAGTCAGGTACATCAGATAGCTTTTGATTGCAAAAATAATTTGTTACTCGAAAGCATATGAATTAAATTTTAGTCGGTTTTCTGAATGTATCCTTAAAACAAGTTTAACTCAATTACTTCTCGGATAACAGCAGTTCACTTATTCTTAGAAGGATATCTTTAAAGCATGAACCTACATTCATTTTAAGAGCCACTTAACCACTTTTGATTAAAAGTAAACCTTGTTACTTAATTTAACAACAAAACAATTCTATCACTTTGTTTTAACATAATTTTATATCGTTGAAAAACTAAACACTTAAGTATCTTTTCAAATAGGTAATTTAGATTAACTGTTTGAAAATACATACGATAACGGTACGGAAATACAGATTCCCATATCCAACCCTAAAATCAAAGGTTGGTGAAATTTATTGTTGGAAACAAACAATAATTGTTAATTTGATCATAATACAACCATAGAATTGATAATATTTTTCATTCCGCTGCGTTTAAACCAAAATTGAGAGCCACGAGCTTTTACGTTACTTCTTATTCAAAAATATATACAAATAAAATAATATTGATTTGAAACACTCGTTACATTTAAGTGACACCAGTGTGTAAAAGGATTATGACTATACTTAAATATGTGAAAAGATGACTTCAGATTGCAAAATTAACTTACCATAGCTGCACATTTCACTAACACAACAACACGCTTCGAACGATGTAGGTAGAGGGAATGAAAATTGGTGGAACTTTCTATTCCTACAGAGGATTGAGTAAAGTTGAGTTGTTTGAGGATGCAAAAGTGGGAAGATAGTTAATTAATATCCCACCTATAAAATATACGGGTTGTTGGCCACGGATCGGGTAGATAGGTAGGTATTTTAATTATAATCGTACTAGAGTAACACAATAAGCTATTTACGACGGTCCAGGATCAATCCTCTTTGGGAAAGATTCGTGGACAACACCACGTAATTTTGAACCTCGGTCAGGTGACGAGATAAAACTTGAGCTGGGACCCCACTCTCCAAAAGTACACACCACGCCAACGTCAGAGCATTTGAGACCACGTCATATTTAACGTGCGCCAGTTACCGTTGTACACGATGGTCGTTGGTTGGATTCGAATGCAAATTCGTTGATCTTTCAACTGGGCAACCGTGGCCCCCTTTCGAAGAGGTAGATGTGTCATTTCATGTGAAATTATCAAAAATCAAGTTAATTTTAATTGGTAATTTTGGTAATGGTAAAAATGGTAATTTTAGTTAACGTCATACTAGAGCAACACAACGGGCTATTGACGACGGTCCGGGATCAGTCCCTTAAGGGACAGGTAATGGTAATTTTTAGTTAACGTCGTACTAGAGCAACACAACGGGCTATTGACGACGGTCCGGAATCAGTCCCTTAAGGGAAAGATTCGAGGACAACACCTCGTAATTTTGAACCACGGTCAGATGACGAAGCAACACCTGAGCTGGCACCCCACTCTCCAAACTTCCACGCCAACCCAACGTGTAGGTAATTTTGGTATTTTTTTAATTAGCGTCGTACTAGTGCAACACAACGGGCTGTTGACGACGGTCCGGAAATAATCCCTTAAAGGAAAGATCCGAGCTCTCCAAACTTCCACACCAAACCAACGTGAGGAATTTCGGCCATGGCAGATTTAAGCCTTTACACCATTTGTTTACAAATATCCATGCACTGACCCTGATTCGAACCAGGTACCTTCCGATCTAGAGGCTAATAAGTACTTTAACCACCAGACAGGTTGGTCGACGAAATTTCCAACAAGGTTATGTTTATGAATAAATAACGACATTCAAAATATTTTCGCTCAAAATTGAATATTTTGGAAGTTTTAAGCAGCTTAAGGACTTAGAATTTATAAGAGCAGTTGTGAAATTGCGTGATGTTGCACACACATATTTGAAGACCTCTTTCTCAAAATTTTCTTAACGCAGGCAACAATCTTTCATATTTATGTATCTATGAAGAAGTTTTTTTATACTATAATGGGATAATTGGTAATTTGTAATTTTTTAGTTAACGTCCTACTAGAGCAACACAACGGGCTATACTATATTGGGAAGCAACCCTCTTAAACATCATATTAAAACAAAAAATTAGCAGCAAAAACTGAACAAATGAACTGAACTGCTCTTCATAACAGAACAAAATGTTCGATTTTGATAGAATGAAAAAAGTTACTATGGGCTAAATGTAAGGTAGGGAAAGGAAAGGTAATTTTTAATTAACGTAGTACTAGAACAACACAACGGGCTATTGGCGACGGTCTGGGATCAATCCCCGAATTGAAATAATCGAGGACAACACCTAATTTTGAACTACGGTCAGATGACGAGGCAATACCTGCTATGGGCTAAAGGAATTTAAATGAATCGTTGAAATTCATACCAGATACATTGCTAGGTATGATAAAAAAAACTACTTCTGAAGTTTGAAAGTCGGTTTTTATTTCCTTCATCTTCCAAGCAGCAAAGGAAAATTATGAAATGACAGTTTACAACTTAGAATAGGTACGCAAAATCAAATGAGTTAAAGCTCCGATGAAAACTATATTTCAGAAGAATATAATTTAATATTTCTATTAGTATTCGTAAAAAAAAATTCAGGATTGTAAACTGAGACCTAAAGCAACTATATAATAAGAGTGGCAACAAGGGACCAAATGTGGCCCAATGCGCATGTTCGGTAGCCATTTTTCTACCAGAATCGTCTCAAAGGAGGTTGCTGGGCGAATTAATATATCCTTTCAAGGAGAACAAAAAGCATATGATTGTTATAATATGGATACATTCGGTACAAATGAATCATATAAACGATCAATTACATGCGTAATTGATGAGATTTGATTACACAACGCGCTAACTTAGATTGTGGGAAACACCACGTTGTTAAAAAAAAGTTATTTACTTAAAAAGTCTTCAAATTTATACTGACAAAACACTAAAATAATAATAAATAAACATTCTAGAACACTAAATGGAACATGGATGAGCTATATTTTCTTCTTAATTTAATATACACATGTTTTTCTCGAACACGCAAAAAGTTCCTATGTTAAGTCTACGGGGGAGCTAGGACAAGACCGCCTCGGGCGGTAGAAAAGGTCTCTAAGCTAATCAGAAAGTGTTTCCCGTATGTCGCCACTCTTATTATATATCCACTCTGAAAGCAACAATAACAAAATTAGTGACACACAAAAACACATTCCCGCCATCGTTCAAACGGCAACTGAATGTTTCGTCGCCAAACAACTCTTCGGATGGGGTTACTATATACCATCAGTATCGCTAAAACTTGCAAAGTTTATTATTGCCAATCATTGCATTTCCTGCCGCCCAAGCATAATCTCTGCTCCCACGCTTTGTGTTCGTGGTTCGATTCCTGACTTGGGCTACTGCCCTAGGGCTGGTTGTATGTGATGTCCGAGGAAGAAGTCAGACTCCCTTTCAAACGGTTCCTCACCAAAAAGTGGATAGCTGCACCCCCTCTGTCTTTACCAGTGATCAATAATTTGTGTGTTTAAAATAATAAAACCTGTTTTCTTCTTCTGTGTCTGTCCTACTTCAGATCACTGGGCCTGATCTTGTGTTTCACAGTTCAGGAGACACACGTCAACAACAACAACAAATAGCATTTCCTTCCCGTTCAATGCATATTGCTCTGTTCAAATGACAATGAAACTCCAAATCAACGATGAAATACCAAATTTCAACTGAAGCCGATTCTCAAAGCAGGACATCAAATCACAGTTGAAAAAGCTTGGTTTAAAAAACTTTTACTCGCTTGGTTTTTAAAATTCCCTTTCAATCTGACGAAGGTCTCTTGTTCAATTTTGTGGTTGCGATAAATATAGAACAAGGATTTGTGAGTTATAAACAACCGTAAAAAAAACGAGCCGACCGATTGCAGTTGCACAATTTATATCGCAGATCAAAACGAAAGGTAACAATCGATAGGGATGACTGTTTCCTACAAATATCAATATTTAAAATTTGTCTAAGTGGCCGTCTTCAAATTAAACTGGGTGCTTGCTCCGATAATTTCAATACGAACCTCCATCACAAATTTGGAATCTACACAACTCTTCTACAAATTTGTTACCACAAATTTTGATTCGACACAATTTTAGTCGGAAATTTTAAAAAAGTTAATCAATTTTATTGTATTTTCACCGATTTGTAAATGTTTAAAAATTGGATCTCCTAATGTTGAATCGGTGTTTCAAGTTTCTTCTTATATTTGCTTAAAAGATTAATTTTCCTTGGAAATTGTTTTTCCATCTTTTGCTACCCAAAAACCCAAATACAATCTATAAACATTTTAACTATCAAACTAAATTTTACTATTTTTTATTAATTGTGAAATTACACTTGAATTCCAAATTTCAGCTCATTACGTGCATAATTAGTAGCGCAGTGAGACTGTGTAAATTTCGATGATTATTACTATCGTTATTGTCACAAAGTAAAAACAAAAATTTCTGCCAACAGATCCTGGGATTCAATCAAAATAGATTCTGACTTTGTCGTCAGCTTAATGGATTCCATACCGCGGCGCCTGCAACAGGTCATTGACTACGACGGCCACTACACATCATATCAATATTTATAAAGTGACTGTATATTATTATTGAATGATTTATTATGAAGCTTTTGTGTGAAGGGTATTTTATCTCGCTTTGGTAGGCAGGATTTAACTTCATAATTCAGATATTTCTGAAACACATAATTTACAACCTACTCATACTACTGTAGGTTAGGATCGTAACAATCCACTTGAACACAACTATAATATCCAGGGCCCGATTTAGAAAATTTGGTATAGTAGGCACAACACGCAGGAAGCCCCCCCCCCATGTTATTTGTTCATCACAAAAACTAATTTTATAACAATAATTGGTACTTATGTATTTGACTTGACCGTTTCACAGATGTCACCAAAAAGTTTGAGAAAATCGTGGCATCACTTATAACTCTTCGCAAAACAAAATAAAGCAGATGAAAATCAAAAACATAATAATTAGATAATTAATGTAATTACAAGAATGTGATAGTGGGGGAAACGGTCGACGGACATTTACGTAACTACCCAATAATTTATGTAACTACTTAAAAACTTTTTAAAATTTTTAGATACTTTTGAAATTTAGGGGCCCTTTAAATTATGGGGGCCCTAGGCCCGTGCCTCAAGGGTCTAATGGTAAATCAGGGCCTGATAATAACTAAGTGTCACACTCTAACAAACCTTCTTCAAGCAGTCGTTGAAAGTGACACATAATCCAGGAATCGGACTGTCTAATCGGAATCCGCCACTTCTACTGCGGAGATCAATTCTTACACGCAG
This sequence comes from Metellina segmentata, assembly GCA_947359465.1. Taxonomy (NCBI): domain Eukaryota; kingdom Metazoa; phylum Arthropoda; class Arachnida; order Araneae; family Tetragnathidae; genus Metellina; species Metellina segmentata. Next base: position 73,679,575 of record OX375883.1, read on the forward strand.
CTTAAATGGTTTTTATGGATTTTCTCGGTCAATTAAGGCCGTTTTTCTTTATTTTTTAATCCAATCTGACCGGAAATTGTGGGTGGAATCTAAATTTGTGATAAAAAATGGGTATTCGTGATGAAATTATCAGAGCATGCACCCAATTGTATATGAAGATGGCCTCTTAGACAAATTTTAAATATTGATATTTGTAGAAAACATTCATCCCTATCGATTGCTACCTTCCGTTTTGTTCTGCGATGTAAATTGTGCAAATGCGATCAAGTGAGTCGTTTTTTATTTATTTTTTATTTTTTATTTATTTATTTATTTATTTATTTATTTTATTATTAATATTATTATATTTGTTTTTTTTTTGAAGGCTGTACATTTGGGATAATTGGGTAGAATAGCGATGCTTAAATTCTTTTTTTTTTTTTAAATTAGTTTTTACCTAATAATTTCTACTGTTATAAAATGAAGTGTTTGCCCTCCACTACGCAGTGTCCTGACGAATCTATGGCACTTACAATAATGAAATTAGGCACACACGTAGTCTGAATTTTTTGCAATTCTTGTGTCCAGCCCGAATTTTAAAATTCAATCTAGAACATTTTAAAATGAATTTAATGGATTTTAATTATTATTGTTTACTTTGTGTGTGTGTGGAATGGCAACTACATTAAAAAATGGCGGATTCAAAATTTATTTTTTCTGCTTTCGTTTTCATCTTGCGGAGGAACGATTTGTAGACAGACTAAAAAACAAATGAAGTTTTAACTCCAGTTATGAGTTCTTTTTTAGAGATCGTTAAAGATAGAGCAAAAATTTTAACGAATTTGAAATCTGCGGAAAGTTTCACACTTAAACGTTACCAAAAAATATGATTTTCTTTAAATACATAATTTTTAAATTGAAACTTTTATATTTTTCCAATACGATCTGGAGGGGGGGGGGTTTGCTCTGTGAAAAATGTCCTTCACTTGATTCGAGAAATCACAGATTTCATTTTCTTCCCTCAAACCATTCCACAGCGAAGGAAAGCAAAACAAACAAAAAACATTTTGACTGGCATTGTTTAGTTCTTTGCTGTAAAATCGGAATCGTTAAAGATAGATAGAAAAATTCAACGGATTTGAAATCTGCGTAAAATTTTATACAAGATAGTTACCCCTTGCATTTGATTTTCTTTTAATAATTAAATTTTGGGACGTCACGCCGATTGGATCTCTTCGCAATTCGAATTCGGCCGATGATGGCTGTTATCCAATAGGGTACGAATTTTCATTTGGTTTGCTTAGCAAACCAAATGGGAATTCGTAGCAATAACCGGGGGTTAGCGAGCAGTGGTCACACATGAACCCACGAAAAGAACTGTCACGGGCAAGGTCGTGCTGGTCACCCACAGTGGCTAGTACTTAATATATACAAAACGTATTTAATGTTCCCATGTAGTAGTGTTTAATATTTACGTTTTCAAAGATAAAAGCCAATCGAAAAGACTTCTCTAACAAAATAAAATGAACTTTCCACCTAATTTCGAATGAAGGAACACTACTTGGATTAAGCAAAAAAGGACTTAAAAATGTGAAATTTTACGCGTGCACCATAATAATAGTTATTTTCTTCTTACGTCGCCTTTTTTAACTATCGAAGGTTTTTAATTCATTATCCCTTGATATAAAAAAAAAGTAAAATTTACATTAATTTAAAAATGTTCCTGTGACAAAAACAATCAAATTATTTTATAATTTAATTATTAATTATTTTATAATTTTTTTAATTTTATAATCAAACTATTTTATAAAATTTCAGGACATGTATAGACATCTTGCTCTTTCATGAAGATGAGTTTTGATGTTTACAAAGCTTTCTAAAACAGAGAAATATATAATTTCATTTTTAAAAGTTTTTCCATTACAAAGGAATAGAAATACACTCAACCAAATTACCCAACGCTATTTGTAAGGCAAGCATCTTCACTAAGAATAATTTTTAATATTGTGTTTCAGTTTCTAGAGATACCAGAGGCATTCGAAATTTGTAGCAAATCGACAAAATTTCTCTATTTTTGTCGAATTCTCAGATTTAGTAATGACGTCAATTAAATTTTTTTCTGACGTTTCCCAAGAGCTACGAATTCCCGTTGTCCTCGAATCCTTTCCTTCGAGATTGATACCTGACTGTGGCCAATAGCCCGTTGTGTTGCTCTGGTGTGACGTAAAGTCGACTATCTATATACCGAATACGGACAGGAAGCACATAAAAGAAAAACATTACCGTCACCTACAATTAGTTTCATAGAGAATGCCAATCTTTTAAACAGTGCCGAAACTTGTAAAATTAATCATGGACAACGACATCTTTTTTTTCATGAGATTCGTGAACCAATATCTTTCATTCCACGTATTTCATTGTCGCGCATAGTCTATTTTTTTAATACATATCGCTCATTTTAGAGGGTTAAAGGGTTGGTGGCCTCTAACAAAGAGTTTACCAGTGTGTTCGATTGGTTGAGTGCTACCCGATTTGAAAAAAGAGATCATGTCGCCATCTATTGGTGAAAGATAATACTATCGCGGTATAGGATTATACAAATCGTACACTTGGAGAGAAAACTTTTTCTTGGTATTAGCGTCTGTTTCCCTGTGTCGTAGTCAGAGTAAGGAAACAGACTATCAGAGCCCCCGCCTCCCCAGAAAAATATTGTTTTATGATCTTCATAATATTTTTAACATAAAGTACTAGAAAACATTTATTTTAATAAAATAATAAATAAATAATAAATTTATTTTGAAATCAATATTTCATAACTAAATAGGAAATCAATAGTTTTGTGTTGTAATGTGTCGTAAATAAGCCTTCCGTAGCAATTAGCTGTAAAATTGTATATTCGTAACATACAGTGTGTTTCGAAACTCATGGGCAAGAATTTTAGGGGTGATAGTAAACATCTAAACAAGCAATTTTCACCACGTGCCCAATACGTGTTTGCAAATGACATTTGGGCCAAGCTGCGCCAAACACAAGACAGGTTGCAAATTATTTCGGGAAGGGGGTTTTGAGCCTCCCTTCGAAAAGAATCGGGCTCTCCAATCCAGAACATTCTTGACCTTGGTGAGTGCTTTTTAACCGTCCTGATGGTTGTCTCGAAGATTTGTCTCTTAATTAGCAAAACTGACCAGATCTTATGTATGAGATATCTCAATATTAGTAGAAAACGGTAGGTAGGTATTTAATTTACGTCGTACAAGAAGAACACATCGGATTATTGGTGACAGTCCGGGATTTACCACAGAAGGGGAAAATCCGAGGAGATCACCACTTAATTTATAACTGTCAGGTGACGAGGTCACACCTGAGCCTGCATCCCACTCTCCAAACTTCCACACCTGCCCAACTTGAGGATATTCGAGCCCCCGGGAGCAGAAAGTGCTTAAAACTGCGCCCTATGTCGTAGAACAGACAAAGTCTTTGCAGAACAATTTTTCCTTAATTTTAATCAGAATTTTGGCCGATTTTTAAAAAAATTATAAGTTACGATGTTGTACAGTGCAAAACGCACACAACTTTGTTTCTTCTCTAGCTAAGGAACAACCTCCCTACATCGCCCCAAATTACCACAAACACTTTATTAAATAACATAATATCTTCTATGTCAATGAGACAAAATATTCAACTTCAAAAGTGTTATCGACAGAATTGCAAATTCTGAAAGTATGCCTTGGTTTTAAATAAAGTAAGTTAATTAATTTTGGTGCGTCTGTGTGTTTTATTATAAATGTGTAATACATATTTACCAGTTGTGCTTTACTCTGTTTTTGATTTTATTGCAGTTTTCAAAATTCGCACAAAATACCTGCAGAGCAACTGTAATAGTTTGGAGTTGTGAATACAATTCTGTACTGAACATAATTCTTACCGAAGAAAAAACACACTCATTAGAACACTAAATATAATTCTGCCTCTAGGTTCGAGGCCACGACTGATTTTTGTGCACCAGCCCCCTGTGAACGCGTCGGTCTTTGGTTGGATTCGGACTCGCAGCTAGTCCGTTACTCTTTCAATCGGGCTAGCGTGGCCCTAGTAGAAAACGGATCAGATCTTGATCTCGTCATCGAAAATTTGAGAGCATCTTGACCATCGTGTCAGTTGCAAAATTGGCGAGATCTTGATAGACGAGACATCTTGTCGAAATACTTGGAGGGTTGTATATTAATGTGTGTAAATGCAGAGCAAAATCTGCAGATTCAGAAGCGTGTAGAATTCGAAAATCAAAAAGAGCCAACAAAGATCAAATCAATATATAATTAAATAATATCAGGAACTTAATCGCTGGGTATTTTTACATTTAAATTTGGAACATACCGTGCCTATCTTTCGGACACCCCTTTTCTTCTCGACTACGTGCAAGTGCATGCCCGGCACACCATTCAGGAACGGTCCTGTTTTTGACCTGATCGGACACGGCTCATTTTCATTCTGTTTCTGCAATCGGCCTTGGAAGAATGAACGTTAGAAAAAGCGGCTTCAACTTCGACAACAGAAAAATTGTTCTATTTTGGAAGATAAAATATTTTTTTGCCTCCAACCGCTTTTGTTCTGCCGAAAAAAAGTTCCCGAAAGAAAATCCTTTCACAAAAGCTACTTGACACCACTTTTGTATTTGACACTCATAAAGGACGGCGCAATTGGAAGAACTTCCTTCAATGGGCGCAATACTTGGAATCTTAGTAACCGTGTTTCAACATCAGCGAAAATGTTGATGCTGACCTTCAGCCATTCAGAAGTATGGATTATAGTGTTTTCTATCTCATGATTTTACTGCACATATTTGATATATTATCACAATTTTACGATTTGATCATTTCATATTCTTTACAATGTCCCATTAAAAAACTCATTACTGGTTGGTTTTAGTTTCCTCACCCTTTGAATGGCAATAGGTATGGATGATGCAAATGATTGTATATAAATATAGCTTTATGATACTATTTTGTAAAGGCGGGACAACAAAAAAATGGTAGACTCTGCGGTATATAGACTTGCAATCAGTGATGTAGTCGTAAAAAAAATCAGAGGTTATACCATGTGCGACGGCAGAATTTGTTCCATGGGAAGGCCTAACATGAACTTACTACTTACTCTTTCCGAGGGGGGGGGGACAGAACATGTACACACACGCACATACATGTATATATGTAAAAGAAATCCATAAGCCAGGGGGTTGACCGACCCCCTTGCCCCCTCCTCCGGGCGCCCGTGGGGTATACTCAAAGGACCGGGAAATTTGTTCGAATAAATCGAAGTTCAAATTATCGAGAGAAAAAAGCCAATATTAATTTTATATTACAGGAAAGGAATTGTGGAACTTTGAAGAGACTTCGACTTAAGCAGAAATTCGTGTTCACAATGTTCGAGTTATTGGGACAGGAGTTTACTGAGTTTATGCAAAGCAAAATATGCAGACTGGCATCCAGTAATATTCAAATTTGAAAAAATATCACTACATTAAATATTTAACTATGATATAAATAATTACAGGAAATGTTAAGAGAACAATATTTAAAAACATATGAAGTAAGTTTCAATTTTTTAAAAACAAATTTTAAGGCCTACCTCTATCATTTTCATTGAAATATTTTCGAACTGCTTGACGAGAGATATCTGTGCCTCTTTTTGTAGCGCATACTCTTGATTGATTGTCTACTGAAGAGAAATGTTTGGCCAACCAGGTATTTACAAATTTTTTCCGGTTGAAATTGTTCAATCGGTGGGTGGTCCGTTTGTATTAATAAACACTAGGGGGCCTGCCCCCTGCTCGCTAACGCTCGTTCTAAAGTCGCCAAGGAAAGAATTATTTCTTAACTCTTTTCCTGTCACATTTTTTTTCTTTTTTCAACACACTTTTTAAGCACATTTCAGAACGTTTTAAAAAGTATATTTTTTAAAAACTTTCACAAAAAGTAGTAATATTAATTACATAACAAAACACATTTGTGAACCAGCAGAGAAACTAAGCCACGAATGGTAAGAATACCCTGAAACTTATCAATTATACTAAATACAGTGGGCATGTTGAAAAAGAAAAAGATCTACAAAAGAAAAAAAGCAAGAAATAATACAACCTGATAACGTCTGAATTCTTTCTTAAAGAAATAATGAAAACGAAAATGGTCAAAAAAAAAAAAAACCTCTTAATCATTTTGTGAAAACTATTATAGTAAAATAACAATTCCACAGCTGTCAAAATACAAATAAATGGACCAATGGTATCACAGAAAACGATTTAAAAGGACCAATGCAATCAAAGGATATTTTAAAAACAAAATAACCAATGGGAGGAAAGAAAAAATTTCAAACGAACCAATGAAATCAATCGACTTTAACGGATTTTGGAAGAACTTTCTACAATATTCAAAATGAAAATTGAAAGTTTCCGTTTGTCGAGGTTGCCATGAAAATCACAACAACCGTAACGAAAGATGGGTTGCCTTAATTTATCGGAACTCGCTACTAGAAGTTCGCCAAAAAAAAAAATCGCCAAGCCGTTGCCATCACTCATAAACGTAGAGTGTAGCTGTACCTTTATATATTTCTGGATCAAGCATGGATATATCCTTCAAAAGTTGACAATTTTCTTCATTAACATCCGAACAAAGTCTGGATATCATTCTATCGACACTACTTTGAATGAATTTCTTTTGATCAATAGGTTAGATTTTGGAATTATGTACCAAAGTGATATCGTGAAATAGAAACTTTTCTTTTGCTTCTACAGATATCTGCGTTTCACGTGATGTTTCGCGCGATGTTTTCTAGGAAAAGCAAAGCGGTGTTCGTAGTTTTTAAGAAAAAGCAGATAATTTTTTTGGAAAAACCAGCGGGTATACGGCGGTACTACAGCCCTGCTTGCAATATAAGTAGACATAGCATTGCTGCTGAGAGTAAATTAAAAGTGACCAGCAAGTGGACTAGTAGTCATTGACCTTACACTGAAATAGACGGAGCATGTGCCCAACAACATCACGTATTTCTTCCAACTAGGGGGCACGCCCCCTGTTCGCTAACGCTCGCCAACCCCCGGAGGATTGCTTTGCAATCCTCATTGATTCGCTGCGCCAACCTTGCTCGCTTTGCTCGCATCAATGGAGACATTGTTTACAAAATATGATTTTCCAAAAGAATATTTTTCAAATATGAATTTGTTGTACTACAGAAAAATTATACAGAACCTCTGGAAACAGAACTCAAACAATTTGGAATTCAAATGAAAGCTTTGAGCAAATTTTGATTCGATATGTGAGCGCTACTTTGGAAATCGAATACACAACATGTCGTTTGTAAGCTACAACAGATTCGACTAACATTCATTTTTTTTTCAATAAAATTTTATCTGATAAAGCTATAAATTCAATTGAGGCGCGAGGCTTCGTGGTAAACAAACCATCGTACAGTGTTGCTAAAACGCGATAACAAATATCTTTTTTTGCGTGCCACGTAAGGGAATTATATATAGAGATTCTTCAGTTTGAAGATCTGTTACATGATTGTGGGCAAAAGCATGAATCTTAAATTATTGATTGGTTAAAGGGGGTATCCACAGTGATCCAAAACACTAGCCTGCGATTCGGCAGCCAATTGGCTAAGTCGATTCATATGTGCACGTGATTTACACTTGAGAGATCTTATGACAGCCGCATGCTACGTCCATTTCATTGGAAGGTCGATACTAGTAGTCACTTGAGTGCACCGTGATGAATTGCCTTGCTTGGCATCTTATCGCCTCGTTTGGCGATACGACATCTAATTGAAGGGTTCAATGAGTGAATGCGAATTTCTACAATCGCGACAAAAATGGTGAAATCGTCAACTCTACAATGTCGCGGGGATTCAATCAGATAATGAATCAATGGATGTGTGTTTTCTACCGTCCCCCCATGGACCAATAAGATGAAGAATTATAGTTTCCTACAACCGAAAACCGTAGTGTAGAAAGTAGGGATGCGACATCGATTTCGATGTTTTCAAAACATTGATGTTTTTTAAAAAACATGAATGTTTGTTTATGTTTTTGTAACATCGATGTTTATACTTGTCGATGTTTTTACGTTGTCGATGTTTTATTTTTAAATGAAAAAAAGTACCGTTATAAAAATTTAAGAAATAACCAAGTAGCATAATTTTTATAATCAGCAAATTGAACATACTTTTACACCAAAGTGGCCAAGGTTGAAAGTAGGGATGCGAGATCGATGTCAATGGTTTCAAAACATTGATACTTTATAAAAAAAAAAAATATCGATGTATTGGAGACGATGTCGCATTACTAGTTACAAAACCAGTTTTAAAAAATGGGGGGAAAAGTTTAAATACACTGAATTTTTAAAATATCGAAGGTTTGGGGAGATGTATTATCAACTTTGATGTTTTAATTTTGAACATCGATGTTTTGATGTCGATGTCGCATAACTAGTTGCTAAACCAGTTTTAAGAAATGGAGGGAAAAAGTTTAAATGCACTGAATTTTAAAAACATCGATGTGAAAAACATCGATGTTTTGGGGGCGACGTATTATCAACATCGATGTTTTAATTTTGAACATCAATGTTTCAAAACATCGATGTTTTGCAGTCGATGTCGCATCACTAATACAAAGGGGGCTATTGCACGTTATATCTATCGTGGCCTCAAATGTCCCATGTTGGCGTGGTGTGGATGTTTGGAGAGTGGGGTGCCAGCTCAGGAGTTGTCCTCTGACCGTGGTTCGAAATTACGTGGTGTTATACTCGGATCTTTCCCTTTGTGATTGATCTCGGATCGTCACCAATAACCCTATGTGTTGCTCCAGTGCTACGTTAATTTTTTAATTAACGTAGCACTGGAGCAACAACTAGGTATCTACCTACCTTCTCAATAGGTGTGAAGGCGCGTTTTGAGAAGGAAGGGTGCCCATACGCGAAAGCCGGGGAGCAGAAATTGCTCAAATTTTACACAGAACAAAGTCTTTGCAGTACGATTTTTCCTTAATTTTATCAATAATTTGGCGATTTTTTTTCAATTATAAGTTACGATGTTCTGCATTGCAAAGCAAGCTCCCTGCCACGCCTTTTTTTTATTCTCTAGCTATGGAACAACCTCCCTACACCTCCCCAAATTTCCACAAACACTTTATAAATAACACATCTTCTATGTCCAATGACAAAATATTTAACTTCAAAAGTTATCGACAGAATTGCAAATTCTGTAAGTGTGCCTTGGATTTAAATAAATAAAGTAAGTTAATTAATTTGGATGCTTCATCTGTTTTTTTATTAAAGGAAGTGTTTGTCTGTTTGTTTGTTTCTTGCACGCAAAGTTCTGACGAATCTATTGCACTTACAGTAATGCGATTTGGAACACAGGTAGTCCAATTTTTTTTTGCAATTTTAGGATCGCGGCGAATTTTAAAATTCAATCTTGTCAATTTTTAAATGAATTTAATGAAATTTAAATCTAAATTGAATTCAACAATATAGAAGAGATCACAGATTCTAAATTTATTGTTTTCGTTTTGATTTTGCGCGGAGGAATGATTTTCCAGCCAGACGATAAAAACAAGCAATCTATTAACTGGTGTCTCTTAGTTCTTTTTCTATTTCCTAGACCGTTAGAGACAGAGTAAAAATTTCAACGGATTTGAAATCTGCGGAAAATTTCACTATAGATCAGGCCTCGAAATAGATTTTTTAATACAGGTGCACAAGATGCACCTAAGTTTTTAAATTAGGTGCACAGATTATATTTTAGGTGCATATTTAAAAAAAACGTAATGTAAGACCATTAATGTAATGTAAACTACTTTATTAGGTGGGTATGTTTGGATATGTTACTAGTAGATAGTAAATAAGAATATTTAAGCATTTTTTTTTATCTGCGAAATTATTACTTACAAATATTCAGTCATCATCAGATATTGGTGGGCAATCAGAAACGTCAATGTTTATGGCAGATCTTTACCCATAAGATTTAGTGTCCATCCTTTTTTTTGTATTTTTCCTTCATTGCAACAAAGTGTTTTCTGGATTAAAGTTTTTGCATAGTGTGTATTTAGGAATTTTAGTTACGTTCCTTTAGAGCGAGAGAGGTAGATACTAATATTTTTTTCAGGTATCAAAATAACATAAAATACGTTTCCCCCGATTTTTTAACGACAGGTGTACTGCGTGCACCCAGAGGGAAAAAATTAGGTGCACAATTTTATTTTCAGGTGCACAGTGCACCTGTGCTCCCGGGTATTTCGAGCCCTGCTATAGATCAATGCGTAAAATATAGGATTTTCTTTAAATAAATAATTTTTAAATTGAATATATCTATATATATATTTCTCTTACGTGGCACGCAAAAAAGACGTTATTTGTTACCGCTTTTTGGCAACATTGTGCGATTGTTTGTTTACTAGGAGCCTCGCGAGTCATTTGAATCTATAGCGTTATCGGATGAAATTTTATTGAAAAAAAATGAATTTTATACGAGCTGTTGCGGTTTGTAATAGAAATCTAAGAAAGCGGAGGATCTTTTCAGGGCTATTTAAAAAACGGTCCTTTTCAAGGCTAACAATTATAGTACAACAAGACGCGTGCACTACAACTTTCGACAACAAACTCAGTCAAAAAGTGTATGGGTGGCTCGAGTACTGGGGAAATGTACACACAAACAACATGCTGGGTATTCAATTTCAAAAGCAGCGCTCACATTGCGAGTAAAAATTTGCTCAAAGTTATCATCTAAATTCTGATTCCAGAGGTACTGTATATATCTTTTATGTAATACAACAAATTTAGATTTGAAATATATTTTTTTGGAATATATTTTGTAATCAATCCCTTCTGCTAGGACACGTGTCTTCATTGATGCGAGCGAAGCGAGCATAGGTTCGCGCAGCGAACCAATGAGAATTGCGAAGCAATCCTCCGGGGGTTGGCGAGCGTTAACGAGCAGGGGGCGGGCCCCCTAGTCTTTTATATTGTCGCAAGAGATTGTGATGTCACGTGAACTTCGCTTTCCGAAAATAAACCGATTGCATCTTCTGCCATTCGCGTTAAAAAAAGAAACAGATTACATTTCCTGCCCTATTCCATTTCAGCGAATGGTAACAAAAAAAATAAAAAACATTTTGACCGGGATTGTCAAGTTCTTTTTGTGTAATCGGAATCGTCAAATATAGATTGAAAATTTCAACGGATTTGAAATCGGCGGAAATTTTTACACCAGATTACCTTACACCACGGGCACGGTTAGTTATAAATATAAAACTTTTGTTGCTGCTAATTGTGTTTAACGTCTGTTTTTGATTTTACTGCATTTTTCAAAATTCCGACAAAATGCCTGCAGAACACTTGCAATTGCTTGGAGTCGTGTTGCAGAACGCTGAATATAAATATGCACCTGGGCGCAAGAGCATGTGGCGATAAATCGCCATGTTTGCTCCCTGACAACTCGTTATCAATGCTTTTTATTGTCCGAACGATAAACTTTGATCGAGAATCCGCGCTAAAGACGCCAATTATGGAAGCACTTAGTTCCGTCATATTATCTAATTCAACTAATTGACTCCTTCAAAACCACGTGATTCGAATGCCTTTTCTCGTTTTTTTCTATAGCCACCGCCAATTTCGAATCCTGCGTCAATACACTTGTTATGGGTCAAACCATTATAACAATAACATTAGTCTCGACCCAGAGAAAAGAATCTCATCGGTATTTGTTATTCTGCTCAAAATGGTGCGTGAGAAGCTTGCAAAAAAGAATGTTATCAATCCGGAAACCTAGCAGCGCGATCGCAAAATATAAACACGGTTTATCTGCAGAAAGGCTCATCCACTTGAGTGGAAAAAAGTGATAACGTTAAAGACTTACATTCTTGAGAGATCTTTCACAACAGCCAATTGCTTGTGTGTGTGATGTAAGTTACTAAAGACTCGCCAAGATCTGGAAACGCACGCAAGCTTGCGGAACCGATATACAATCGCGTCAACGGAAAGAACGGCATTTTCCGTTGAATTTCCATACTGATTCGGTTGTATCCGCTATTAGGTGGGTTTTTCTTTATCAGACAGGTCATCGCTAAATATTTAATTGCTTGTAACTATTTGTGGTAGTGCCGTTATTCTCTCACGTGGCCACGTTACCTGACCAAGGTTCAAAATTTCGAGGGGTTGTACTCGGTTCTTTCCCTTCTATATTGATCCCGGGACCGTCGCCAATAGCCTCGTTTTCTATTACCTTATTCACCTGTTCTTTCCTCGTTGAACTGCTTCTGATATTCTTACCGTTATTTTCTTCTAGCACTACTACTTATTTCTTGAGTTTCGTACCTTTTTTCTATTGATTCCTCCCGATCTTTCCTATTTAAACAAGTACTCATTTTCCTACTTATCTCTCATTCATTAAAGAACTACTCACTTTGGGACTTATACCTCACTACTTACAGAAAATTACTAATTTTGCTTTTTATTCCTCACTACTTTCCCGTTGTTTACCTTTTCACACTACTATTTATTTATTACTTATGTTCGACTAGCTATTTTACAACTTATGCTATTACTTCATTTTGCTACTTTTACTACTACTTCATTTTGCAAGTTATACTACTACTTCATTTTGCTATTAGTTATTTTGCTAATTATACAACTCTCATTTAGTTACTACTTCATTTTCCTACTACTTATTTTGCTAATTATGCAACTCTCATTTAGCTATTACACTACTTCATTTTCATACACCCTTCTTATACTACTACTCTATAATTGAATACTACTACTTATTATACTACTACTACTTATTAAAAAATACTACTACTTATTAAAAAATACTACTACTTATTAAAAAATACTACTACTCCAATTAAAAACTACTAATTATACTACTCTTATTACTACTACTCCCAATTTAATACTACTACTCCCAATTTAATACTACTACTCCCAATTTAATATTACTACTCCCAATTTAATACTACTACTCCCAATTTATAATACTACTTATTATACTACTCTCTTAAACTACTACTGCAATTTAATACTACTACTCCAATTTAATACTTCTACTCCAATTTAATACTTCTACTTATTATACTACTCTCTAATAATATTACTACTCCAATTTAATACTACTACTTATTATACTACTCTCTTAAACTACTACTGCAATTTAATACTACTACTCCAATTTAATACTTCTACTTCAATTTAATACTTCTACTTATTATACTACTCTCTAATAATATTACTACTCCAATTTAATACTACTACTTATTATACTACTACTACTGCTCCGATTTAATAATGGTCTCGGTACTACTTGCACAATGGGCCCAGTACCACCTTCACCCTATCCACCAATTATTTTATGGAGGTTTTTTTTTTGCCCCTTACCACAGGGTATAGTAACCAAACGACTTGAGTGTGCAGTTAAATCACCCCGTATATTTATTTACTCATATTATCTATATGTCATAAGGATCCCTCAAATTAGAGGGAGGGGTAGCCCGATTGGAAGAGTAATGGACAAAGGGGACTGGTACACGTTAAATCTGTCGGAGACTCAACTGTCCTCATGTTGACTTGGTGTGAAAGATTGGAGAATGGGGTGCCAGATCAGACATTGTCTCGTCATCTGACCGTAATACCAAATTACGTGGAATTGTTCTCGTATCTTTCCCTTCGGGGGTTGATCCCGGACCGTCACCAATAGCTCGTTGCATTGCTCCAGTACGGCGTTTATTAAATACCTGCATTATATTCTTGGGCACCGGACATCAAGAATATAACCATGAAAAGTTTGGGGTCACCAGAGGATACTTTACCCTTAGTACTTTGCAAACATGAGTTTGTGGGTGTTGACATTTGGTGGGAACTACTTACTTGGAAAAATCGTTGGTACCCCTCCAGTTGAGCGGAACCTATAAAGTTATTGAGATTTGGGCAAGAAGTTCAGACCCACGCAGTTAACATCCATGCTTACGGTTCTGGTTCTAGTGACTCAAATGTGAGGACTCGCGAAAACTGCTGAAAAAACTGTATAAAAAGTAACATTCCTGGAAGAGCTAGAAGTTTTGGCAGGGTTTCGCCCGCATTGGCGCGTTTGAGAGATCATTTAAAAGAGCAACCCTTCCGCGAGCTAATCATTCCAACTACGGATCGTCACAGAATGGTGTGGACTCTTTCTCGGTTAAAGACAACGAATAGAAATTGAACTCTTCCTACTTTTAAAAACCGTTTTTTAGTCATGGATTATAAAACCAGCTTTGTAGTCATTTCTTTACTTTTTTACCTCAGAATTCATGCAGGTAAGCTGTTCTTTTACAAAGACCTTATTATTTTTATTTTATTCGATGCATCTTATTTTAATTAACATGCATATTCTTGAGAAATCGGAAGATTCTTTCTTTTTAAAAAGCTGAGAGCTAAAAATGTATACTACAAACATACTGTCGGTTTAGAGCAGAAACTCTTTTACTGACAAATTTGTTTGTTGTAATTTATAGACTATGAGTGTGTAGGTCAAAAAATAAAAATATGCAAGCATTTAGGTAGTGTTATACATATTTTAAACAGATCCCAATATGATTATGAATTTCTTATCATCATGCAAATAAGCATTTCGTTGCCCAATACATGTCATTTCAGAGTTTCTGCTCTAAACCAACGATGTGTAGAGGCGGCTGGTGCACTTTAAATCTGTCGTGGCCGAAAGTCCTCACGTTGGGTTGGTGTGGAAGTTTGGAGAGTGGGGTGCCAGCTCAGGTGTTGCTTCGTCATCTGACCGTGGTTCAAAATTACGAGGTGTTGTCCTCGGATCTTTCCCTTAAGGGACTGATCCCGGACCGTCGTCAATAGCCCGTTGTGTTGCTCTTGTACGACGTTAACTATAAAAGCAATAGTTTATGAAAAACAGCAATCGTTTTAGCATTCAGTGTGTGCATGTTTCCTATGCTCAATACACAGTATTTTTTAATGGTACCATAGTTACATTGTATTCATATAATTTCATTACCTAACTATGCAATTGTTATTCATTTCATAACAATATAGCATGTCTGCCTTTCTTTATCTGATATTGATATATTTTTTTTCTCAAAACACGAAAATAGTCTTCGTAGAAAAAATACTATGTACACTACCCTACAATAATGGACCGGTCAGCATGATGTAATGGTATAAGGGAAAGAATACATGCTTTAACAGGGGGATGGTTCCCCACGTTCTGTAATTACCCTAGCAACCCTTCTGGCCATACTTCCAACAAGGTTTTGATTCACAGCTATAGCAGGGCTCGAAATACCCGGGTGCACAGGTGCACTGTGCACATGAAAATATAATTGTGCACCTAATTTTTACCACTAAGTGCACGCAGTGCACCTAATTTAAAAACTCAGGTGAACGCAGTGCACTTGTATTAAAAAATCTATTTCGAGGCCTGAGCTATAGGCATTTGTGTCCATTCCTGCTGCAAGAATGTCGCCAGCTCAGATGTCGATTTCGGACGTAGTTCCTTGGTCCGTAAGCGTCGCTCTAATGCGTCCCACGAATGTTCTATGGGGTTTAGGTCTGAACTCTGAGCAGGCCAGGGAAGACGTTTTATATCCATATCTTGATTCCACTGCTTGACAGAGACTGCAATATGACATGGAGCGTTGTCGTCCTGGAAGTAACATTCGTCCATTTCATAGAATTGCCAGAGCGTACAAAGAACCTGACTGTCCAAATGTCCAAAATGTTCATGTTGGTGTCGGCGTTCAATTGACCAGGAACAACATGCAAAGGTCCCAGGCCATACCACGAAAAACACCCACAAACAAGCAGTCTGATTTTATGCAAATCCGCTGGCGTCCGGTCCATTATTGTAGGGTAGAGTACATATACATTCATATTGTTCTGTTTAAATAACTCGTAGAAACATTCTCTTTGGGGCTAAATATGTCCTAATGCTGAAAAAGTTTCGAGCCGAAAACTAATTTCAATTTCGGAATAGTTAGGCATTTGAATTAACGTCACATGTGGAGCAACAAATGTGCTATTGGCGACGGCCAGTATCACTCCCGAAGAGGGAGATCCGAGGACAACACCTCGTAATTTTTAACCACGATCAGATGAAGACATCATCACCTGAGTTGGAACCCCACTGTCCAAACTTCCACGTCACGCTGACGTGAGGACATTTGAAGTAAAACTACTCCTCCACCGAAGCTACCTACGACTCTATTTCTATCTAGAAACGGAAAATACAATTGTTTAAACTCCATAACTTTTGAGTTCTGGTCTAAAGATCTATCGTTCTACGATCATTTTTCGCTGCTTGAAGTTTAAGTGGAGGTTTTCACCTCTGGGGTCTAAAAAGCGATGCGCGAGATGAAGTAGGTTTCATATGTTTTTATTTAATACGATACTAAAGATGCATTTCAAAAATGTTACGCTTTTTAAAGTGTGAAGTTCATCGCTAATTTTTACATGTATCGCAAATTTTATTTTAATCGCTAATAGGACTCTCATTTATTAGTGTGTATTTCAGCGCAAAACAATTTTTTTTCTTCTGTTTTTGATATTTAAATCAACGGTGAAAAAAAATTATTTCTTGTGGTTGGCTTATACACTAAATTTTCTTTTTAAATAAAAGTTAAGATTTCTTCATCAATACACTGAGTAAACTTCAGGAGTAGAATTTTTCTGCTTTCTCTTCCTCAATAACTGTTTGTTTTCATATCAAACTAAAGGGGAAAAAATTAACTTCTTTTCTTCCTTCCGAACCTAATAAGGAATATAATGGTCCTTTATAAGTTCATAAAGGACGACAATATGTAAATCAAAAGTAACCTCATTTTTTGTCAGCAATAAGATTGTACATAACCCTTTTTCTTTGCTATCTGGGTAGCTCAGATGGAAGAATAACTAATTAGCAACTGGAGGGTTGTGAGTTTTAAACTAGGTTCGACCAAAAACCGTCGTGTACGTCGGGGCTGGTGAACGTTAAATTGGTCTTGGCATGAAATGACCTTGCGGTCGGTGACGAGGTGGGAAAGTTCAGAGAGTGCGGTGTCAGCTTAGGTGTTAACCTCGTCATCTGACAATGGTTCGAAATTACGAGGTATTGTCCTCAGATCTTTCCCTCCGTAACCCTTTTTCTTTGCTATCTGGGTAGCTCAGATGGAAGAATAACTAATTAGCAACTGGAGGGTTGTGAGTTTTAAACTAGGTTCGACCAAAAACCGTCGTGTACGTCGGGGCTGGTGAACGTTAAATTGGTCTTGGCATGAAATGACCTTGCGGTCGGTGACGAGGTGGGAAAGTTCAGAGAGTGCGGTGTCAGCTTAGGTGTTAACCTCGTCATCTGACAATGGTTCGAAATTACGAGGTATTGTCCTCAGATCTTTCCCTCCGTAACCCTTTTTCTTTGCTATCTGGGTAGCTCAGATGGAAGAATAACTAATTAGCAACTGGAGGGTTGTGAGTTTTAAACTAGGTTCGACCAAAGACCGTCGTGTACGTCGGGGCTGGTGAACGTTAAATTGGTCTTGGCATGAAATGACCTTGCGGTCGGTGACGAGGTGGGAAAGTTCAGAGAGTGGGATGTCAGCTTAGGTGTTAACCTCGTCATCTGACAATGGTTCGAAAATACGAGGTATTGTCCTCGGATCTTTCCCTCCGGGATTGATCCCAGACCGTCACCAATAACTAGTTGCGTTGCTCCAGTGCGACGTTAATTGATTTCCTACCTTCTGAGTTATTTCCGAACAGCAAATAATCTCGCACAAATCCAATACAGTACAATGTCCCAAATGCGGACGTCCGAAATCCGGAACTGTCTAAAATCCGGACGTTTTGCTAACCGGCGTTTTTTTTTTATAATGTTTTTCTCACTTTTTTTTTTACATCTTTCCGACAATTTTTAAAGAATAAGGATTAAAACTGGACCTAATTGATGAAACATCGCAAAATAACGGACATGTTCAGAGTAAATATCACACAGAAATATTAGATTTGCAAGTAAAATTTGTTGCATTGCATTAAAAAAATTTTTTTTTCCTATTTTAAAAATTATTCGTATTCATATGTCTGCTATTTTACTATTTATATGTCTGCTATTTTTCTATTCATATAGCTGCTATTTTACTATTTATATATCTGCTATTTTACTATTCATATATCTGCTATTTTACTATTTATATATCTGCTATTTTACTATTGCAAATGCAAAATTCCCGGAGGGGTGTAGATTAAGGTTTTTTTTGACAAAAAATACAATTAATCCGCAATCCGGAAGGTCCGGAGGATCCATATATCTGCTATTTTACTATTTATATATCTGCTATTTTACTATTTATATATCTGCTTTTTTACTATTTATATATCTGCTTTTTTACTATTTATATATCTGCTATTTTACTATTGCAAACGCAAAATTCCCGGAGGGGGTAGATTAAGGTTTTTTTGACAAAAAATACAAATAATCCGCAATATGGAGGTTCCGGATGATTCCGGAAGGTCCGTATGATAATTACGGATTTTGGGCTTTGTACTAGAATAGAATTCTAGCGAGGAATTTTGAAAACAGAGAGACTGTTGAAAATCAGGCTAATACCTGGTATCTAACTTCCACTCTCAATTTCGTACCATATAATTCACTTCTACAACATCTTAATCTATCTCCGCAAATTTACAGATCGGAAGCTATTCCGCGCTTGCGGAAATGACATCTTGTCTTCCTTCCAAACCTAATTCTTAAGTGACAAAAATACGTAAATCAACATCAACCCTATTTGATGACGCTTGTTGCAATGCGATTGTAAATTCCTCTCTTCCCTCACCTTCCGAGTTATTTCCAGACAGCAAAAAGTCACACAAGTCCAGTTTTAGTCTATCTTCCAAGCGATAAGGTTCTCTAAAGGAAAGAAGTGTGTTATGAATCACACGTTCCTGATAAAGCCAGGATATACGTAAGCAACGTGAACTAATATCACTGAAATTCGTTCAGCCACGAACTATTTTGGTAAATAATCGGACAATCATCAATTTTTCAGTTGAAAATTGCTAAAGTCCCCCCCCCTCCCTAGTCAGTGGGTGAAATATCTATCCATCCCGTTTTTTCTAATTCCCTTGTAATTGAGACTAATTTTTGAAATTCTCCCAGAAAAACTAGTTTGGAAATGGGACAGCTTGTGATTGAAAGTATAAAGCTAATTATTGAACCGAAATAACCAAAAATAAACTGGCTCATGAACACATTAGATTACTCACTATTATTCGTCGTTAATACCAATGAAATCAATTACAATTTGAAAATAATCACTAAAGTGAAGAATGTTGCCTGGTGTTGTATTACCTATTCGTCTGATTCAGCTTTGCTTAAAGCCTTTTTTACACGCGCTTAGTGCTAATCATTAGAACTAACCAATTGCACTAAGCACTTTCAAGGTGAGAGTTGAAGTTCACACTAGTTGGGAGTGTGAACCCACTAGCGCGTCTTTGTTAAAAAGGCTCCGCGTTGCGTGGAAGATTCTATTTTGTACCGTAGGTAGATATTAAACTTGTGAAAAGTGAATCGATTCTTCAATTCGAATCTTTCATAATTTTTTTTAAATCTACAGTGAGCTATGATTATTTACTTGTTATAATATCAATTGGACTAGACAAGAGGATGTATTTATTCCACACTGATGACATTTATTTTGGTTTTTGTATTGGATCAATCAGATTTACTTATGAAGGATACCTTACAGAGATCAGAACACTTCTCTGAGGGAAACCTCGAACACTTATTTGTGATGAAAATCGAATTACATTTCGAATTCATTCATACAGTAAATCTGCTTCAAAATCATTGAAGACACGAAAAGACTACCAGACAAGTAAATAATCATACCTCAGCGTCGATCCAAACAAATTACGAAAGAATCGAATTGAAGAATCGATTCACTTTTCACGAGTTTAATATCTACCGACCTACCTACGGTTCTAAATAGAATCGTCCACGCAACGCGGAGCCATTCCAACAAAGACGCGCTACCATGTGAACCCAGCATCGTTGGTGGTTAGTGTGCAGTGATCAGATCCCTCGCATCAATCTGTGGGTCCCGTTGCCAGCTGAAATGACGGGCCCCTCCCCAACCTCACCCATGTCCCTTTTTCACTGTTTATGTTTCAACAGAGACATTTGGAATTATTTTAAAAGCATTTCCCATAGTTTAATCCTAAAACATACTCCATATAACAGGGGTTCCCTAAGGGTGTGCCGCGGCAACCTGGGGTGCCACGTATAGATATTAGGGGTGCCGCGAAGCGCCCATGAAGCAGTTGCTATTATAAGGTGCAAATATCGTTCGAAAATAAAAGAAATACGAGTAGCTGTATCACTAGCATATCGCGAGTAGCTGTATCTTAATTCCACGATTCGAACAATTGTGCAGTGAGCAGCAGGCTGACCTGTAGCACTAAACACACACATATACCACCAAGAGCATGTTGAAGGTAATTTTATTTGGTTTATTTAAATTTTCACCTACACCTATGTTTACCTATTAAGTAAAATTAAAGTAGTTGTGTGAATTTTTAATACGAGTTGTATTAATTATGTCCCATGTTCTCACCACTTACTTTCCTAATTTCTTCTTCAAAGTTGTACAAATATGAAATTTATATATTATATATACAATAACATACCATAGATATTACATGACGAGGGGGGGGGTGCCGTGAGAAAATTTTAATTCTCTTAAGGGTGCCACTTCTTGGAAAAGTTTGGAAACCCATGCCATATAGGTTTATAAGAGTGCACATTCTAAAAATTAAAAATTAACATGTTCTTTAAGTTGTTGGTAGTTGGTAAATTTTAATTAACGTCGTACTAGAGCAACACAGCGGGCTATCAAGTCGGTTGGAGTTTATTTCGATGGATTTTTTTCTTTCTATTTTGAGGGCAACAACCGAATTTCGTGTTTGTGTTTTTCCCCTCTCCTTTCCTCTAAACAAAAACAAGAGCCAAAACTTCAAGAATCCAACGTTAACCATCATGTATCAGAAGCTTTAAATAGCCAAGCTGCGCTAATTTTAAAAGTTCGTTGATGCTTCCTTAGAGCTTATTGCTGCTTCTTAATGGCTGTGTTGTATCACAATTGCTCTTGCTTGAAGCCGGTGGTTTTGTACTTCTTCATTGCAATTTCTTGCTGGGCTGAACTTACCTTTTGTCCGGGCAAAAGGGTAAGTTC
This sequence comes from Metellina segmentata, assembly GCA_947359465.1. Taxonomy (NCBI): domain Eukaryota; kingdom Metazoa; phylum Arthropoda; class Arachnida; order Araneae; family Tetragnathidae; genus Metellina; species Metellina segmentata. The sequence continues at coordinate 73,700,798 of OX375883.1, forward strand.
AGTTTATTTTAGTTTCAACTCGACAATAGGTAACCCAAAAGATGAAATCATTAAAAAAAATTTTAATTTTGATATTTCTTGCGTTTTAAATTAAGTAATTTTCAAGCTTTAAAGTGATGCATTACTTTTCTTTGTAGTTGTTTGTGATAAGTATTAAAAAATACTTTTAAGCGTAAATACTTTCATTTGGTACCTATTAAATGTTCCATGGTAATAAACAGAGATTTGAACTTTTTTCTTCTGTTCTGTCTGCTGTTTTTTTTTCTCAATATATATTTTTTACGCATAATTTACCTTTTAACCATTTGAACGGTTAACATAAATAACAACCCCTTGGAACCTGCAGTATTCTTTTTTGGCTTTTTCTATTTTGACTTTCTTAATCACTAGAAGATTTTCAAAGTATTTTGTTCTAAACAAAAAAATAGATGGAATCCTTCCAAAGGATTCTATTCTGATGAAAGGAGCAATAGAATCGTTCCAAAGGATTCCGTTCTAAGGAAATGACTGATGGAACTTTTCCCAAAATTCCAACTAATTTTTAGATTTTTACCCAAATTTCTCTCTCTCAATATATTATCAAACTAATTTCTATTTTCCTGTCTCTCATTATATTGCCAAAATAATGTGTATTTTCAAACTAAGTTTTGCTTATAGCGAAACTAACTGCTAGATTTTCCCATTACTTTCTCTCACTCTCATTATTTTACCAAACTATTTTTCGTATTTTCTATGATCTGTTTATAGCGAAACTAATTTTTAGATTTTTCTCTCTCAATATATTACCAAACTAAACTTCGTATTTTCAAACAAAGTTCTGTTTATAGCGAAACTAACTTTTTGCACTTTCAAACTAAGTTCTGTTTATAGTGAAATTAACTCTTAGACTTTTTTCACAAATTCCTCTCTCAGTTTATCACCAAACTAATTTTCATATTTTCAAACTAAATTCTGTAAAAAAGCGAAAATGACTTTTAAATTCTCCCACTAATTTCTCTCTCAGTTTAATTACCAAGCTAATTTTCATATCATTAACATGAATACGCATTGTTCACTTCAGAGCCCCATGGACAAGGGAAAATTTACGCTTCGCTTGAGACCTTCTCAAGGACAAATGTAACTGTCGGCATCTTTGGAAAGAGCTGTATCATATACAAAAGTTATTAGCAGACATTCACTGGTCGAGATAGGACCATTCGACCTTGTACATCATCTCATGACTGTAATGGAACTGGGGAATGAGGATTCCAGCCCGATCATTGAATGATTGATTACATTCCAAGACGCCAAATATGGTTCGATGATGACAGCATTTTCTTTTGGTGCTTAGAGAAGTCTGATTTAATTCGGGACGTCGTAAAACGCTTTGCGTAAACACGTGAAGCAGCGAAGACAGCTTAGAATGCTACTATCAGATGGATTGCCGTCAAAGTTCGTCTACGGACGTAAGACCCGTTGGAATGTTTCCTTTTTTTTTAAGTATTATATAACATCAGAGCGTGCGAAAGGAATAGTAGTCTAAGTTTCATTTTTTAGTTGAGGATACCACGGATGTCGGTCGTTTGCTTAATCAGCTAATGCCAGTCATCTGCTGTGTCCAATCCTTGTTGAGTTGCAAATGAGTCTAGGTGAAATAAATCATCAACTTCACTTAAAAGAATTGAAAATGGTATCAGAAATTAAATTAACTATTTTATTTCGATGCAAAGTTTTTTTATGGATTAAAAAAAATTGAGAACACACTAGGAAGAGAGTTGAAAAGAACAATTCTCTTCAATAAATAATAATTTAAACTCAATTTTGTTATAGGAATGGTAGGTCTACGAAAGGAAGATCCGTTGGACAGTTTCAATGTCACTATGAAGAGATTTGAAAAGAGAGAGCACAACTGTAATAAATAAAAATTTGAACTCAACTTTTATAGGAATGGTAGGTCTACGAAAGTAAGACCCGTTGGAATATTTCAATTTCACCATGAAGCGATCTGAAAAGCACCAAATCTAATAAATAATAATTTGAACTTAACTTTTATAGGATGGTAGATCTGACATAAGACCCGTATGAATATTTCCTGTCTGTATTATTATAATACGTCCAAAGAGTATGTGAAAAAAATTGTTTTGCTTTCATTTTTTATTTGAGGATACCGTGGGATAGTCAGTTATGCCAGTAATCAGTTAATGAGTTGCAAATGAGTCTTGGTAGAATCAACAACTCCCCTTAAAAAAATCGAAAATGGTAATTCAATGTTTTTAATCTATAAAAAACTTGCATCGAAATAAAATGGTTAATTTTATTTCGATGCAAGTTTTTTTATGGATTAAAAAAATTAGTACACACTATGAAGAGATTTGAAAAGAACAACTCTCTGCAATGAATAATCATTTGAACTAAACTTTTATAGGAATGGTAGGTCTACGAAAGTAAGACCAGTTGGACTATTTCAATTACACCATGAAGAGATTTGAAAAGAGCACCAACTCTAATTAATAATAATTTAAACTTAACTTTTATAAAATATTAGGCTAAGAACATACGACCCGTGGAAATACTTCGTTTTTTTATTTTTATTAAATAACAGATGAGCATGCGAAAAAAAAATGTTTTACTTTCATTTTTTTAGTTGAGGTTACCATGAGTGTCATGTATGCCAGTGTATATCAGTAATCAGTTAATGAGTTGCAAATTAATCTAGATGAAATCAACAAATCCACTTATAAGAATGAAAAATGGTTTCAGAAATTAAATTAATTATTTTACTTCGATTTAAATTTTTAGGGATTCAAAAAAAGATGTACAGTGGCTCGTAAAATTGAGTACACTCCATGAAGAGATCTGTAAAGAACAACTGTGTAATATATAATAATTTGAACTTAATTTTCTTAGGAATGGTGAAATGCACGTTTAAAAACATTTCGGATAAAAAAAAATAATTCACATGTTCGACATAATGGTTTTAAAAATATAGGTTTCAAATTTACAACATTCTACGTCGCAAAATTAAATACACATGCAGCCTATTTCATCCAGAAACATAGTAAAAATGTAAAATAAATTTTTATTCCAAACATTGTTTCATGTAGAACAATATGTCGAATAACAAATAAAAGACGCTGAGTTTTAACAAAGATTTTAACAAAAATTTGTGTTTTTAAAAAAGTATCCATTTTTTCAAAGAATCTTTCTTATTTTATGCATTCTCAGCAAGATGGTTTTCAATTAATTTTTCCTACTTGGACCACTGAAGCCCATTAAGGTCCTGGTACTATGAATGGGTGTATAGCTGCTGTTTAAGGTGGTGCAGAAACTATGACAACGATTTTTGCTCTGTACCACTTTTCTTCTCTGTTGTTGGTAGGTATTTAATTAACGTCACACTGGAGCAACACAACGGGTTACTGGCGAGGGTCCGGGATCAAACCCCGAAGGGAAAGATCCGAGGATAGCACCAAGCAATTTTGAACCTCGGTCAGATGATAAGGTCACACCTGAGCTGGAACCCACTCTCCTAACTTCCACACCAGGCCAATGTGAGGCCACGACAGATTTAACGTGCACCATCCTCTTTGTAGACTACGGTATTTGGTTGGATTCGAACTCGCAACCCTCTGGTTGTTAATCCGCTGCTCCTCCTACCGGGCTACCGCGGCCAATTCTCTCACTGTCAGAACGTCTAAATTTGACTATACATCTTTTTTAATTAATCTCCGACAGAGTTAATATACACTACCCTACAATAAGGGACCGGACAGCAAGATGTGATGGCATAAGGGAAATAATACATGCTTTAATATGGGGATGGTCCCTCACGTGCTGCAATTACAGTAGCAACCCTTCTAGGCATACTTTCAACAAGGTTTTGATACACAGCTATGGATATTTGTGTCCATTCCTGCTGCAAGAATGTCGCCAGCTCAGCTGTAGATTTCGGACGTCGTTCCCTGGTCGTTAAGCGTCGCTCTAACGCGTCCCACAAATGTTCTATGGGGCTTAGGTCGGGACTCTGAGAAGGCCAGGGAAGACGTTTTATAACCATATATCGATACCACTGCTTGACAGAGGCTGCAACATGACATAAAGCGTTGTCGTCCTGGAAGTAACATTCGTTAATTCCATAAAATTGCCAGAGCGTAGGAAGAACCTGATTGTACAAAATTTTAGTGTAGGCGTCGATTGACCAGGAACAACATGCAAAGGTCCCAGGCCATACCACGAAAAACACAACAAAACAAGAAATCAGGATTTGTTGCAAATCCTCTGGCGTCCGGTCCATTATTGTAGGGTAGTGAATATACTACCTCTTCCGCCTGCCCCTTAGTTTGATAAATAAAAACTAAATTTACAACCTATCCAGACAGACAGCATGGAATCCGATGCCAATTATTGCTACAGCTCTTACGTTTTCCCACCTTTCTTTCAGACCAGATTCTGTCTGCCTATTGTGCTCCTATGTAACGAGAATCAGACTAATTGTATCAATTACTTTAAATCCTTTCTTTATTCTTATTATCAAATGCTTAATGTCACTTTCTTTAGTCTTATTATCAAATGCTTAACGTCACTTTCTTTAACTTATCTCTTTTGCAACAATGCTCAATTTATTATAGACTTTTATATTAATTGTGACGTGGAGTTTATTTCAATAAGGTACCACGTAATTGATACGACCGTTCCGTTTCTTACAACCCCGACATACATTCATACTCGGAATTTGGAAGAATGTGCTGATGAAGTGGTTCACTTTTATGGTTGGTATAAATATACCATCTGCCATCAATGAATCATTGAATTTGCTTTCTTTGTTGCAAGCTGCTTTGTGTTTTTGGAGGTGATATGTATATAAGAATCCTAAAAGAAAATGGCTTCCTCTGCTCTACACTATATGGACAAAAGTATTTGGACAATGCATAATTATCAGAAAAAGTGCTTTCTTATTCTATTTAGTAACGGGTAGGCACTCCTTTTGCTTGTATTACAGCTGCAACACGTCGGGGCATACTTTCCACACGTTCATTGTGAGCCTGGGCAGAAATAACTCGTCATGCCTCTTGCAAGGCTGTGAGAAGAGATTGTTGAGAAGATGGGCGTACGTGGCGGTGTCGTACTCGTACCTACAGTATGTCCCACAAGTGCTTGATCGGGACTCTGAACAGGCCAGTAAAGCAAATCCAGTCCAGCACACGTTTTGCAGTGTGACATGGAGCTCGATCCTGTTGGAAGAAACAACCATCATCGCCGTAGTATTGCCATAGTGTAGGCAAGGCCGAATCATCCAGAACGTCGAGGAACACATCAGCGTTCATAGTACCAGGTGCATAAAACAATGGGCCGAGTCCTAACCTGGAAAAACATCCCTATTCCGACTTCCAAACGAACTCAAAACACATCTTCATAAGGCGGAAACGGATATCATAACCCGGGGTCCCTGAGAAATTTGACATCTCTGCTATTTTGTCTTTGCCTACCTTTTAATTTTTACCCTCCCTCGTTCTTGTTTTGTGTTTGGTGCGGCTTAGCCAAACATGGCGTTTGTGCCACAAAACCCAAAAACAAACCAACCTAAAATTAAAAAATGGCTGCCTATATACTCTATTAGCAGTTTCAAGCGCCTTCAGGGGCACATCTGTAGGTTACGGGCATCACAACCTCGAGGTACGATCGCCCCCTTCTTTTGTCTTACCCTTGCTCATCCTTTTTCTGTTAGCTGTCCGCCTAACTCGTTGTTGTCTTGTGTTTGGCACAGCTTGACGCCATTAAGGCCCTGTGCACACATCTGGTTTTTCAACTTGCGGCAACGCAAGTGCGGTATGAGATACATTAGATCCAATGGAGTAGTGCACACATGCCTCCGGCGACGCACGTCCAACTTGCGTGCAATTTGTACCGCAGTTCCCCACGACGCCGCAGCTCGCCGCACACGCTTCTCCGGTCTGAAGTATGTACCTTGTTTTCATAAATAAATGGAATATAAATAATAATTAATAAATGGTTTCAAAATATACTTTTTTTACATCAAGTAAACGAAATAAACACGTTTTCTTCGATAGAATATTTTTCGCAAATGGCGCGAAATGAGTACTTGCGTCATTTCACGGTTATGTGTGCATAGTTGGGCTTCGGTGCCGCAGCGGCACCGCACGTTGAAAAACCAGATGTGTTCACCGGGCCTATATCTCCAAACAACCAACCTACTCCCGAGCATGAACGTGCTTCAGTGTTTGTCAACCCCTTTGGACACAGTTCCTCGTGGTCACTGCCCCTAAGCTGAGCCACTGCTCAGTCCGTATTCCCTTATTACTCCTAAAGTATTTTCCGAATCTGAAAGACGTGATTTATATACGCGATTACCGTCCTTTCTCAGCGATTACTGTTAAATTGTTTCTCTTTGATTTGGGAAAGCGTGGAGCGGTTTCCGCTTGTCACGTGAGAAAAAGTGAACAGTCCGCCTGAGAGTGGCCGTCTCGCGACAGCAGAGCGGGAGAAAACTGTCCAACTGTGAAAGAGTCACTTCAGATTCGCCGTGTTGTAAATTCTCTTGTGAACGAAGTGAGAGTTGACGATCTATCGCATCATTGCTTACAGAACTCTCGGTGGCATATCTTCTTTAGGTATGTGCGAGCTTCACGAACTCAAGGTAACCTAGTGGTCTATTATTTTCTCATCTGGTTTACTGCCTGATAGGAATATTACTGGTTCGAATCCGGGTCAGGGCATGGATATCTGTAAGCGTATGATGTAGGGTGCACCTTAAATCTGTCGTGACCGAAAGTCCTCACATTGGGTGGGTGTGGAAGTTTGGAGAGTGGGGTGCCAGCTCGGGATTTGCCTCGTCATCTGACCGTGGTTCAAAATTATTTGACAATACACCGAATGGCTTAGGCAGGGACGGTGGTAACTAGTAATTGGTGTAGAAGTTTGGAGACGGTGGTAACTAGTAATTGGTGTGGAAGTTGGTAATTGGACGGTGGTAACTAGTAATTGGTGTGGAAGTTGGTAATTGGACGGTGGTAACTAGTAATTGGTGTGGAAGTTTGGAGAGTGGGGTGCCAGCTCAGGCGTTGCCTCGTCATCTGACCGTGGTTCAAAATTATTTGGCAATACACCGAATGGCTTAGGCAGGGACGGTGGTAACTAGTTGAATCTGGTTTAGTGCCTCTGGCAAACAAAGATCGCAACCCCAGGATACAAAAGCGATCTTTCTCACTTTCTCCTTTACAGTCTTTCTTTTCACAATTACTTGACATTGACCTTAAGCCAAGTTTACACCGGAATTGCAAACTTCTCCCCCTCCAAACATCGAAGCTATTCCGAGAAACCGGATTAATTTTATCGTCAAGACCTCAAGTCGGAGTGGAGATTTGGAGAGTTTGCACATCTAAATTTTTTTCCACCAGGAGTCGGTAAAAATCAAAGGATTGCAACTTTTGGGAGACATTTCTCCGAGCCGATTGTTTGACAATAATCACTCCCCTCTGCCCTTCGGCCGCCGTGGTCGCTCACGCTACTGAAAGCATAGAATCCTGCACACTCGACATCTAGATGAATAGTGATTACTCTTCTCTACAAAGGGGTGAGAAGAGTGCGCTCAGATGGTTGTCGATAAAGTCCTTTAGCTTTGGTCATGCCTGACATAAATACTTAATAATCAAATGTTCTCACTACACATTCGTCTTTAGTTTATGCCTGACGTAAATACTGAAATAACTAAATGTTCCAACCACAAATTTTTCTTTAGCTTTCTTTATGCCTGACGTAAATACTAACCAAATGTTCCAATTGCACATTCGCGTTTAGTTTATGATTGACGTAAATACTTAGTAACCAAATGTTCCAACTACACATTCACACCTTTGGTTTATGTTTGATGTAAGTACTGAAATTACGAAATGTTCCAACGGCACAATTCGCCTTTAGTTTTCTTTATACCTGACGTAATCACTTAATAACCTTATGTTCCAACCTCTCATTCGTCTTTAAGTTTCTTTATCTAAACTTGTTACAATTTTGCATTGAATTTAGGACAAACATGCTGACATTTAATGATAAGCGTTATTTAAAGAGAAAGATAAATCCCGGGTATTATCTTAATTGCCTACTATTTAAAGAAGATGGTGCTGTTTTGTTCTAATAAGATTACGGTTATGCTATGTATTTTTCTGGCTATTATCCAATGCTTGCTTTCTAACGACTAGGATACCTTTTTTTCTGAAAATCAATTTCTCCTTTATTCTACTTTGAACTTATCACATCATATTTCATAACAAAATAGATAGTTGCCCTTCCGGTGATCACTTGGAAACAATTGTCCACACAAAATATTCTTGAAAACTATAGCAATCCATTGGAACTAAAGGATTTCAATAGATGGCAAATTTTAGAACTAGTCAAGAGCAAAAATAATATAACATGTCGAACTTATTTTGGAGTTGATGTAGATAGTTTTTTTAAATATTAAATGGCAATTTTTGGTTTCTCCATTTCTTGTATTGGAATACACAGTATCTTAAAATGCAATTAAAAAAAAGCTTTATCTTTTGACGGGTGAGAGATTTTTAATCTCCTATCTATTTATTCCAATTTTTTTGCGAGTGCACCTGTTTTTTGTTTACGATTATTCAGTACATAGAATACGAGATTCGAGAATTAATAATAATCTAAGCCATGAACTATATAAGCAAACATTTTTTTTTATTTTAACCCATTTCTTAAATATTCAGGCAAGTAGACATTTAAAATAGGATATACTTGTTGCAACGTTTTGTTCTTATTTTGATCCTTTTTTTTTAATATTTAGGCAAGCAAAAAAAGGGAAGTAAATGAGATACTTGTTCATTTCAACCATTTTAATTTTGTTGCTGCATTTGCTTTTTATTTTGTGATTTGTTTTTTAAACATTCAGTCAAGTAGAAAATTAAAGTAAAAGATATGTTTGATCATTTCAATTACTATTTGCTTGCTACGTTTTTATCCTTTCATTTAATATTCAGCCAAGAACTTCTTCATTTCAACTATATTAATTTTGTTGTTGCATTTATTTTAATTTTTACCTATTATCTTTATGTTTAGAAAAGCAGAGAAATTCAAAGATATGCTTGTTCATTTCAACAATCTTAATTTTGTAGTTGCATTTCGTCCAACTATTTCATTATTACGTCAAGCAGAAACTTAAAGTAAGAAATATCTATTCGTTTCAAACATTTCATTTCCTCTAAGTGTTAGGTCTTTGAAGTATTTTAAATTATTTTAATGACATATGAAATTACAGAGATATTTTAATTTAGCTTTTTAAAGTTAAGATTTTCTTTGAGGCATTTATAACGAGCATATTTTAACTATTGGATTTGTAAGGGCGAAGAAATTTCCATTCTTTTTAAATTTTGAATTCATTGTTAACCTTTACAATACGGCCGGTACAGCAATTGTACCATGATCGCGTCAAGAAATAATTTAGACAATGGACAGTACATCATCTTGAAAGTTATAAGAATCGCGCCAGAAATAATTTAAACTACGGCCGTTATATCAGTTGTAACTGGAAACTTATAAGAATCCCGCTTGTTATCTACTATATAACCGTAGTCAAAAGGTTAATTGAATCATTTATTTCCAAAAAATCATAAGGTCAAGTAGATGTAGTCCGCTGACGTATTAGTTTTCATCATCTCCTCCGACAAACTTTTCTAGCTAAGCATGTAATGATAAAAATAAATCAAATTTTATTTTGTAAATAATATAATTTTGATTAAATGAATCAATTGGTCCTGTACTTTTAATCAGACCCAAAACCCCCCATTTTTTTAGAAATTATAAACTAATGGGTTATTAATACGTTATAAAATCATCTTTTGAAAATAAATTATTCTGTGGTTGTAGAATGAAGATTCAAGACCAGGAAACGCCATTTCCTTGCGTGTTCCGCATTCCAATAGTACTTTTAAAGTGTTCCGGGTATACGAATGAGGATGAAGGGCCCAAAGATACTTCAATAAAGATATCAATATATTTCTAGAAAATATGTTTAAAATGACCACTCAGTTGATAATTAAATTATATTTGGCTCAGCTTTGATACAAAAACTTTTTTGTGGCAATGATTTTGGCGTGTTTTTTGTAGTGAGTTTTGGCAAAGCAAAGGCGGGGCATTTTATTAAGATTAATGGCAGCTTCGTGACTATTTGAATACGTTATATTTTCGTGATCGTGTACGGAGAATCCCTTCTGGAAGCTGGCGTACAAGCGACATTATCTTGACACTTAGAAACACTTTATTAGACTAGTTAGGTAAAAACGTGGACACGACACATATTACTCGTTAAGGCGTGTATACATTTACGAGCCGAGCCGTTCTCGAGCCTCTAGTTTTCATGATTGGGACGGGGTTTTGGTTGTTTAACGAACCGCACGTGGCGATCCGCTTCCTGTGAGTTTTTCGAAGAACACAAAAGGCGTTCTCGGTTCAGATTGGGACGGCGTCGTGAGTAGTTCGTTGCTTTTCTTTATGGTGGTTCGCTGTTGGTTCCTTCTCTTCCCATGGATCACTGGAAGTTCGTTGTGAAAATAATTTCAACGAACGTTTTAAGAGCGGCTCGCGAACGGTTCGGCTCGCAAATGTATACGCACCTTTACACGTTATGGCGCGTAGACATTTGCGAGCCGAACCATTCGCGAGCTTCTTGTTCTCATGATTGGGACGGGGTTTTGTGTGCCAAACGAACCGCTCGTGGCTATTCGCTTCCTGTCGGTTTTTCGACGAACACAAATGGCGTTCTCGGTTCAGATTGGGACGGCGTCGTGAGTAGTTCGTTGCTTTTCTTTATGCTCGCGAACCTCCAGGCTCCATCGGCACCACCGGTGGCTGACAAATGACTGCCTGGTGGTTCGCGGTTGGTTCCTTCCTTTTCCATGGATCGCTGGAAGTTCGTTGTGAAAATTATTTCAACGAACGGTTCACGAGCGGCTTGGCTCGCAATTGTATACGCACCTTTATATGTTATATACAGACTTATCGAGGAACCCGACTTCTCTGAAGCTACGTTGCTCACACACATTCGCTACCGACCTTCAGAAGTTTCTTGTTTTTAACTACTAAAAGTCAAAAAATGTCACTGCCATGCGAAGAGTGAAACATCTGTTACTATATTGATTACTGTAAATCATTATCTTTTTTAATTTACTATGCTTATGTAAATAACTCTAGTTTGCAAGAATTAATGTGATCTTTTATAGCATTCATACTATATAGCCTGGTTCCATTAAACTTAGAACTAATAAATTATTTAATGTGGACAAACTTCTATGACAATATTTCAGAAAAAAGTAAAGATTTTATCATTAAAGTAAATATTTTCCTTGTGATAGCAAGAATAATCATTTGTGTGGAATTTTTTTTCTTCCTTGGCGACTTAAAAAGCAGGCCAAAAGTGAGAAAGACTTTATATCAAAGCGTACCTTTAATTTAATAAAGTTACAGAGAAAATACGTGTGAATACAATATCTATAAAAAAGAATGCATCTAATCTTAACAAGATTTTTCGAACACTCGGCAATAACGAAAAGGAAATTGTATGCATATATATATAGTTCGAACAATATTTCGCTTCGCATCTTTTCAAATATTTCTTTTCGGTTATAGTTTGTAGTCTCAAGATTTTTGGTGATATTCTTCGCAATATATTCGGACTACCTGTGTGCCAAATCTCATTGCTGTAAGTACCATAGAATCGTCAGAATTTTTTGGCAAGAAACAGACAGACAAACAAACAAACACTTCCTTTTATAATAGTAGAGATTATAATGTGTTTATCAAAGTGAGCAGGATTTTCAGTATGAACAAACAAACCAGGGGAAAACAAAGATTTTATTTCCGCAACTCAAATACTATCGTTTGTTGCATATCAGGGTTACCTTAAAATACTCTTTATCACTGTTTTTTTTGTGACGTTTGCCGTTTATTCTAATTCTTAACCGATCAAATATGGTATCAATTCGGGATTGATTCTTTGGAATTTGTATTTCTATTGGTGACGTGCTGAAGTCGTATTCGAAAAACAAGCTAAGTGACTAGTGCCACCTACATTTAACTTGACAGAAAACGCTTCTCATCCATTTTATTCTTTCTTTAGTTGTTTACTTCACAAAAACGAGTCCCCCGCTTTCTATATAAAACTTATTTCTTGTGTTGTGCAAATTTTCTTTTTATTATTATGGACCTTGAATCGTTTTTTAATAGAATAATTTCTTTCAGTGTCCTGTTTGAAATGTCACGTGTGCAGTTCACAAAACCCTGGTCAAGGAGACTGCGACGAGGTTAAGCCTAGTGACAGTAAATACTTGCAGAGTTGTGACGCTCCAGCAAACGCTTCTTGTAGGATTCAAGAACAATGGGTTGAATTCGAGGTTTTAAGACGTAAGTAACTGATTAATCAAAGTGTCTGACATTTGTATCGTTTATTATTTTAGCCAAATAAGGCCTTTGCGTCACGAAGCCAAACAAACCAAATTCTTTAATTTCGTTTATTAAAGTTAATTAACGAAATCATGACAGATTGTAACGGCGTTAAGCCAAGCGGCAGTAAAACCTTTTAGAGTTGTGGCTCCAGCGTACGCATCTTGTAGGATTCAAGAACAATGGGTTGAATTCGAGGCTTTGAACACAAGTAAATGTTAACGTATTTCTTACACTCATATCATTCATTCATTTAGTTAATCAAACATGATGTGAGATCGTCGCCCCAAAACGGTAGAGTGAAAACAGTACGAATCGTACACAAGGAGAAGACAACCAACAGCTAAGTTAATAACTTCTTACTATTCCAAGAACATTAAGAAATACTAGGGGGCCCGCCCCCTGTCGCGAACGCTCGTCAACCCCCGTAAGGATTGCCCCAATAAGGATTGCAAAGCAATCCTTATTGGTTCGCTGAGCGAACCTATGCTCGCTTCGCTCGCATCCATGAAGACCTGTGTCCTAGCAGAAGGGATTGTTTACAAAATATCATATTCCAAAAAAAAATATTTTTTTAATCTAAATTTGCTATATTGCAGAAAATATATATACAGTTCCTCTGGAATCAGAATTCAAATGAAAACTTTGAGAAAATTTTGACTCGAAATGTGAGCGCTGCTTTGGAAATTGAATACCCATCATGTTTGTGTGTACATTTCCCCAGCACTGGAGCCACCCACACTTTTTCATTGAGTTTGCTGTCGAAAGTTGTAGTGCAATCGTCTTGTTGAACTATAATGGTTGGCCTTGAAAAGGACCGTTTTTTACATGGCCCTGAAAAGATCCCCCGCTTTCTTTGATTTCTATTTTTAAACTGCAACAGCTCGACTAAAATTAATTTTTATTCAATAAATTTTCATCCGATAACGCTATAAATTCAATTGAGGTGCGAGGCTTCGTGGTTAACAAACAATCGTACAATGTTGCCAAAACGCGATAACAAATAACGTCTTTTTTGAGTGCCACATAAGAGAATTATATATATAGATATACAGTATTTACATCATCACATTAACTTCGTTGCAACCGTACATAAAAGTATATATCTCACTTTCCAGTTCGGGTAACCAGCTTTACCCGATGTTCTAATCGTCGTATCCCACGTGCTTTGCCGCAGGAGTCTTTGGCGGGAGTCTGCCTTCTTCCTCGGACATCACATACAACCAGCCCTAGTTGGGAATCGAACCACGAACACAAAGCGTGGGACCAGAGTGCTTTATCCACTATACCGCTTGGGCTGCAACAAAAAAGTTGCCCTAGTGATAAAAGAAAGCATTTGCCGGTTACTTTTTGACTAAATGACGTGACTAAAGCAGCTCATACTGGAGGTCTTGGATTGACTGCTTTGTAATGATTTCTTTCCCTTGCAGAGAGACACGACAAGCGAACCATTCGACAATGTGCAAAAGGGCCATTCGATGCAACCAGGCCGTGTTACTACCGAGCAGGATTCGGTGGTAAGGTGAACGTCTGCAACTGCATCGGCGACGGTTGCAACGGAGCCTCCAAAACTGCCTCCACCCTGTTCATGACCATAGGCACTTTGCTCCTGTTCAAATTCCTCATCTAACACTTGCCATGGACGCCTCACGCGAAAGGAAATACCGAAAGAGTCTTCCCCAAAACAGATCTGACAGGATCTACACAACTAATAAAAATGCATCGATACCACGCAGAAAATTGTACAGCATTGAAGTTCTAAAACAATTCCTATCAAATAACATTCGTCATACAATACTTTATGCGAAGAAATCAGGGTTCTAACATTTCTTTGCAGACGGAACCAAAAGTTAGAAACACAATTTTTATGCCAGGTGAGGCCTAGATCTCATTAGGAGCTTCACTGAAAGTCAATACACCTTACCTCTGACCTTAGATTTATTTTAAATGTTTACTTTGAGTAACACACACATATCTCGGTTGATTACAAGAGCAGAAATTATTTTTAAGTGGTGCGCTGTCCTAAATCTTAGTATCTTAATATTGGTGTTAAAAGATTAATTTCGTGGACTATATATATTGATAATTTAATAGTTGTTATTTTACTTTAATATCAGACATGTTTCCCATGCTATTTTTATATTTTATTTGTAAAAAGATAAAGACAAATCCATACTTTCAAGGGGACCAGAGCGGAAGCCCCTTCCTTTTGGCGTGGTACCATGGTACCCATAGTACCAGTTCCTGAGAAATATGAGGGCTGTATTTTAAAAGAGTAATGAATCTCTTATATTTGTAAAATGTTGTACAAGGTACACACGTCCAAAGGAAAATAGTCGTCAGCTGTGTTTCAAAATTACAAGGTCTGATTTCCCCATCTCCAATATACCGTTGTATTGCTCCAGTGCGATGTTAACTACCTACAAAAAGAAAAAATAGAAGGTAGGTACGTTATTGAATATACGTCGCACTGGAGCAACACTATGGGCTATTGGCGAGGATCTGGGCTCAATCGGGAAGGGAAAGGTAATTGGTAATTTTTTGGCTAACGTCGTACTAGAGCAACAAGACGGGCTAGGGAAGGGAAAGGTTCAGGGACAACACATCGTAATTTTTAATGGTGGTCAACATCTGTTTTGGCACCCCTACATCCAAACTTTCACGCCACGCCAATGCTAGGTAATAGTAATGGTAATTTGATTTAACATCGTACTAGAGCAACACAACGGGCTATTGATGACGGTCCGGGAACAGTCCCTTAAGGGAAAGATCCGAGGACAAAACCTCGAAATTTTGAACCACGGTCAGATGACGAAGCAACACCTGAGCTGGCACCCCACTCTCCAAACGTCCACACCAACCCAACGTGACCAATGCTAGGACATTTGAGGCATGACAGATAACATAAACAAGCACACACAGTGACACTTTTTGCTTGGGTCGAGTTAGGAACTAGCATCCTTCCAATTGTTAATCCGTAACTCTATCGACTGGGTTACTGTGGCCAAAGAAAATAGAAAATTTTATATATTTGTACAAGTTAAGTATTAAATCATTAAGGTTAATCCTCATCTGACCAGGGTACTAGTACCCGTTGTTTATTCCGGTACTACGACCCAAAGTTTAAATGTGGTTACCCAAGAAGAACAAATATTTTATTCATTATTATCAACAATATTGTACTTAGATATTTGATAGTCATAATTGAGAAATGTATAAAAATCCTGTATACTTTTTTTATTTGCGTATATCCTGTGCTTTTTGTATCAATAGTATATGTAGGTCTTTTCTGGGAGAAGCAAAAAGAAATGTTTTATTATGTCATTAAGTTTCTCTTTTCTAATTTATGTATCTAATTTTTGTTCAGAACAAGGATAGGAACTGTCTTTTATTAGTTAGGCCGTAGAAAGTTCAAAAGTTTACACTTTCAGTTACATAGATTGAAGGATATGACCAACTCTAATCCTCTTAACTTCTCCCGTTTCCAAGTGTCATAAAATTGCAGCAAAATTCTTTTTTATAAACACTGTGAATGACTTTTGAGACAAGTGGATTTCCAAAATATTGCATCTTCATCTGACGATTAAGAAATGTGGAAACGACATAACATAGAATTCTTTAAATCTATTTCAAGTACAGAAAAATCTGTTTCATTTTCTGCTCTGTTATATTTCTGAAATAAAGAATTATTTACTATATATTAATGAGTTTGCTTTAAACATACACACTACTATTGAGACTTTGGGCAGTTATTCAATAGCATTAGGTAGGTAGTTAAAGATATCTACATACTTTAAAAAAAGCCAATTTTGACGAAAATTTGCATTTTTTTTATTCTACTAACAAATTTCCTGTAATTTTTGTGCTTTTAAAACAGTTTAAACTTTCAATAAGCGACTGACAGAAAAAAAGTTAGGTCAATTTAAAATTTGAACGAAATTGTTAATTATACCGGAAGTAGCATAACGAAACCGGAACTGATAATAAGAATATTCTATTTTTACCATAATTTCTATCTTTTATCTGTTATAGTAAGTTGAAACATATAGTAATTATGTTTCGATAAATTGTCCACTACAATTTTTTAATTAAATTCAGCGGTAGCTCAGTCAGTAGAGCGTCGGGCTCGCATCAGAAGGGTTGTAGGTTCTGTCCTCAGCTGAGCCTGCAATTCTGATGGTTGCGAGATCGGCGCTTGGACCTGGCTAAAGAACGTCGTGTTGGCTAATGGTGGCTGGGGCACGTTAAATAGGTCGTGGTCACAAAGTCCCCCATGTTCATACCAAATCAATACCTCTGGGGGTACCTGATAAGGGGGTTATCGGCCTCTGATTGGGATCTAAATTACGATATGCGTGAGTGAATGGATGTATGAAAGGGACCTTCCTGTAAAAAGGATGTGTCATGCATGAAGAAGTCCAACCCTCCGGGGCAATGGCACCCCCAATTGGGCCATATATGGCTCACACGACAACAACAACTTGTTAGAAGAATTTCGCATTATCTTTTTACTCTCTTGAATTTAGTTTACAAGCATTTTTCTCAGAATTACATTTTAGGCACAAACATTGAATTCCAGAAATGATAACTAAAAAAGTTATTGATGTATATTTATATTTTATACGCATTCAAAATAGTGTTTGCTAGTGCATGCACTAGAATCAAATTTATATCTTTATTTTTGTTTTCTTATTTATGAGCTTGTATTTGAATATCAATGTTGCAAAATGGCCAAAAATCCATTAACAATTTTTCAATGAGTCATAAAACCTTTATTTTTTTTAATATCTGTGCTTCTAGTAGAAGCACTAGATAACAATATGAAGTTTACTCTGATCATGTTATTTTGCTGCTAATTTAAATTGTATGCCCTGTATCATTTTTCAAAATTTCGAAAAACAACTTCAAATTTACACACAAAATTTCACTTTTTGTTAAATATATTTTTTAAATTTTAATTGATAATAGTGCAAAATTAATTTTGAACACAAATAATTTTAAAAATAATATTAAATTGCTTCTGCATAGCATTTAAAAAAAAGTGCTCCGAACGTATGCAGATACAACGGGTTGTTGACAAATTCCCTCTCGCAGTATCCCATCTGAAGGTCCAATAGACTAGTACATGTGGAGCAACACAACGGGCTATTGACTACTTCCCTCTCGCGGCATCTCATCTGAAGGTCCCTTAAACTAGTATCCACCAACAGCTGGCAAGAGAGATTGCTAAACTCCACCAAAGATCGGAGAACATTCGGGTTTTTCTTCAAGGACTGTTAGGCCGTGGTAACTAGAGTGCCTATATAATAAGAGTGGCGACAAGGGACCAAATTTGGCCCAATGCGCATGCGCGGCAGCCATTTTTCTACCAGAATCGTCTCGATGAAGGTTGCTGAGCGAATTAATATATTATTTCAGGGAGAACAAAAAGCATTTGATTGTTATAATATGGATACATTCGGTATAAATGAATCATATAAACGCTCAATTATATGCGTAATTGATGAGATGGATTGCACAACGCGCTAACTTAGATTGCGGGAAACACCCATGTTGTTTAAAAAAAGACATTTACTTAAAAAGTCTTCAAATTTATGCTGACAAAACACTAAAATAATAATAAATAAACATTCTAGAACACGAAATGGAACATGAATAAGCTATATTTTCTTTTTAATTTAATGTACACACGTTTTTCTCGTACACACAAAAAGTTCCCATGTTAAGTCTACGGGAACTGGCAAAAGACCGCCTCGGGCGGTAGAAAAGGTCTCTAAGCCAATCAGAAAGTGTTTCCCGTATGTCGCCACTCTTATTATATAGGCACTCTAGTGGTAACCAAGTAGAAAGAACAACAGATTAGGAACCGGAGGTTTGCGATTTCAATTCAACCCAAAACCATCGCGCACACAGGGGGCTGGTGCACGCTTTCAGTCGGTTCTCAAATGTCCTCACGTTGGCATGGTGTGGAAGTTTGAAGAGAGGGGTGCCAGGTCAGGTGTGACCTCGCCATCTGACCGTAGTTCCAAATTGCGTGGTTTTGTCCTCGAATCTTTCCGTTCAGGAATGAAACCAGACCGTCGTCAATAGCCGGTGGTGATGCTTCAGTGCAACGTTTATCAGAATACCAAGGTCAGTTTAAAGCGCTTCATCTCCATCCCAGACCTCACATAAAAAATTATTCCTCTTCCTCATCTAGTCAACTTAGATGTGGGAATTTTTTTTTTTACCGTAAAGCCTTAATACAGTCGATATCCTACGATGAATACCGACTTGACTCAACTCAACACCTGAGCTGGCATCCTGTTCTCAAAATCTCCACGAATCACATCCCACCCCCAAAGACACTAGCGCCATCTACATTTAATTTCGCAGAAATAACCTATCATAGCAGAATCTATAGATATTATTCTCTTACGTGACACACAGAAAAGACGTTATTTGTTATCGCGTTTTGGCAACACAGTGCGATTGTTTGTTTACCACGAAGCTTCGCTCCTCAATTTAATTTATATCGTTATCGGATGCATTTTTATTGAACAAAATATATTAGTCGAGCTGTTGCAGCTTATATACAAACAACATCGAGGTATTCGATTTCCACAGCAGCGCTCACATTTCGAGTCAAAATTTGCCTATGTTTTCTAAACACCATCTTTTTTTACCGAAAAGGCTTAAAATAGGTATTTAAACACTGTAATCAATGACCCATTTTACATTTGGATACAGGTATCTGTGGATTTACAGATACCTATAACCATTGAAATGAAAGAGGAAAATTATCTTAAAATAATAATTTAATAGTTTTTAACAAAATAACAAAGATTTAACAGTCAAACTTATTTTATAATTTTTAGAATTGAGATGGTGTTTCTTTCTGGTGTCAACATCTAAACGCTGTTATGCAAAATAATAGGCATGTGTACAAAATGGGTTTGAATGGAACGCATTGCTTCCCCGATTATGTCTCATCTCAAATTAACACCGTTACTTCATTCAAAAGAAAAAATATCGAAGCTGAGATGCTTTGTTATTGGTATGATACAATCAAGCACTAAAGAATTTACAGTGGTGTGTGTTTATTATTTTACACAGAAATGTATATGGAACGGTTTTAGAGTTGCCCCAATGTTGGTTAAACTGATCAAATGAGACGTCACGATAAAAATAGGCACATATGTCGGTTAGATTATAGATAGGCGTATAGGTTCGGATAAGTCGGATGCAGGGAGAGGTGATGATAAGCATATACTGCTAAATTAATTTTATGAACTTTTCAGGAAAAGTCGTAGTCAATTCAAACGTGATAAAACATTTAAGTATTGGTTCATCCGGGATAGTTCTGCTGTTTTTCAAATCGAAGCGCGCTTTGTTATTATTTTACTAACCGCTGATAAAGAGTGACCTAGATTGAAGACAGATGTGTGAATTCGGTCTTTTCTGCTTTCACTGCCTAATTCTAGCTTGTGTTGTGTCATGATATTTGTTTCACGGCAATGCAAAAAATGGAGATTCAAAAAGTTCATTTCCGCCATATTATGCTCTTTTATTTTAAGAAAGAAAATATGCTAGTCAGACTGCTCGTAAAATGTATGCTTTATATGGACAAAGTGCTGTTTCAGATGATACAGTTCGACGGTGGTTTGACAAATTTAACCGCGGAAATTTCAGCCACGTTGATGATGCCCGCTCTAGACGATGATCCTCTGTAAGCAAGAATCTATTAAAAGATGCTATCGCTGAAAATCCACGTTAAAAAGTTCAGGAACTATCAGACAGACTAAATATTCCAAAAAAGTACAATTCATGATCATCTGAAGAAGGAAGATTGGGTATGTAAGCCGCTGCGATGATGGGTACCCCATACTTTAAACACAGAATATGCTTGCTCGAATTTCGGCATATGATTCTTTGCTGAAACGAAATGAAGAAACTCCTTTTTTGAAACGGTTCTTTACTGGAGATGAGAAGTGGGTACTATACAAGAAAAAGATAATGGGGTAATCCAAATGAACCTCCCAAGTAACGTCGAGAGGGGGGCTGCGTCCCAAAAAGGTAATGGTTTGTGTATGGTGGGAATACAAAGGAATTGTTCATTATGAATTGCTGCCACAAAATCAGACAAAAAATTCGGAAGAAATAAAGTTCTTAAATGTCAGTATTAAAAGCAGAAATCGAAGCAAAGCGGCCAGAAATGACCATTCGTCGAGGTGTTGTCTTCCAGCATGACAATGCTCGGGCCCACATTTCGCTGAATGTCAAAGACTTATTGAGTATGGCTGAGATGTTTTTTGTCACCCCACATATTCACCAGACCTTGCCCTTCAGATTTTCACCTCTTCAAGTCACTTCAAAATTCTCTGAACGGCCTGGAGTTCAATTCTTTGGAGACTGTCAAACAGCACCTCGATAACTTTACAAATAAACCCAATGATTTTAAAAAATTTTTAAAACAATTCCAGCTGCCGGAAAGAGTGCAAAAAGATATAGAACAAAATAGTGCTAACGTGATTCATTTATATTTTCTTTATAGGGGTGGATTTTTGGATTTTTGTACTGCTTCGTTGGTGTTTATCATAAAAGAACCGCAGAACTTTTCGGAGGATCCAAAAATTTTAAATAAATTTTTTTAAACCAGTCATTTCAATCGCTTGGCAAATTTAATGTTCATATCTTCCAATGACTGACCAGAAGTGACCATCTAAACTAGTAAATCTTCCACGGAATAAATACGGTGCTTTCCCAATGCACTATACTGCAATCAATTTAGATAGTGTTTGGCATTATTAAGCGTTTCAATTATCAACTCGAAGATCCCAAAGTAAAATGAGACCTTTCCACTTCGAGACAGATGTAACGCGTCAAAAATGAAACTGAGAGGCTGAGATTGCGTCCGGGACTCATTTTACTCTTTATTTTAAGCATTTCCGAAAGATATGATGAGCGGTGCTTCTATGCTAAATATTTTTACAAGGGTTGGGTTTTATGGAGCAAGGGCCATATTTTACCATGCTGCGCCAGATAGAAACAAGTTACAGAACAAACAGATACAGCTAACGGACATACAAGCACATGAAATGTTTTAGTGACACAAAAGAGAGCTACACACGAGGAAGAATCGAACCTGTGTCACCTACAACTCGCAGGTTGTTAGCGCAATGGGCCACAACGCCCCCTAATTTTACAGAAAAAAAGAGCTGTTCATGTGAAAATTTTAAGATTCCAGAGCACAATATTCCAGGACTTCTCTCATGAAATTCAGATCTTGCGGTAAATGGTAATTAAAGGTTAAATAAATAAACTTTGATCCCATGACAGATCTCAGCCTTTTAGACTTCGGTTGTCATTGTCTCCTATTACCCCCAGATGAAACCGTCTCGTCGCAAAGAAACAAGCTCAGGGTTCTCATTGATTTAGCGTTCTAGTGAGTTAAAATGTTAAATCACTTTATATTCGTTTTTTGGTGTAACTGTATTTTATTTTGAAGGCATGTTTAAATGCAATCAAATTAAAAATTTAAATAAAAAAATCTAAAATATAAACAATCAACGATATGTAGAACCGATATGTCTGTGTTCAAGACAACTAGTCGAAACAGAAATAAAATAGTAGGTAGGCAGTTATTTAACGTCGCATTGGACCAACACTACGGGTAATTGGTGACGGTTCAGGATCAATCAAGGGAAAGATCCGAGTACGCCTCGTAATTTTGGACGAACAGATAACGCAATAGACACCCGAGTAGGCACTCCACTCTCCAAACTTCCACACTAACGTGCGGCCACGAGAGAGTTAACATGCACCAGCCGCCGTGCACGAGTCTTTGGCTGCAATTAGTTTCGAACTCACAACCGTCTGGTTGGTAATCCGTTGCTCCTCCAACTGGGCTACCATCAGTGCTGTAGTCGTAAATAAATCAGAGGGTATACCATGGGAGCACCTGTACTAGTATAGGCAGGGACCCATGATATACTGATGGTACACTCTTTGTATGGTATACTCTGATACCCGCAGAATTTTTTCCATGGGGAGGCGAAGCATGTACTTACTACTTACACTTTCAGGGGAGGGGGGGCAAAAAACATGTACACACACATGCATGTACGTATAAATATATATGTATGAAATCCTTTCTAAGGACCGGGTAGGTAATCATTAAACTAAACCTGCTCTCGTAAACGGCCGTGAAACATGGTAATATTTCAATTGTTCTCAAAAGAGGCTTTAATTTTTCTGGAACAACTTGGTCGTTTTCATTGGTTCCTCAAACCCTGAATCGTGCACATTTCATCTATACCAAACCGTTAAAAGATCCTTGTTACCTCCTTTTCTACATGGTGAATATCCCATGTATTCGTATTTTCTGAATCAAGCTTTGATATATCCTTCAAAAGTTGACAATTTTCTTCATTAACATCAGAACAAAGTCTGAATTTCATTCTATCGACAGTACTTATAATGAAGTGCTTTTGATTAATAAGTACGATATGGAATTATGTACCAAGGTGATATCTTGAAATATAATTCTTTTCTTGAATTATTTTGCATCTACAGCTATGTGCGTTTCACGTGATGTTTCGCGCGATGTTTTCTAAGAAAAACAAAGCTATGTTCGTAGTTTTTGATAAAAAGAAGAGGGTATACGGAATTTGCTGTAAAAACCAGCGGGTATACGGCGTATACCGCCGTATACCCTCCACTACAGCCCTGGCTACCACGGTCAATAAAATTGTAGAACACAAAAATTAAGGATTTCAGACATAGTATGGGTAATGGTGCTTGAAGTTTAAATATATTTTATCATACGCCAGATCTCAGCCTTTTCGCATACGTCTGTCAGGCAGCCCAATATAGTCCAGAAGCGAAAATAAAATTTGTAACTCTATTAGTCAGTCAAAAATTCACTGAAACGTCAGGTCGGTTGCTGTGGTGAGTTTGGTAATTGGTAATTTTTAGTTAACGTCGTAGTGGCGAAACACAACGGGCTATTGACGACGGTCCGGGATCAATCCCTTAAGTGAAAGATCCGAGGACAACACCCCGTAATTTTGAACCACGGTCAGATGACGAGGCAACACCTGACCAGGCATCCCACTCTCCAAACTTCTACACCAACCCAACGTGAAGACTTTCGGCCACGAAAGATTTAAGGTGCACAATCCACCTCTATACCATACGCTTACAAACATTCATGCCCGGACTCGGATTCGAACCAGGAACCTTCCGATCTAGATGCTAACACTTTAACCAGTATGCCGGTTGGTCGGCCGTGGTGAGTTTGGAGAGTGGGCTTCCAGCTCAGGTGTTACCCCGTCATCTGACCATGATTCAAAATTACGTGTTGTCCCCGGATATATTACCCTTCGAGATTGATCCCGGACAGTAGTCAATAGACTGTTGTGTTGACCAGTGTGACGTTAATTTAAATACCTTCTCTACCATGTCGGAAAAGCACAAAATTGAGAATTCAATATGACTATGCGGTATGGATTATATAGTCCTATATAATTATTCAACTCTCTATTAGCAGTAGTATTCACTTCATCATTTAAGATTCAGATGAGTTCCTGTCATGTCTGAAAGACTCCACAGAAGGCAATTGGGAATTTTTAATTAATTTCGTACTAAAGCTACACAACGTATTATTGACAACGGTCCGGGATCAATCCCCTAAGGGATAGAACCTAGGATACCACCACCTAATTTTCAACCTTGGTCAGATGACGAGGCAACACCTGAGCTGCCACTCCACTCTCCAAACTTCAACCCGACGTGAGGACTTTCGGCCACGACAGATTTAAGGTGCACCAGCCGCCTCTACATCGTACGCTTACAAACATCCATGCCCGGACCCGGATTCGAACCAGGAAACGATCTAGAGGCTAATACCTTAACCACCAGACCGGTTGGTCGGCCCACAGAAACCAAATCGAGGAGTCCCATACAGTTCGATACAAATGATTTTTTAGGTAGTAGTGTTCAGAGAGAACGCTAAAACAAACAATTGCTATAGCTCTCGGTAGATCCTGTGGCAACTGAGACCTTAGCAAGTCTTAAGCATGCGCATCAAGAGACTGAAAATTGAATGATTCAAAGGCCTGTGTGGTTAAGAGTTAGTCAGTAGATTTTTACCATTGCTAACACCAGTAATGCTTAGAGGAATTATATATCAAGTTCATGGAACTAGAATAAGATTAAACCGTTTCAAACAAATAAGACTCTTCTATGTGAGTGTTCTAAAACAAACTTTTAATTACTTACGTGTGCTGTTATAGAGTCAAAAAAAATTTAAGTGTTTTCTTTGCATATCTTATATGCAAAAATGTTGTTTATCTTTAAACTGAGAAAGAACTTCATTTCTGGTTCATCCATTAACTGTCGTGTTTAGTTCTAATGCTGTATAAGATTTTTGTCTTGTTGAGACATGTCTTAATACTGTTGAACGAGGTCTCAATACTGTATAAGGCACCTGTCTTGTTGAAACAGGCCTCAATACTGTACAAGACCTGTCTTTCTGACACAGGTCTAAATACTGTATAAGACACACGTCTTGTTGAAACAGGTATCTTATCCATATGATACCCGTTGCAACAAGATATGTGTCATATATGTATTGAGACTTATGGATCCTAGACCATGTATGTATTCAAAAGTAGTTCTAAATTTGGAACAAGAAATCATCTAAGATATATTTCAAAGTTGTTACTCAAAAATTCTCAAATATTTCACCATATTTTCCAATTTATTGCAGTAATAAAATAAACATTGAAAGCTCTTCAAATACATAAGTACTTGCTTAAAATTTTTATACAAAATAAATATCTTTCAATAAGCACCGATATACAAGTCAACCGAATATACAAAGAATATTCCCCCAGGCATTCCATTTTCATACTACGCTGATGATTATTCAAGCGTCACAATTAGAGTTTCTGAAAGATACATTTTCTACTGTACACAACATCCCGCGAGATGCTTTGACTTCTCAGATTTCCACTTAAATGACGAACGCCACATTTTCAGATTCGTCGTCCCAGGTCTGATATTCGGCAATAGTTCCCGTTTCATATCGGACCTGACTGCAAGCTGCCGAGAGAGTGTTCTGCATCAGCATGGCAACTGTCATGGGTCCAACTCCACCAGGGACTGGAGTTATGTAGCTTGCCTTTTCAATCACTCCTTCAAAGAAAAGATTATGAAACCATTCATTTTGATTGGCAGTAACAACAAATAAAAAGATACTAACCCTCTAAGTGGTTTCGACGAGATATCTCGTCCGTTAAGATTCATACAAAGTATTCGAATACCAAAGTACTCGGTACCGAAATACTCGAACGAACATCAAAGCAACCAGGTATCAAAGTACTAAAGTAATCGGATTCCAAAGAACTCGAATACAAAATAATTAAACATATACAGATAGATATACACAGTCCAGTCACATTAATGTGACCACCTGTCAAAAGCCAGAATAACCACCTTTGGCAGAGCGGACCGCTGCGAGACGTGCAGGAAGAGAGTCAATTAGGTTTCTGATGATGAGTGCACCCACACACACACAGTGAATACCAGGAAAACATTCCCCAAACCCTAATGCTCCCTCCTCCAGCCTGGATCCTACCGGCAATTGTTGCAGGGTGTTTGCTTTCAGACATTTCACACCGTATACTTATACGTCCATCTGTCCGATGGAGCATAAAACGTGATTCATCGAAAAAAGCCACCTGTCACCACTCTGTGGACGTCTAGTTGCGGTACTGGTGTGCAAATTCCAGCCTTCGTCGCCGATGAACAGCAGTCAGCATAGGTGCATTAACCAGGCATCTGCTGCGGAGGCCCATGCGCAGCAACGTTCGCTGAACCGTTGTTGAGGATACACTCTTGGTAGCCCCTTGGTTCATCTGGGCGGTCAGTTGCTCAACAGTTGCACGTCTATTCTCCCGAACGCAGCTCCGTAGCCTTCGTTCGCCTCTGTCATCTATAGCCTGTGGTGCACCACATGTGCCACGCCGCTGATGTTGGATAGTGCCATTTTGCCATGCACGGTATACTTTTACAACGGCGGCACGCGAACAGTTCACAAAATTAGCCGTTTCCGAAATGCTTCCACCCTTGGCCCGAAAGCCAATAATCATGCCCTTTTGGACGTCGGATAAATCGCTACGTTTCTGCATTACGCCAACGATTGAAATGCTTTCCTATGCCCTAGGACATCCCTTATATACGCTCCACTGCAATGTGCTGCCACCTGCCTTTTGTGATTGGTTATTTCACGTTGACGTCGAAAGTAGGTGGTGGTCACATTAATGTGACTGGACTGTGTATATATACCAAAGTATTAATCTCAAGTATTGGAATGATAAAGTATGCCCAAGTATTCGAATGCCAAAGTATTAATCCCAAATATTCGAATACCAAAAATATTCATCCAGTCTTACTTTTATAAAAGAGTAACCATCCAAGGTGGAAATAGAGAGTGGTTATATAGAGTTCTTACCCCTCCAAATGGTTTCGACGAGTCTATTAAGATCTAACCAATTTTGCTAATGACAGGATACATCATCATTAAGATATTGCCGATCTTTTTATGTGATCATGACCTGGTTAGTTTTCTTCTAATAACGGGATATCTCTTCCATTAAGATCTTCTAAGTCTTGTTTTCCTTTAGCAAAAGTACTATCCTACCTATACCTCGTTCAGACAAACCGTGGAAAGCAAACCACGAAATATTTACCGATTTTAATCCTCGTCCATTAAAATCTGACCAATCGATGACGAGATATCTCATCATCGAGATATTGTCGGATTATGTCAAGATATTGTCGAATCGAAGATCTGGCCAGTTTTGCTAATGACCTCATCAAGAGGTTTGGTTGGTTGTTTTTATGTTTTGTGGCACACGAGCCATATTTGGCCAAGCAGAGCCAACAACAAGGCAGACAACTTTAAGTAAAACGTGTCGGGAGAACAGAGTAGTGGGATGAAAGCAAATCGCTTGGGTTGAGTTTACTTAAAGACAGCAAATGCCATGGGTAAAGAAGATCACAATAGTCTTCGGGTCAGTGAAACCAGTACATACCTAAAGGTGTGCCCCTGAGAATGGCAAGTTATAGGAATCGATCTTGCGCCACCAACAAGTCACAAATTGCCAGCGCATTGAGCAAAAGCTAAGTGGATTAATTTAATCAAAACATTGGGAGAATGAAAAATTTCTGCTTACTGTCGAAATCTACGTCTCCCACCAGCTTGGATTTCCCAGTTTCGGGGTCCTTAATCCGACTGATTCCAACATCGATGACGGCGACTCCTTCCTTCACCATGTCGGCGGTGATGAGGTGGGGGATGCCCGTTGCCACCACTAGGATGTCCGCCCTTTTGGTGTGCTCGACGAGCTGTTGGGCAGGTGTGTGCCGGTGGCAAATGGTCACCGTGGCGTCACCTGGAAGAGAAATTCGATTAAATCGTAACACCTTTGCAATCACACTACATTTACAGCATCATAGCATATATCAGGACACCTGCTCAAAATCGCTTGGGTCAAGATCAATGATTACAACAAGGGCTCCTGAATCAAAAGTACTGGAATGGCGAGATTCGTGCTGCGTTTACAATTCTCCGTTATCCGTTGCGTCGAACCAATGAGAGAGAAGAACAACGTGATTGACAGATGGGCGGGATTACGCAGACTCTTTGCGATGCGTAAATTCAGTAGTTCGGCAGATTTAACTTCAGACTCGTCGGGACCGTAAAATATCGGTAAAATATTAGCAGACTGCGCATTGCTATTGCGAAGGAGCTGCAAAAAGCGTGACCAACATGTTGACTAATAGTCACTTGACTGCATTGAGATAAATTGGCGGTGGGCCGATTTGGCATCTTATCGTCTCTTTTCGATGTAGAACGCTTTATGACAGCGTAGGTATGTGAATTTCTATTGCGCCGACAAAGATGGTGAAATCGCCAAACTCTACTACTATGCGGCGCGGACCAATCAGATGATGAATCAATGGATGGGCGTCTTCTCCTGTCCCGTGGAATAATCATATCATAAATGTTTGTTTCCACCTGGCACACGAAAGTAATATAAGGGTCACGTTACGGTCCAGTTTGTGTTTGTTAGCGACCGAAACACTGGACCACGGATCTCAAAAGGTCCTCCGTTGATTTACTGGTGGCCCACTTCTCACCACATTTCATTTTAACTTTAGATAAGTAATTTAGGTTCAACTTCGTTGCTGGATAATGCACTAAAATGCGCAAGCCTCTTCAAGTCGACATATATCTGCGTGTGAACAAACTTTTTTTCTCGCGAATATCACTAAATAGAAAAATATTAACCACTTGACCAATGAAAGTTTAGAATCGATTTTGCACTTGGCTACTACAAAAATGGAACTCAAATAATAAAACAATCGTTAAATGAATACAATGGCAAATTAAATTCTTCATTACTTTAGGTTATCTTACCATTTGTAATTATATAAATATAAATAAATAATATATTATGATAGATAACTATAACATTGATTTTGGCAACCCTCCCATTAGTCACAGTGGATCTGCTATCCATGGTCTTAGCGTTGTTCATAAATTAGAAAATTATACCATACATTAGAAAAGATACCATGCATATAGAAAAAGTAAAATAACAGTATTTTTCCTTACCTGCTTGTGTTTCGCCAATACCGTCAGCATGAAGCAACATTGCCATTGGCATACCAACATTCTTCGATCTGCCAATAACGACAGCATTCTTTCCAAAAGTTTCAATACCTAAAAGTAAAATAGTTGTTATTTTAATTCACCCCTAAAACGGTACACAAACATTTAAAAAAACATTCATTAACCTTTAGACTACAGCCGGTACAGCCGTTATACTTTTTTGTATACAAGGTCCTCCCCCTGCCAACTCGCTCGAAGGCTTAGAGCTTTTCATGGCAGGGCGGGTGCAGTTGTACCTTGATCGCGCCAAAAAAGAATTTAGACTACGGTCGGTACAGCAGTGGTGCAACTTGAAATCTATAAAAATTGCGCCAGTTATATCTACAGGGTGTTTCAGTGAACCGTTTCAGAACTTCTAAGAGGGGTAGGGTACATTCTGACAACTCGAAATCATATAGCAATGTGGGGTCGGAAATGCTTTCCTGAAGCGGTGTTGTACACTGAAGCACCGTAAAGAAAAGAGACCGTAAGTGAGAAATCGTTTTAATAATACATGAAAAGAAGCAAAAGGTACATGGATTAAAGTAAGTGTTCGAAGTTTCTTCCATGGGCTACAATGCACGCCTCATATCTCCGACGCATGGACATCCGAACATTCTGGAATACTCCAGGCATATCTCGAATGTCTCCGGCAGCTACTGCAATTCTTGCAACCAGCTCCTCAACATTGTCAACAGGGGTGTCATAAACTAGCGATTTCAGATGACCCCAGAAATAAAAATCAAGACATGATAGGTCGGGTGACCGAGCAGGTCAACGCACGGGACCACCACGTCCGATCCACTGCTGGCCAAATGTGACATCCAGGTAGTTACGAACATCTCCGCTATAATGGGCAGGGGCTCCATCGTGTTGGAACAACATTGTCTGTTGCGTCGATGCAGAAATCTGTTCATCTCTCAAAAGTTGTGGCAATACTTGCTGCAGAAAGAGCAAGTAGTTAGGTCCGGTTAGACGAGACGGTAACAGGTAAGGTCCGATGAGGTGATCTCCCATAATACCGGCCTATACATTGACCGAAAATCGAATCTGTGCTGCACGAGGTCGTATTGCATGCGGGTTCTCGACCGCCCAGATATGGTCGTTATGCGTGTTGAAAATTCATTCCCTTGCGAAGGATGCCTCATCGGAAAACAACACTTCAGCAGGAAAAAGGGGATTTGTAGCACATTTTCCAAGGTACCACTGTGCGAAAGCAATACGAGGTGCATAATCCTCCGGTTGCTGTGTCTGGACACGCTGCACGTGAAACGGATGCATGTCTTCTTCTCGGAGAATCCTCCAGACGCTGTAATGGGAAACCCCGACTGCGTTTGCTACACTTCGTGTACTCGTTCTTGGATTCCCCTGTACATGCTGCAGCACATTCTGTTCGACGTCTTCAGTCCGTGCTGTTCTTACCCTGTCCCTGTCAGCTCTTTCTAATGAACCTGTCTCAGCTAACTTCTGGTGCAGTCTTGCAAAGAAATTATGACTGGGGATACGCCTCGTCGGATATCGTTCCGCGTACAAACGCTGAGCGGCTGGCCCACTACAATTTGCAGCCCCGTACACCAAATGCATATCGGCTAACTCTGCGATCGTGTAATCATCCATCCTACTAACTTGGCGTTCTTGTGCGAAATGAAGATTCCCTACACGAAAGCTCGGGATTTTCGCACAACGCCATCTACCGCGTCAGGAAAGCATTTCTGACTGCCCATTGGTATATGATTTTGGTTCGTCAGGATGTACCCTACCCCTCTTAGAAGTTCTGAAACGGTTCACTGAAGCACCCTGTATAGCCGTAGTCAAAAGACTAAAGTCGTTGTTCACAAGGAAACAAAGCCTTACCAATCGAAATATTTCTATGGAAGGATACTTTGACAAGCTAGTTTTATCCTAGGTCAAACAAAATAATTTTAAAATAAAAACAGTAAAATTATATGGAAATTTATTTCAGGCACTCAATTTATTATACAAATGCATCGGTGAGATGTTAATATGAATGTATTAAAATATTTGGTATTAGTTGCAATATCATTGGTTTATATGTGAGACATATCGAGTCAAAAAACAGTTCTCGGAAAAAAGGAAAAAAATTATACTCTCTAGCTAAACTCACTAAGTATGTTTCTCAAGAAATCTAACCTTCATGCAAAGAAAAATATCATTTTGTGGTTGAGTTGATATGCATTTAGAGTCCAGTAGAGTGCTTGAAACCAGAGACGTGAAATGTAAGTGAATTGTGCAATGCTATTGAGAAGAGCTGCAAAAAGTGAATCCAATATCTCCGATTAGTGATCTCTGATAAATGGACTTGGTTGGCCGATTTGGTACCTTATCATTTCATTTGGTGATCGGATGTGAATATGCATATGTTAAGTCGACAAAGATGTTGAAATCCCAAAGTCGACAAAGATGGTGAAATCCCCAAAGACGACAAAGGTGGTGAAGTCCCCAAAGTCGACAAAGGTTGTGAAATCCCCAAAGTTGAGAAAGGTGGTGAAATCTCCAAAGTTGACTACTATGTCACGCGGGACGATCAGATGATGAATCAATGAATCGGCGTCTACTCGAGTCTCATGGACTAATCAGATCATAAATGTTAGTTTCCACCCGGCAGACAAAAGTAGTTGGCCTTGGGGTTTATGGCGCAAGGACCCTATTTGGCCATGCTGCGCCTCAGACGAAAGTAGCCCCAGGGTCACGTTACTACTAGTTTGAACACATGATACTGGGAATATGGAAAAAGGTTACAATCTCCCATCGGAAAGGAAAGGAGGGGAAAATCTCGACCGTTAGGGCCGTTTTAATATCCCAGAGGGTTAATAAGTTCGTTATTATAATATCCCTAAACACGTCACATGTTCAAACCGATGAATAGAAAAAGAAAGCATACCAGTCCGTCTGAGCAGCTCCATGATCCCAAGAGGCGTGCAGGGCAATAGGGCGTTCATGTCGAGGCAGAAACGCCCGACGTTAACGACGTGGAATCCGTCTACGTCCTTGTGGGGCGCGATGGCGTTGCAGACGCGTCGCTCGTTCATGTGGCTGGGCAGAGGCAGCTGCACCAGGATGCCGTCCACGTTCGAGCTGTCGTTCAGCTCACGGATGATCTGCAGAACCTCGGCCTCCGTCGTTTTGGAGGGCCGGATGATCGTCTCGCTCGATATTCCTGGAAGTCGAGCAACAAGTGTGAATTATTGACATCAGAGCACACGTTCTAGAAAAATGAACCACACTTCGTGCATTGTTTGGAACAAATTCAAAAGCACTATTAACGTCGTGAGGTAAGTTGAAGTGGTGAATGGTTCAACGAATTAAGGCATTTTTCGAGGCTAAATGAGTAGAAGACAATGGTTTCAGTCCCCCGGTTTCACCGAAGCAAGACCAGCTCTGCGTCCGTTCACGTCCAAAAGTATATAATACTAACTAACTGATACCAACACACACTCCCATGCCTAGCGTCTTGAGACACTGTACCAGTTTAGATAAGTGTGGTTAGATGAGTAGAACATGCCACCAAGGTGACATGTCTACCCAGAATGTTAGAGCACATTACATATATACATCCTTACATCTATACAGTATATACATTAAATCATTATACTAGGTTACATTATAAATATATATATATACATACATCATGCAAGTTGAGAAAAAAGTTCGTTTTCCTTAGGATAATCAAGTCCTGATGATTTTCAAAAAAAGAATCTCACCATGTTAATAATTTTAACCCTCAAGCCCTTGTTACATGCAATATTCCTGAGCCATGCAGTTTTAATGTGGTCGGTAGGTGTTCTCATATGCCATGAGGCTGTAAGGGGGCAAACTGTGATGTAATGTAGAGGTGTGCCAATTTCACCTCAGGAGTAGTTTTCGGACTTTATTTTCTTAAACCTCGTTAGGTAGGATGGGAATGGGCCGTGCCCTGTGAAGAAGAATGTCTCTTCCCTGGTCCAACTTGCAGATTTTAGTGACACTTTTGGTAACTCATCGTGCACCGTCCTGCCTGCTTCACCTTCGTCCCATTCGTTCTGCCACGCATCAAGTAGCCAGTTAATGGTTTTCTTTCTGTAATGGCCTCTCTTGTCGATGGGCGTCACTTCGTCTGTACTTTGTTCTTACGACGACAGTTCAAAAACGAGGGGCTTCCTTTACCCCATCCGGTCACAAACTCACCAGCCGTTCGACGGCGAATTCATGCAAGAGAGGACATTTCAAAGAGGTATTTTGGTATTTTTTAATTAACGTCACACTGAAGCACCACAATGGGCAGGACCCAATTCTCGAAGGGAAAAATCCGAAGACAGCATCGCGTAATTTTGAACCACGGTCAGATGACGATCGAAGAAAGGGAACCATGACGCTACAACGTCTATAAATTCATCAGCATTAAATTTGCTTAGGTGACCGTCTTCATAGTACATGGTGCACGAACCTCCACAATACAAAACTAGAACGCTTTCCTCCCGCGAGTTTGTTTTTTCAAACAATAATACAAAATTTGTATTCAATAATTCACCACGATTAGAAGTTACAGCTCTTTTTACCTGAGTTCGTTTTTTATCACTACAATAAATTTAGCACGCGCTAGTTTCAGTCATATTTGATGAAAAGGAAAGTGACTTTTCCCACCTGAGGAAAGTTGACATTTTGCAGATTACTAAAATGTTCCGAATCGTACTATTCTCAACAAAAATAATTATAAAATAAAAAATAATGAAGCATTTTATATTTCAAAACTAATTATTTCGGATTTCAAATTTGTCTTTAAAATTTCAATCGCCATTCTAATGTTTTAAGATAAATTTGTAGTTTCAAGAACAATATTTTTAACGATAAAGTTACATGCAATAGGTTGGTTGCTTTTGGGGCTTATGACGCAAGGACCATTTGAGGCCAAGCCGTGTCAAACACACGACAACGATGAAGCAGGAAAAAAAACCAAAACGTAGAAGGGTAGGCCAGGGTAAAAGAGATAACTCGGTTAACTTGCGTCTTTCCTGAAGTGGCTCCGAATAGGATCAGAGCCAACGCACGTTGGTGGACGATTCTACTTTGGACTAGGGATGCGACGTCGATGTTTTCAAAACATTGAAGTTTCATAAAAAAACATCGATGTATTGGAGTCACTGTCGCATCACTAGTTGCTAAACCAGTTTTAAGAAATTGAGAAAAAAGTTTAAATACACTGAATTTTAAAAACATCGATGTTTTGGGGGCGATGTATTATCAACATCAATGTTTATACTTGTACATCGATGTTTTTGGGGCGATGTATTATAAACATCGATGTTTTAATTTTGTACATCGATGTTTTGCTGTCGATGTCTCATCACTACTTTGGACCGCAAGTACGTCGGGGTAGATATTAAACTCGTGAAAAGTGAATCGATTCTTCAATTCGATTAACTTTCGTAACTTGTTTTTCTACAGTATTACAACTATGAGATTATTTATTTACTGGTCAGATAGTCTGTTTTTTATTCGTGTCTTCAATGAATTTACAGATTTCTTGTTCGAAATGTAATTCGATTTCCATCACGAGTGGAACTGTAAACTGAGTTGACTGGGTGTGTTTTTGTTTAGCATTCTGAACTCGTGTTTAGAATTTGAACTAGAATGTGAATAAATAATCATAAGTGTAGCACTGTAATACTGTAGAAACAAGTTACGAAAGTTAATCAAAATGAATAATCGATTTACTTTTCACGACTTTAATATCTACACCGACCTACCTGCGGTCGAAAATAGAATCGTCCACGAACATGGGTTGGCTCTGATCCCATTCGGAGCCACTTCAGGAAAGACACGCCAGTCACTCAACACACCTAAAGAAAATGTGCCCCTGAGGACGCTTTACATAATAAAATTACCAGTTTTCTGAGCGGCTTTCAGCTTGTTATTGACGTAAACTGCACTGGCCGGGTTGTCTCCGACGAGCACGACGCTGAGGTGAGGTCCTCTGTTACCCCGTGCCAGCCATCGCTGGATGTCGATCTTGATTTCCGCTTGGATCTGAGCGGCTACTTTGTTTCCGTTTATGATCTTCGAAGCGTACTTTTTGCTGAAAGAGTGAAAAGCATTGGACATTCTTAAATGAAAATCTTCAGTATTTTCTTACAAGTATTTCTAGCATCAAATGTATCATTCCACCGGCATTACCAGTCAACTTCAGCATTACCTCGCTATGGAGCAGCACAAGAGCAACAGCGTAACATTCAGATAACGTTCAACCACCAACATAGGTTTCGAAACCAAAAATGAAGTTTTTTAAAAAAAATTCAACATCCACATTACGTCGATGTGGTGTGGAAGTTTGGAGAGTAGAGTACCAGCTCTGATGTGGGTCTCCTCAACTTACAGCGGCGCATATTTAAGAGGTATTGTCGTCGGATATTTCCCTTCCGAATGGATCCCATACTGTCCTCAATAACCCGTTGTGCTGCTCCAGTGCTTCGTAATTTCGACTACCTAACTACCCTAATCAACAGCAAAGTATTTATGCCTTTTCTTTGATTTTATGCCTTGAGCGTCTAGTATCACCTCGCAAAACGGAGATGCTACCGTTAAACTGCGGCACCCTTAGGATAACTACCCTCCTCAACAGGAACGTATTTATGGCTTTTTCAATGATTTTATGCCTTGAGTGTCTAATACCACCTTGCGATACAAAGAGACTACGGTTAAACTGCGGCACCCTTAGGAAAAACCTTTGATTTGAAGGTTTTAATGGTATGCCATGATGAATTCTGTTTGGAACTTGACCTTTAAATGCTATATAGTACTCAATATATAGGTATTGATAGATTAAAAGTAAACTTTCTAAAGAGAACGATATTCGAAATATTTTAAGATAAACGTGTAGTTAGGCCCTCTGATGTCGATAGGGTCGAGGACGGATGGTAGGTAGGAATTTTAACAAACGTCCTACTGGAGCAACGCAATGGGCCGGGTTAAATCCTCCAAGGGAAATATCCGAGGACAACAACGATCCCGATTTTACACAAAAGAACTAAACAATGCCAGTCAAATTTTTTTTATTTTTTTTGCTTTCCTTGGCTGGAATCGTATGAGCGCAGGAAACTGGTTTCTCGACCGCGAAGATTGGCGTGACGTCGCAATCTCTTTCGAAAATGTAAAAGATATTCAATTTAAAATTATTTATTTAAAGAAAATCATATTTTTAAGTATCGATCTAATGTAAAATGTTCCACAGATTTCAAATCCGTTGAAATGTTTTCTTTATCTTTAACGATCTAGGAAATAGAAAAAAAACATACATAACTATAGTTAAAACTTTGTTTCTTTTTTATTCTGCTTAAATCGTCCGCAAAATGAAACTAAAATAATAAATTTATAATCTGCCATCTCTTTATGGTGTCGCCATTCTAAAGAAAACAATGATAATTAAATTTCACTAAATTCATTTTAAAATGTTCTAGATTGAATTTTTAAATTCGGGCTTCGTACAAAAATTGCAAAAAACTCGGACTAGTAGTTTGTCAAATCCCATTACTGTAAGTGACATAGATTTGTTAGGAACATGCACAAAAAAGACATACAATAACTTCTTTTTATAATAGTAGATATTTACCTTAGGGATGAAGAGCTTGCTTTTCTAACAGCTGAGAGGAAGGTTTTGACATTATTCTGACGGCACACTGACGTTAACACTGCGCTGCATTTTTGAGAACACGCTTGCTGCACACATAAGTGGAGGAGTTTGGAGCTATTCGCAAGATTCATTGTCGATCGTCTGAAAGAAAATTCATCTCTAAAGTCTGTTGTGACATAAAATGGAAGAGTGTAAGAGAAAAATAATTACAGAAAGGAACTGGAAAATCGTGTCGTTGTTGCTTCTACTGTTCCAAACGCGTCCCCTCAGAGAAACTCCAAAAGGAACGACCCCTTCTTCCCAGATAATTTTAGGAGGGACCCGGTCATCCGAACTTAAATATTGGCTGCTTTGGCATATTCGACGTTGTCTTGTGTTTGGCGCAGCTTCGCCAAACATAGCCCTTGCACCAAAGAGAAGTTCGAATAAGAAAAATGACGGGAAAGGAAAGAGGGATTGGGAGAACAGGTAAGGTAATTATAATTAATGTCGTACTAGAGCAACACAACGGGCTATTGACAACGGTCCGGGATCAATGCCCTAAGAAAAGAACCGAGGACAACACCTCGTAATTTTGAACCACGGTCAGATGACGAGGCAACACCTGAGCTGGCACCCCACTCTCCAAATTTCCACACCAACCCAACTTGAAAACATTCGCCGACCAACCGGTATAGTGGTTAAGGTGTTAGCCTCTAGATCGGAAGGTTCCTGGTTCGAATCCGGGTCCGGGTATGGATGTTTGTAAACGTATGGTGTAGAGGCGGCTGGTGCACCTTAAATCTGTCGTGGCCGAAAGTCCTCACGTTGGGTTGGCGTGGAAGTTTGGAGAGTGGGGTGCCAGCTCAGGTGTTGCTTCGTCATCTGACCGTGGTTCAAAATTACGAGGTGTTGTCCTCGGATCTTTCCCTTAAGGGACTGATCCCGGACCGTCGTCAATAGCCCGTTGTGTTGCTCTAGTACGACGTTAACTAAAAATTAGCAATTACCAATTACCAAAACATTCGACCACGACAGATTCAAGGTGCACCAGCCGCCTCTACACCATACGCTGACAAACATCCAGCTTCGTCATCTGATCGTGGTTCAAAATTACGAGGCATTGTCCTTGGTAATGGTAATTTTAGTTAACGTCGTACTAGAGCAACACAATGGGCTATGTATTGTCTTTGGATCTTTCCCTTATGGGACTGATCCCGGACCGTCGTCAATAGCCCGTTGTGTTGCTCTAGTACGATGTTAACTAAAATTACCATTACAAACATCCATGAACTGACCCGTATTCGAACCAGGAACGTTCCGATCTAGAGGCAAATACCATAACCACCAGACCGATTGATCGGCGCGACGGTTTGGGATCAATCCCGACAGCAAAGATCCAAGGACAACACCTCGAAATTTTAAATTACGATCAGATAAAGAGGTCAACACCTGATCGGACACCCTACTCTCCAAATTATATTATTTAATTAAAATTATATAATTACTAACAGCATTACCCGGTATTGCTCGGTATTGGTTCGGTATTTTTAGTTAACGTCGTCCTAGAGCAACACAAAGGCCTATAGACGACGGTCCGGGTTCAGTACCTTAAGGGAAAGATTCGAGGACAACACCTCGTAATTTTGAACCACGGTCAGATGACGAAGCAACACCTGAGCTGGCACCCCACTCTCCAACCGGCATTGCTCGGATTGGATGGTAATTCGTAATTTTTAATTAACGGCGTACTAGAGCAGCACAACGGACTATTGACAACGGTGCGGAATCAATCCCCTGAGGGAAAGATCCGAGAACACCACAACGTAATTTTGAACTACAGTAGGATGACGAGGCAACGCCTGAGCTGGCACCCCACGCTCTAAACTTCCACACCAACCCAACGTGAGAACTTTCGGCCACGACAGATTTAAAGCGCACCAGCCGCCTCTACACCATACGCTTACAAACATCCATGGTAATTGATAATTTTTAGTTAACGTCGTACTAGAGCAACACAACGGGCTATTGACGACGGTCCGGGATCAATCCCTTAAGGGAAAGATCCGAGGACAGCACCTTGTAATTTTGAACCACGGTCAGATGACGAAGAAACACACGAGCTGGCACCCCACTCTCCAAACTTCCACACCAACCCAACGTGAGGAATTTCGGCCACGACAGATTTAAGGTGCACCAGCCGCCTCTACACCATACGCTTACAAACATCCATGCCCGGACCCGGATTCGAACCAGGAACCTTTCGATCTAGAGGCTAACACCTTAACCACTATACCGGTTGGTCGGCTCAGAGTAGTGGGTGGAAAGCAGAAAAAGGTAGCTAAGGAATCTCGGGAGCTCGACCCTCTTGTTTGCTAAAGACAGTAAAGCACATGGGAACTGGAAAGATCGCTAGAGTACCTCGGGTCCTTGAAGTCCGTATACACCTAAAGGGGAAGTGCCACTAATTTCCTCACCAACCGGTCTGATGGTGTTAGCCTCTAGATCCGAAGGTTCTTGGTTCGCATCCGGGTTAGTCCATGTATATTTGTAAGCGTATGGTGTAGAGGCTAGTGCCCCTTAAATATGTCGTGGACGAAAGTCCTCACGTTGGGTTGGTGTGGAAATTTACAGAGTGGGGTGCCAGCTCGGTTTTCGCCTCGTCATCTGACCGTGGTTCAAAATTACGTGGTGTTGTCCTCGGATCTTTCCGTTGGGGGATTGATCCCGGACCGTCGTCAATAGCCCGTTGTGTTGCTCTAGTACGACGTCAACTAAAAATTACCAATTTCACGTGGCACAGAAACCGGCGTTATTTGTTTATTGTCGAATGGCAACACCTGATACAAACAGTATAAAAGCGATCATTACGGTTAGGTAGGTAGATATTTTAATTAACGTCATACTGGAGGAACACAACAGGCAATTGACGATGGTTGGGATCAATCGCCTAAGGGAAAGATCCGAAGAAGCCACGTAATTGTGAACAACGGTCAGATGACGAGGCAACACCTGAGCTGGCACCCCACTCTCCAAACTTCCACACCAACACAACGTAAGGACATCCGGCCACAACAGATTTCAGGTGCACCAGCCGCCTCTACACCATATGCTTACAAACATCCATGCACTGACCCGGATTCAAACCAAATGTGAAAAAAATTCTTACAAAAAAATTTATAATTTTTGGTCGATGGAAGGACGGGAAGTTTTCACATTGTAATGTGCGAACAGTTATATAGTTCAAAAAATTATAAATCGTTCCATTCAGTTTTTCAAAGTAAAGGTAAACGTTTGTTTTAAGGAAAAGCGAAATATTTTAACAAGTTTGTATGACTTAAACATTCAGTACTATAGGTATACATATATTTATTCTACGAGTAGTCCGTCATATAAACTGGCACTGAGGTTTGGAGTGCAGATAAAAAAGGCTGATTTTAGATGGTCTGAGTGCAGATGGGACTGATTTCAGATACACAAGGGCTCGTCATCTAATATGGGACTGAAGTTGGAGTGCAGATGGGACTGATTTCAGATACACGGGGGCTCGTCATCTAATATGGGACTGAAGTTGGAATGCAGGTGGGACTGATTTCAGACACACGGGGGCTCGTCATCTAATATGGGACTGAAGTTGGAGTGCAGATGGGACTGATTTCAGATACACGGGGGCTCGTCATCTAATATGGGACTGAAGTTGGAGTGCAGATGGGACTGATTTCAGATACACGGGGGCTCGTCATCTATTATGGGACTGAAGTTGGAGTGCAAGTGGGACTGATTTCAGATATGAGTACACTAGCTCATCATCTAATATGGGACTGAAGTCGAAATGCCAGATGGGGATGATTTCAAATACACAAGGGTACGTCATCTAATCTGATAGGCTGCATGTATGACATACGCACGTGCAAAACACGCCCCGATAACTGTAAAGTAAAACCAAAACACACAGACAACGCAAACACCTGTTTGAACAGATGTACTGTTTGTTTTTATGGGAATTTATGATAAATCTACGTCACTCCGTGTTATGTACTTTTATATTATTATTCATTAATCGGGGTTCGTACCCGGTACCGATTGTTCTGAATTATAGCGCTAACTGCTATGCAGCCAAGTACTGTAGTGTACTGTACTGTAAATGAGAAGCAAAATAATTAACCAGTTTTCTTTTTAATTTTTTAAGACGTTTTAAATAATTACAAAAAATACTAACACCAATAACTAGAACTTCGAATTTTGTTAAAGCAATAACATTTTAATCTTTTAACATAAACACAGATAACATATAAACGTCTTTTTATAAATTACTATTTATAATCTCAGAATTTTTAATTTTATACATCCTACGATTACATTATGTGCCAAATATATTGGGCTTTACTACATTGACAACTAAAAACTATTTTGTAAGAGGCATTTTTTACTGTAAAGGGCCAAGGGTGGTCGTAGTGTTTCTGTGGTCATTCTTGCTCTGTACGTATTCTGAATGTGACGCGAGTGGGATTGTTTTTCTAATACGATTTGAAGATTTCAAAAGAATAAATTCTTGATTGACAAATAGTCAATTGTTCAATTCCAATTAGATTAAACGCCAAACGCTACCATAACGGCGATAAACTACATTTTAAGGTAACCCCTATAGGTAGCATGAGAGAGCGTTTGGACAGCAGAAGTAAAATCTCCGCAGACCGTCTGGTTAGTTTGTTCTTATATTAAAAGTATTAAAATGCATGTAATATGCCTTAATCTCTAATTTCCTGTCTAGTTTTCAAAAAATACATTAAAGGTTTATGTGTTTTAGACAAAAGTAATCCCCTTATTATGTTAAACTAAGAATTTCCAAAAACATTTAATTAACATAATTCGTGGACAACTTTTGTCAGATTTATTTCTCAACTGAAAACAATTTCCTGTTTCTGAATTTCTGATTCGGAACTGCCACAGCATTGTAGAAACCACTTTTCCTCAATTTCTGCAAAAATTGCTTTCTATGGGGAAATAACTTAACTAAGTGAGTGGGGGAAATGATCAATTTGTCAGAGAAAAAAGAAAGTTGTTGTTATATCAAGAATTTAATCTTAAAAAGGAATTTATAAATGTGAAGAAACTTCTTCACATTTGTAGAGAAATTTCTAAATAACGGCTCATTTCTTTAAATACTCATATATTTGAAAATAAAATTTAAAAACAAAATGACATACCCAAGTTTGTTGCAAATTCTGAAGCAAAATGCTAATTCAAAGAACACATTACAGAGTACGTGAAGCAGACCTAACTTGAATTATGTCCAATATAGAAGTTTTAACAACGACAGTAGTCATTCATTTTATAGCTAAAGATTATTCTTTCATCACATAAAATATGAAGAAGGAACTATTTTAATCATATTCGAAACATCGCTAACATAAAGTACAGTACTGTGTTTAAGAAAATTAAATACTATTACGTCCGTTTCAAACTAATCTGTCCGATACATTTCCTCATTCACCTCAAAATCGTCGTTGAGCATGCCGACTACATAATATAAAGACTAGAACAAGGAAAGTCTTGAAGTAGGTCATACATAACAAAAGTTGTATTTCAGGTCGACGTTCTGTCTTTAGTGTTCTAACGAATTATTCGTACATTCCATTAAAAGCATTCGAAGAAAAAGAACGTTCGTGAAAATCACGACTCGGAACGATGATGGAATATGAAACAAACTCGGTTTCTTATTTCTCAGAAGGGAAAATAAATCATTTTACCAACCTTGTTAAAAATTCTGACAGGTGTTGAGGATCGAAAGTGTCATCTGTTCAGCAAGAGTGTTGTGGAGGGAAAGAACAAGTCTTGCAGGACGCCCCGAATAACACCTGCTTACCTTTTTTTTTCGCAGAGGTAGGATACGACGAGTAACCAGTCAAGCTTGCAGTTTTGTTTGACTTTCTGACGCGTTACCAGCGATTGCCGGTACTAGGCCGGAGAATCGGTGAAAACATGCCAGAGTAAACAAAAGATGGCCATTTCTGGCCACTTTTGCTTGTTTGGGGTCGGTTGAATCGAAAATTATAAACAACGTTCTACACTTAACGGCGTTTTTATTGTTGAACAAAATCTCTAATATTATAAAAGGAAGTGTTTGTTTTTTTCGCGGCCGCAAAATCCTGACGATTCTATGGCACTTACAGCAATGAGATTTGGCCCACAGGTAGACCGAATTTTTTGCAATTTTTGGGCAGCGGCGAATTTTAAAAATTAATCTAGAACATTTTTAAATTGAATTTAGTGAAATTTAATTAATATTATTATTATTATTTTTTTTTGGAATGGCAACCGCATAAAGATACGATAGATTTTAAATTTATTTTTCCCGTTTTCGTTTTCATTTTGAGCAGAGGAATAATTTTCCAGCAGAGGATGAAAAAAAAAGTTTTAATATTAATTATGTAGTTCTTTTTTCCTATCTCCTAGACCGTTAGAGATAAATTAAAAATTTCAACGGATTTGAAATCTGCGGAAAATTTCACTTAAGATCGATACCTAAAAATATGATTTTTTCTTTTAATAAATAATTTTTGAGTTGAATATATCTTTTATATTTTCCCGCAAGAGATTGTGACGTCACGCGAACTTTTTTTTTTTTTTTGCGGAAAGAGAAAGATTAAATCTTCTGCAGGCATTAAAAAAAAAAAGGGAAAAAATTACTTTTCCTGTCCCATTCCATATCCGCTGAGAGCAAGAAATAAAAAACATATTGACTGGGATTGTTAATTCTTTTTCGTAAAATCGGAATCACTAAAGATTGATTGAAAATTTCAAAGGATTTGAAATATGCGGAAAATTTTACACCAGATTTATAACTTACATCACCACAGGCACGGGCAACGGCGGGCTATCCACGCAGTGGATAGTACAATATAAAATACAAACGTTATTGTCAATGAAATTTAACATTTTAATGAGTATCCGTGGACAAGAACTGTGTAAACGTGTGGAGAACTAAAGTAAAAATCAATTTTTTTTTAAACTTTTGAGAGGGCCGATGAGCTACAAAATAACCCTCCCCCCAAAGCTGCCATTTTCATCTATAACTTTTCGTGTTAGAATAAAATTTATCTTTTGAATTATTCCGTTGTTATACATTACTCGTTTGTGAAAGCAGGAAGATAAATAACTTTCTCTTTGTGGAGAATCGGATTAGAACAGCATTTTAAATCTCTAATAAGAATGACATTGTATTTAAATTGTGCAATACTTATTTCATTTCAAGGATTTAGTATTCAACTTTTGACGAGTAGTGTCGCAAATATTTTTACGTAATACTGGTATTATTAATATCCGTACAAAAATAACTTTTTATTACAAAGTATCATAAATAAATTGTTTCAAATACACGTTTTAAAAACCAGTATTGAGCCAAAAAGGTAGGTAAAAAGACAGTTATTTTTTGCGAATCAAACAAAACTATATTTATTTTTGTCAGATCGGCAGTTATATCTGTTAAATCACACCTTATCAATACAGGTGACAAAGCTCAAAAAAGAAATATTGTTTCGTAAATCAATGAGACATTTTTAGAGCAAACATACCAGACGGAAAATGAAGTTTTTACTTCCGTTGCCTAAATGCTCACGCGTGATACACATCGAGAATTTCTTAATACGTTGTTTATTTCCGTTTTTGGCGACGTTAGGCGTTTATGTAATTGGTGTTGACCAGGCCCTGATTTACCATTAGGCCCATGAGGCACGGGCCTAGGGCCCCCATAATTTAGAGGGCCCCCAAGTTTCAAAAGTATCTAAAAATTTTAAAAAGTTTTTAAGTAGTTACATAAATTATTAGGTATTTACGTAAATGTCCGTCGACCGTTTCCCCCACTATCACATTCTTGAAATAACATTAATTATCTAACTATTATGTTTTTGATTTTCATCTGCTTTATTATTTTGAGTTATAAGTGATATCATGATTTTCTCAAACTTTTTGGTGACATCTGTGAAACGGTCAACAGTCAAATACGTAAGTACCAATTATTGTTATAAAATTAGTTTTTGTGATGAACAAATAACATGGGGGAGGGGACATTCCTGCGTGTTGTGCCTACTATACCAAATTTTCTAAATCGGGCCCTGGTGTTGACCAATCATATCAATTCGCAAATCATTCTATGGAATTTTTG
This sequence comes from Metellina segmentata, assembly GCA_947359465.1. NCBI lineage: Eukaryota > Metazoa > Arthropoda > Arachnida > Araneae > Tetragnathidae > Metellina > Metellina segmentata. The sequence goes on from OX375883.1 coordinate 73,745,711, forward strand.
TCGAAGTGCTGAAATCGTATTCGAAAAGCAAGCCCAGTGACGTCATTTTCAGAATATTCCTCCGCAGAAACACCACCACTTTACCTACATTTAAAAGATAAGGCCTCTTTTAGGCAGTTCCATTTGATTCGAACAAACCATGGAAATAAAAACAGGGAATATGTGTAATTTTTAATATGACAGAAGACAACAAATTTCAAATTGAAAAATAAAATATATTTGTTTTCAATCTTTTGACAGTTCTATGAAATTTACAATTCGAAACAAGTTTCGAAATTGTAAATTTTCGACGAGCAATTTTTAGTTCAAAGATGCCAAGCAATTTGAATATCCAGTCAAAAACAACCAGTTTCTCTTTTAATGCAAAGCTTGGAACGGAAACTTGTATCAAACTTACGGCATTTAAATACCCGGCCCTTCTCAGTAAGATTTTGGTCAATATGTGATAAGTAGGTAGATTGTAATCAGAATGAAACTGGTCAAGGTTGTGGAGACCTGTGATAAAATTTGCTCACCTTAAAACTGCATTTACACCGGAGTTGCAAACTTCCCACTTCAAACATCGAAGCTATTCCGAGGAGCGGCACTCATGTTAACATCAAGATCTCGTGTAGGGATGACAATTTGCCGAGTTTGCAACTCCAATTTTGTTTTCCACCAGGAATCGGTAAATATCAAAGGATTGCAACTTTTGAGGGAAATTTCTCCGGGATGAAAATTCTCCCTTATTTCGTCCCCTTTCGGTATTGCTTGATAAACACCTCTTCCTCTCTGCCCTTCGGCACCCCATGGTCGCTCACGCCGTCTTTTGTTCGCTCATCGTGACATTTTGTCCTCATCGTTAGCCTTGATCACATATTCCGTCAAACTGTCAGTGAGTGACCAATTCGATTCAAATGGCGTGATGAATGAAAGGGGTGAGAAGAGTGATCACCCCTTGGTGTTGCCGATAAAGTCGACAAAGCATTTTAACCAGAGCAGATGGGATGCTGGAGTCTGGTGTCTATGATTGAATAAGCTCTCCAATGAGGCGATAGCTTCACCAAAATATATCCCGTCTTGGACAGACGCTAGACAACATTCGAACTCAGCCGACGCACTACTGTGCTCCCAATTTGGGATGCGACATCGATGTCGATGTTTTAAAAACATCGATGCATTGGGGTCGATGTTTTTGTAACATCGATGTTTATACTTGTCGATGTTTTTACGTTGTCGATGTTTCATTTTTAATAAAAAAAAGTACCTTTTTAAACATTTTAAAAATAACCAAGTAGAATAATTTTCATAATCATCAAATTGAACATACTTTTAGACCAAAGTGACCAAAGGTGAAGGGTCTGAAAAGTAGCGATACGACATCGATGCGATGTTTTATAAAAAAACATCGATGTATTGGAGCTGATGTCACATCACTAGTTGCTAAACCAGTTATAAGAAATGGGGTAAAACGTTTAAATGCACTGAATTTTAAAAACATCGAAAGTTTGTATGCGATGCATTATCAGCATCGATGTTTCAATTTTGAACATCGATGTTTTGCTGTCGATGTAGCATCACTAGGTGCTAAACCAGTTCTAAGAAATGGGGAAAAAAGTTTGAATTCACTGAATTTTAAAAACATCGATGCTTTTAGAACGATGTTTTATCAACATCGATGTTTTAATTTTGAACATCGATATTTTGCTGTCGATGTCGCATCCCTACTCCCAACCCCTTGTATGGAAAAAGGGATTACCCCAATAAAATCATCGTGTAAATAATTTATTAATTGTAAATAAATTTTACTTATACCTCGAAGCTATCTCTAGTACCTCATGCAGTCCACTATGTGAATCCAAAGGAATTTTCCAGCGACCAGGTCCCCAATCACGTAGGCGGGACTTAGCCAACGGGCAATTTGACCCCGTGAGGGTGATGAATATTTGCAACTCAGGTGTAAACGCGGCTTAACACTGACAGTTAAAACGATGTGTAGAAATCGTTGATCTCGTACAATGTGAGTTTATTGGTTGAATGAATTCACTTGGGATCAATTAATCCCCCATTATGGTTTAGATGGGATATCTCGTTCATCAAGATATAACCAATTTTGCGAATACCGTGATATCTCGTTATCAAGATACCGGTGATTGGTTTTAGGACAACGAGATCAAGATCTGGTCAGCTTTCTTCTAAAGACGCATGATATCTCGTCTATCAGGATCTGGCCAAATATCTTCTAATGACAAAATACCTCGCCGAGACAACCACAAGGAGGGTTAGAAAGTTATTAATTCGTGTTCGCCTTGTATAATAAATTCCTAAGTGTACAATTAGAAGTATGTATATGTGTGATGTTATATATTCTAATTACGTGTGTGTATAGTTTTAACTAGAGAGTAAACATCACAAGTTGGAGGAAATGTCACTTCAGAAACACACAAGTGCAAGAGAACCAGGATCACTGAAATCAAATTTTTATTGCAAATACATTTTTAAGTGAAATTTTAGGTTTTAAAATATTTCGAACACCGGGGTGCATACATAATGTGACCATACGTCCCGTTTTTAGGTAGGCTGTCCCATTGTTCCCAAGCACAACTTCGGGATACCGAAGTGTCCCGTTTTCAGAAAGTGATCAACCCACGGTAACAATTTCAGAAAGAGGTAGGAAAAATAAAAAAAATCCGACGGTAGCGCATAGTAGCGCGGCGATGACGGCATGCCAACTATAGACATTCAGCTATAGACTACCGGTCGGTACAAAAGTTGTACCTTGAAAATTATTAGAATCGCGCTTTTTACATCCATAGTCGTAGTCAAAAGGTTAAACTGAGCATTGCAATTGGGAGGAGCTTGAAAAAGTGTGCCAACATATCGACTGCTCAGTGGTAAATTAAATGGGTTAACCGATGTGGCAGTTTATCGCCACGCTTGGCGTTATAACATCTTAGGGTAGTAGTATGAATCCACATTTCTTGTCGCAATAAAAATGGCGAACTCGCCAAAGTATACTATGCCGTGTCAACCAATCAAATGATGAATAAATGGATGGTTGTCTTCTCCCGTTCTGTGAACCAATCAGATGATGAATGTTGGTTTCCTCTCGCCAGACAAAGTAGTCTAAATGTCACTTTACTAGTTTTAGTCACATGATTCTGAGCACATAAAAAGGTTACCATTCTCTATTTTTATATCTCTTTTATAAGAAATAGACCGATGACGAATCGAACCTGATCTGCGCCACCTGCAATTCGCAGGCTGGTAGAGAAGTGGATAAACCCACGGTGACTTGAAAGGGAAGGTAATGGTAATGGTAATTTTAGTTAACGTCGTACTAGAGCAACACAACGGGCTATTGACGACAGTCCGGGATCAATCCCCCAAGGGAAAGGTCCGAGGACAACACCTCGTAATTTTGAACCACGGTCAGATGACGAAGCAACACCTGAGCTGGCACCCTACTTTCCAAAATTCCACACCAACCGAACGTAAGGACAGCCGCCTCAACACCATACGCTTACAAACATCCATGCCAGGACCCGGATTCGAATCTGGAACCTTCCGATATAGAGGCTAACACCTTAACCACTACACCGGTTGGACGGAAAGGAGATGTTCTGATTATGTATCATTGCTTTCTACAGGGTGATTCTACGATCATGGGACAAACTTGGAGGGGGGGGGTACAGCTTACTAAAACATACATTTTTCGCATAGGAATGTAAGGTCGGAAGTGACGCGTGGAGCCATAAACACAAAAAATGAGACATGAACAGGAAAACGTTGTGTATTTACAACACCACTGCAAAGTGCATAACAGAACTTCTGCAAGATGTCCCGACTGTCGTTCGTAATCACATGTGGTTTCAGCATGATGGTGCGCCAGTGCATTTCAACGTGGTTGTCCGCAATGAGGTATTTGCATGTGCGAGGGCTTTGCTTACACAAATGACATTTCCTAGTATTTCTAAGTTTAAAAATCCTTAAATATTGCGTTTAAACTTTCAAAATAATTTTGAAATGATTATAAAATCAATTTTAATTTTGTTGAAAACGAAACAAAGTCACATGATCCAAAAACAGGCCGCCATTGGATGTGATGTCATTGCGCATAGCTGAGCTTTTGTTTACATCTCTCATCTATGCTCCCTGTACACTCGCAATCGCTCTTGTATGAAATCAACACGTGTCTATATTGATTCGCAAATTTATTTCATAAGCAGTAGTAAATAAGATAGTAACTGTCTATAAAAAGTACTTCATGAACCAACAAATCACTAGTACAAATACTGTTTACAAAAGGGCAATCATAAAAAATAAACAAGTGAAAGGTTCAATTAATAATTTAAAATATTATGCAGAACAGAAATATCCGAAGCGTTTCGGAAAAGGTTTTAGAAATGTATAAAGCCCTTTTACACAAAGAATCATTACTGAACTTGTCCAAATTATAAACAGTTATAAACTTGTCCAAGTTATAAGCTACCATAGCAACGTCGGCGCAGTGAGTTACTATGCGCTGTGACGTCACAGAGCAGCCATTAAGAAATTCCTGTTTTTCCCGCCAATACCGGAAAAGAAATTTAAAAATTAATATCTCGGGGAATAGTTTTACAATTTCAATAATATATAAGTCATTTTTCATGGATTTTCATCCTCTAACACAGTGTTTCCCAAAGTGTGGTACGCGTACCCCCAGGGGTACGGGAAGAGTTTGGTGGGGGTACGCGTTGCACCAGAGTTTGGTGGGGATATGCATTGTGCTTGGCTGCGCCTAATTCTACGTTCTCATGAGTCAAGTCAAGACAGACTTGTGAGGCATGAGATGGTCCGGAGTGACACGGCGGAAATATACCAAACTTCGTTACAGAAACAGCTTCGTTAACCCACCGTCGGGCATGACAGGCACAGCTTTGACATGAACTTCAATGTTTTCTTAATGATAGATTTGAGTTGAGAAATTGTTTACATGACTGTAAATGGCTTTGTAAACTAGTATACTTAGCAGATATATTCTCTGTTTTAAATTGCCTCAACTTATCGTTACAAGGCAAAGAAATTTCATTGTTTCTCGTTCAAGATAAAGTGAACGCTGACATCGCAAAACTAAAGTTATGGCAGAAGAGAGTTGGTAATGTAGAGTTAGACTCGTTTCCCTCTCTTCATGAGTTTATAACACGTTCGACTACTAAAATTGATGCTGATACTCTATAATGCATAACACAGCATTTGGAGAGTTTGCAAGTGGGCTTGAAAAACTATTTCCCTGATTTAACCAAAAATATTGAATGGATAAGATATCCGTTTAACATTAACACAACATCCATGCCAAAAGATTTGTCGCATGCGGAAGAAGAGCAATTGATGGAATTGGCTTCAGACGGATTCTTGAAAAATAAACATAATGAGAGTACTTTAACATCATTCTGGTTACAAATGCAACTTGTGTATCCGGTTTCAACAGATAAAGTTCTAAAATACATCTTGCCTTTTACAACTTCATATTTATGTGAAGTTGCTTTTTCAGCATTTGTAGACATTAAGTCAAAAAAAAAAAAAAAAGGAACCGTCTATTGGACGTGGAACCACATCTCAGATTAAAGTTAACAACCAGGGAACCAAATTATATGTTATTATAGAACTGTTATCTCAGCACAAACCAATTTCATCCTTCTCATTGATCCAAATAAACGTTATTTATAACATAACTTTCATTTATATTTTTATTATGAATAATTATATTTCTCATTTCTTATTATTTTGTGTATGTCACAAAAAAAATACATTTTGATTGTTATTAAAATATATCCATTTTTTCGACGAGGGGTACTCAGCATTACGAAAATTATAGAAGGGGTACACATATGTCAAAAGTTTGGGAAACACTGCTCTAACATAATAAAATTGAAACAAAAAAGGTGAAAATACCTCATTACCTGGATGACAGTTTACCGGGGCGATGCATTGGGCGTGGTGGACCAGTCGGATGTCCATCCCGATTGCCAGATTTATCGAGCATCGGTTACTTCTTATGGGGGCATCTGAAGACCATCATTTACGTGATTCCAGTAGACTCATTTGAGGACCTCGTTGCTCGACAATCCATTGCGGCTGCAAGCGTACGCGAAATGCTTGGCATCTTTGGAACTGTTTGTCAATCACTCCTTCGACGTTAGCAAGCATGTATTACAGTTGGTGGTCGCAATTTTGAACATTTATTGTAAACATCGCTGCATAGAAGCACTTGCAAGGATAGAATGTTGTTAGTAAACAATGTTTTTCTGTTCACGTCTCATTTTTTTTTGTGTTCGTGTCTCCACGCGTCACTTCCGACCTACATTCCTGAACGATAAATTTATGTTTTAGTAAGCTGTACCACCCCTCCAAGTTTGTCCCATGACCGTAATATCACCCTGTAGATGTTAGAAATTGACATCTGATTGACGGTAGCACAGGTAAGTAGTGGATCAACGTCGCAACACGATGGGCTATTGCGATGGTCCGGGATCAATCCCGAAGGGAAAAATCCATGGACAACGCCTGGATTTCGAATCATGACGAGATGGTGAGACCAGCACCTGAGCTGGCACCCCACTCGTCCAAATTCCTTACCTCACCAACGTGAGAACATTTGAAGCCACGACGTGCACCGGCCACCGAGTACACGACGGTTGAACTGAGTTCACCTCGCAACCGTCCTATTGCTAATCCGTTACTCTTCCAGGCGGGCTACCGCGGTCCCATCTAATATCTAAAATATACACCTCGGGACAAGTTAAGGTAATTTTACTTAACGTCGTACCAGAGCAACATAACGAGCTATTGACGACGGTCCAGGATCAGCCCCTTAAGGGAAAGATCCGAGGACGACACCTCGTAATTTTGAACCACAGTCAGATGTCGAGGCATGAGCTGGCACCGCACTCTCCAAACTTCCACACCGACCCAATGTGAGGATTTTCGGCCACGACAGATTTAAGGTGCACCAGCCGCCTCTACGCCATACGCTTACAAATATCCATACCCTGACCCGGTTTCGAACCAGGAACCTTCTGATCTAGAGGCTAACACCTTAACCACCAACGAGGTTGGTACTCGGTTGTAAATGCTAGAGCCTGAAATGACCTCGCACCCAAAGGGCGTTGTAAAAGGTTGGTGTCGACTTAGGATAAGAAAGATGCGTAAACGAATCGAAACACTGTCCAAGATATGGAGGCCGGCACAGTTTATAGAGGTGCATAAAAGCTTGTAGTTGGAATGCGGTAGATGCAAATGTACAAGGTCCTGGTTTCCGTGATAAAAATAAGACGAAACTATAACTTTTGAGATCGTCATCAGCAAACAACTCAAATACCATTTCTTACTTTCCTTCAAGGTGGTTGCTACGTTTTCACAAAATTTGAATTTTTGCATCTCGAATGTGTAAAGATTATTTATTCATCTGATCAATCATTGTATTTCTGGTTTTATTTTAGTGTGCGTCATTTTGTGGTCTTAGATTGCCGTTTGGTTTACTCGAAAAGCAGACTGTTTTGTGCATTTGAGGTGCCCCAGCCTCCACTACACCATACTCTTACAAGCATCCATGCCTGGACCCGGATTCGAACCAGGAACCTTCTGATCAAGAGGCTAACCTTAACCTCTATACCAGTTGGTCACACCTCGGGACGAATCAAACCTGCGCTGCCTGAAACTCGAAAGTTGCTAGAACAGCGTGCGAAGGGACGGAAAGGAGATGGTCTGGAAATGTATTACTGCTTCCTTTGTGCTTGAAATTGACATTTGTTTCACTTTAAAGGGTACAAATGTATGTATTTAAATACTATTATGGAAGAAAATATTATAGAAAGTGCTCAAAACTGGACATATTGTCAAACTAATGAGGATAAGTGATCCGATGGATACTGACAATATTTATAAATTAGACCCCATATCACTGCCCAGAGTCATGAAAATTACTGTACGAAGTCGAGACTCGAGTCCTGTTGAGAATATTGGGTATTATTTGCAATATAGCATTAATAATTGAAAATTTCCAATGAAAATAACCTCAAGAATGTTTGCAGAATAGACAACATTAAACAATATTAACTGAAAATTATTTAAAATTAACTCCAAATAGGTTGAGAAGTTAAAGGTAAAACAAGCATCGAAAATATCTTAGTTTTGTTAGTAAATTTTTAGAAACTCATTAAATTCAGGAGCATCCAAATTTTTACCATTATTTTAGTTATGAACAAAATGTGCAATATTTCACTTTTCATTATTGTTGTTACATATTTAGTTTTGTGTCTAGAGATTTCGCTCAGTCTTAATTTTTTCCCTTTATATTTCTGTTTTGTGATTGTAAAACTTTCCGTGTGTGTGTGTCCAATTATTTGAAGTTATTTGTGTTTTGCGTAGCTTGACCAAACAAGGCCATAAAAAACAAAAACAACCGACAATCATATCGTGTACCCCCAATATTATTATTTTTTTCGATTTATTATTGTACCAATTGATTTTTCAATCAACCCTATTAAGCGTTTCCCGTAGTTTTATTAAGCGCATTTTGAAATAGAAGATACAAATCAGTATATACCCATTTCGGGAATCTTAATAAAAAATATCCGCATTTATGAGCTCGAAGAGACTAGTTTAGGAATTAAGATGTAAAATTTAAGAATCTGACAGTCACTTTATGTTACAAACGCGAAACTAATCATAAACCCTTATACTTAACCTATCAATACCACTTAGTCCTAAAATTTGGCGCACATATAGTCCTAATTTTATGCGATTTTTTTGTGCGAAGCCGGAATTTTAAAATTTAATCTAGAACATTTTTAAGTAATTTTGTTGGCTTTTATTTATTATTTTGCTTTTTTAGAATAGCAACAGTATGAAGAGATCTGATTCTAAATTTATTTTTTCCTTTCATTTCCGGAGCACAAACGATTTCAGCAAAGCATCACAAAACAAATAAACATTTTTGACTGGCGTTTATTCCCTTTTTTATTCTTTAGTCCAAGTTTCTATCTTCCCGATCGTTAAAGATAGAGCAAACATTTCAACGGATTTGAAACCCGCGGAAAATTTTACTCGATCAATACCTCAGGTAGTCCGAATTTTATGCGAATTTTCGACATGCCAGTGTCATATCGGGTAAAGGTGGAACTCATTCTTAAAATTCTTTTTAATATTTTCGGTACCAATTAGGGTATTGTCACGGACAACACCATGCTGGCCTGCTAATAAAATATATTTGAAAAATGTTGATCTCTTTGACGGTTTAACCCTCCCAACTGATATTTTCATCAAGATATGGCTGATATTTTATGATGACGAGAACAAGATCTTGTAAGTTTTCAATCTGGTAAGTTTTTTCGGTACAGCTTCAGTCTACGTTTATAGCGGTGGCAACGACCTTGGCGCCTTTTTTTTTTTGCGCACTTCTGAAGTCGCTAAGGAAAGAATTATTTCAAATCAATCAATGAAATCTGTACAGCTAGACTCTACGTTTATGAATGGTGGCAACGGCTTGGCGATTTTTTTTTGGCGCACTTATAGTAGCGAGTTACGATAAATTAAGGCAAACCATTTGTCGTTACGGTTGTTGTGGTTTACATGGCAACATCGGCAAACGGAAACTTTTAATTTTCATTTTTAATGCTCTAGAAAGTTCTTCCAAAATCCGTGAAAGTCGTTTGATTTCAGTGATTCGTTTGAAATTTTTCTTTCCTCCCATTGGTTATTTTGTTTTTAAAATATCCTTTGATTGCATTGGTCCTTTTAAATCGTTTTCTGTGATAATATTGGTCCATTTATTTGTATTTCGACAGTTGTGGAATTTTAATTTTACTATAATAGTTTTCACGAAAGGATAAAAAGTTTTGTTTTTTGACCATTTTCAATTTCATTATTTTTTTTTCGCACAAGAATTCTGACGTTATAAGGTTGTATTACTTCTTCCTTCTTTATTTTAAAAATCTTTTTCTTTTTCAACATGCCCACTGTAGCTAGTGTAATTTATGTTTCAGTGATTTCTTACCCAACAAATACTGTTTAGTTTTTCTGCTGGTTCACAATTGTGTTTTGAAATGTGTTTAAGCTTATTACTTTGAGTGAAAGTTTATAAAAAATATACTTATCTTCAAAATGTTCTCAAATGTGTTCACAAGCTTTCATTTTCCGTTGTAAAAAGAAAAATATTTTTGGAATGAAAATATTTTTGAAAGAATTTTTTCCTTGGCGACATTGGAAGTGCGCCAGAAAAAATCACGAAGGCCGTTGCCACCGGTCATAAACGTAGTTTGTGGCTGTACCATGAAATCAAACGACAGTTTAAATGATTTTAAAAGAACTTTCTAGAACATTCAAAAGAAAAAACTTTCCGCTTGCCGAGGTTACCATAAAAACCGCAATAACCGTCATACAGATGGGAACCTGCCATAACTCTCTACTGGAAATGCGCAAATGCCGTTGCCACCTCTATAAACGTAGACTGAAGCTGTACTCTTTTTCATTTACCTCGTCAAAACAAACAACAGGAGGGTTAACTTAAAGCCTTCTGAGTTCTTGTCCAAAATCGGAACATGATTCGCTTGTCAATTTACCAGACAAAATATTAAATTTTTGCTTTTTGCTTTTTTTAACAACTTTCGATTAAAATTTAATAACTGACTTAATCGAATTTCCCAATTTATCTATGTAAGATTCAATGTTAATAAAACGCACCTTACCTTAACTTTACCTGGAAATTGAACCAAATGTGCTTCAACTTGAGACAGAACAGTCTGCTTTCCGAGGAAACCAAATGGCAATCTAAGACCACAAAACGACGAACACTAAAATAAAACCAGAAATACAATGATTGCTCAGATGAATAAATAATCTTTACACAGTCGAGATGCAAAAATTCAAATTTTGTGAAAACGAAGCAACCACCTTGAAGGAAAGTAAGAAATGGTATGTGAGTTGTTTGCTGATGACGATCTCAAAAGTTATAGTTTCGGAATATTTTTATCACGGAAACCATGACCTTGTAATAATAATCCCCGGGTTATATCAACATTTGCATCTGCCGCATTCCAGCTACAAGTTTTTATGTACCTCTATAAACTGTGCCGGTCTCCATATCTTGAACAGTGTTTTGATTCGTTTACGCATCTTTCTTATCCTAAGTCGACACCAACCTTTTACAACGCCCTTTGGGTGCGAGGTCATTTCAGGCTCTAGCATTTACAACCGAGTACCAAGCTCGTTGGTGGTAAAAGTGTTAGCCTCTAGATCAGAAGGTTCCTGGTTCGAATCTGGGTCAGGGTATGAATGTTTGTAAGCGTATGGTGTAGAGGCGGCAGGTGCACCTTAAATCTGTCGCGGCCGAGACTCCTCACGTTAGGATGGGATGGAAGTTTGGAAAGTGGGGTGCCAGTTCAGGTGTTCCCTCGTCATCAGACCGTGGTTCAAAATTACGTGGTGTTGTCCTATCCTTCCCTTAGGGGATTGATCCCGGACCGTCGTCAATAGCCCGTTGTGTTGCTCTAGTAGGACGTTAATTACCAATTACCATTACAATTAGTAAGCGTATGGTGTTGAGGTGGCTGGTGCACCTTAAATAGGTCGTTGCCGAATGTCCTCACGTTGAGATGGTGTGGAAGTTTGGAAAGTGGGGTGCCAGTTCAGGTGTTGCCTCGTCATCTGACCATAGATCAAAATTACGTGCTGTTGTCTTAGGATATTTCCCCTAGGGGATTGATCCCAGACCGTCGTTAATAGTCCATTGTGTTGCTCTAGTAAGACGTTAATTAAAAATTACCAATAACCAATCTCGGTGGGTTGGTCCTGTCCTGAGTAATGACTGTTTTAAGAACTCGACGTATTTCATGAACAAATGTAATATTATATAATTACTTTCAGAATTACCCGCCATTACTCGGGTTGGATGGTAATTGGTTATTTTTAATTAACGTCGTACTAGAGCAGCACTATGGACTTGTGACGTCGGTCCGGGATCAATCCCCTAAGGGAAAGATCCGAGGGCGACACTACGTAATTTTGATCCACGATCAGATGACAAGGCAACAACTGAGCAGGCACCCCACTCTGCAAACTTCCACACCAACCCAACGTGAGAACTTTTGGACAACACAACAACGTGAGAATTCTCAATAGAAATTTTAATCGTTGTACTGCTAATCTTTGACTCTTTTGACTAATGCGTTTGCCGACCACTGCCGTCAGGGTATGATCCCGGATCGTCGTCCATAGCCCATTGTGTTGCTCTAATACGACGTTAATTAAGAATTACCTAAATTATACCGGTTGTTGGAATTTAACAGGAATCGCTTCAAGACATGTTTTTAGTTGTCACTATTCTGGAGAAGGTGCAATATGTTATAAACTTACTACGACAATTAGGAGTAGCATTTTTTTTAATGAAATACAGAGGGAGTGGTAATTAGTAATTTATGATTAACGTTGTACTAGAGCAACCCAACGGGCTATTGATGACGGTCCGGGATCAGTCCTCTAAGACAGTGGTCCCCAATCCCCGGTCCGCGGACCGGTACCGGTCCGTGGATCAAATGGCACCGGGCCGCCCAAGGAACATTAAATTATTTCCATTTTATTTACTGTGGTGTATTTCTCTCGGGGTTGTGCGGTTCTTATCTATGAAATGTCCACTCAAATTAGGAGGCGGTAAATCAGAACTTGAAATTTGTTCTGTTACTAGAGCTTCAATTATGATTTATGAATTCTGTATGTCTCTATTTTCCAATTTTGACAAATGTGACAACTGTTTTCAAGTTGGCAGACAAAGTAGCTGCATTTAAAGCCAAACTGAAGTTGTGGGGACGGCGCGTGAACAGAGGCATTTTGGACATATTTCAGACATTAGCAGGGATTTTAGGCGAGACTGAGCCTAAACATTCATTCTCCCAGTTGGTGCACGATCAGCTGCCTTTGCTTTTAAAAGAGTTCGAACGCTACTTCCCAACCACAAAAGACCCACGAAGTGGTAAGGAATAGCTTCGGGACCCATTTTTCAACAAATCAGGCGAATCTTGCATGTCTGTGCAAGAAGAAGATCAATAGCTGGAAATTGCAAATGAAGGCGGCCTTAAAACTACATTCGAGACAACAACTCTGCCAGTATTCTGGATTAAAGTCGTGGCAGAATACCCTGAGATTGCCACCACAGCACTTAAATCCCTATTGTCATTTCCGACAGCATATCTATGTGAAGTGGGGTTTTCTGCAGTGACAGCAACCAAAACAAAACAACGGAATAAAATGGACATAAGCAACACACTTCGGGTGCATTGTCTACTATTTCCCCCAGATGAAATCGTCTCGTTGCAAAGAAATAAGATCAAGGTTCTCATTGATTGAGCGTTCAAGTCAGTTAAAATGTTAAATCACTAGCACTGCTCTAAGGGAAAGTTCCAAGAACAACAGCATGTAATTTTGAACCACGGACGGATGACGAAGCAAACACAAGTTTTTTATAATGAAATACGGTAATTGGTAATTATTAGTTAACGTCGTGATAGAACATCACAACCTGCTATTGACAACAGTCCGGGATCAATCCCTTAAGGAAAAGATCATAGGACAACACCTTGTATTTTTGAACCACGGTCAGATGACGAAGCAACACCTGAGCTGGCACCCCACTCTCCAAACTTCCACACCAACCCAACGTGAGGAATTTCGGCCACGACAGATTTAAGGTGCACCAGCCGGCTCTACACCATACGCTTACAAACATCCATGCCCGGACCCGGATTCGAACCAGGGATCTTCCGATCTTATAATGAAATACGGAGGGGGTTGGTAATTTTAGTTAACGTCGTACTAGAGCAACACAACGGGCTATTGACGACGGTCCGGGATCAGTCCCTTAAGGGAAAGATCCGAGGACAACACCTCGTAATTTTGAACCACGGTCAGATGAAGAAGCAAGACCTGAGCTGGCACCCCACTCTCCAAACTTCCACGCCAACCCAACGTGAGAATTTCGGCCACGACAGATTTAAGGTGCACCAGCCGCCTCTACACCATACGCTTACAAACATCCATGCCCGGACCCGGATTCGAACCAGGAACCTTCCGATCTAGAGGTTAACACCTTAGCCACTGTACCGGTTAAGGCAGGGCTCGAAATACCCGGGTGCACAGGTGCACTGTGCACCGAATTTTCTTCTTCTAGGTGCTCGCAGTGCACCTATCGTAAAAAAAAGCGGGGGGAACGTATATTATGTTATTTTGATGCCTGAACAAAATATTAGTATCGACCTCTCTCGCTCTAAAGGTAATTGGTAATTTTAGTTAACGTCGTACAAGAGCAACACAACGGGCTATTGACGACGGTCCGGGATCAGTCCCTTAAGGGAAAGAACCGAGGACAACACTTCGTGATTTTGAACCACCTCGCTCTAAAGGAATGTAATTAAAATTTCTAAATACACACTATGCGAAAACTTTAATCCAGAAAATGCTTTGTTGCAATGAACGAAAAATACAAAAAGAAGGATGGACATTAAACCTTATGGGTAAAGATCTGCCAAAACGTAGGCATTTCTGATTGCCTTCCAATATCTGATGATGGCTGAGTGTTTGTAAGTAAAAATTTCGAAGATAAATAGAATGCTTAAATATTTTTATTTACTATCTACTAGTAACATATCCAAACATACCCAATTAATAAAGTAGTTTACATTACATTAATGCTCTTATATTACGTTTTTTTTTTAATGTGCACCTAATTAAAAAACTTAACGGTATTAAAAAATATATTTCGAGGCCTGGGTTACGGAGGGGGTGGAGTAACATTATGACTTTACATAATATGGAGTAGTTTAATTATCTTTACTTTTCTCGCTGCTTTTGAATTGCCACATTTGTTTTCACTGTTTTGTATGAGGCGAAGGAATGAAAGAACAGTACAAATATGGCGGCATGTTATTGGTTTGACATTTGATTTCCCGAAGTTTATATCACGTGGCTATCACTCCTCATCTGCATGGTTAAGAGATGATTCTTTTCCGTATGAGTTTACGTCGGAAACTGAGTGGGCTAGACTCACATAACTGGATCGTCTGATATTTGACCAGCTGTTGGTTTTGTGCAGTCCATAAAAAATCATTTGCAATTCACTCGGTACTTGCATCTCATTTTCAAGGATTTTTAGGGTTTCCGGAAATAAATGAGGAGACATTTTTTAAAGTTCCCGTCCTGATTGAGTTTTCTTAAAAATTCAGAGTGGATCCTTGAAATAATCTATTCATCTGTTCCACGATCACATGACTAAGTAGTATGTGCAAAAATTCATTACGGCTGCCCTAATTTTTATACGTCTATGGACAAATGCGTATGTTTGAAGTTACGAAATAGGAAATTAAAATCTTGTTCAAAATTAAAGCCGGCGAACCTATCTGTTGGTTAAGGTGCAGGCCTCTGGATCGGAAGGTTCATGGTTCGAATCTAAGTCAGTGAATCAATATTTGTACGCGTATGGTGCAGAGGCGGCTGGTGCACCTTAAATCTGTCGTGGCCGAAATTCTCACGTTGGGTTGGCGTGGAAGTTTGGAGAGTGGTGAGTCAGCTCAGGTGTTGCCTCGTCATCTGACCGTGGTTCAAAATTACGTGGTGTTGTCCTCGGATCTTTTACCGGTATAGTGGTTAAGGTGTTAACCTCTAGATCGGAAGGTTCCTGGTTCGAATCCGGGTTCGGGCATAGATGTTTGTAAGCGTATGTTGTAGAGGCTGCTGGATCACCTTAAATCTATCGCGGCCAAATGTCCTCTCGTTGGGTTGATGTGAAAGTTTAGAGAGTGGGGTGCCAGCTCGGATGTTGCCTCGTCATCTGACCGTTGTTCACAACTACGTGGCTTCTTCGTATCTTTCCCTTAAGAGATTGATCCCGGACCGTCGTCGATAGCCCGTTGTGTTGCTCCAGTACGACGTTAACTAAAAATTACCTATTACCCGGACCGTCGTCAATAGCACGTTGTGTTGCTCTAGTGCGACGTTAACTAAAAAATTACCAATTACCCTTAGGGGATTGATCCTGGACCGTCGTTAATAGCACGTTGTGTTGCTCTAGTACGACGGTAATAACCCGTTAAAATTAACAATTAACTGACAAACTGGTCTGGTTGTTAAGGTGTAAGCTCTAGATCGGAAGGTTCCTGGTTCGAATCCGGGTACTGGCATAGATGTTTGTAAGCGTATGGTGTAGAGGCGGCTGGTGCACCTTCAATCTGTCCTGGCAGAAAGTCCTCACGCTGGGTTGGTGTGGAAATTTGGAGAGTGGGGTGCCAGCTAAGGTGTTGCTTCGTCATCTGACCGTGGTTCGAAATTACGAGGTGTTGTCCTCGAATCTTTCCCTTAAGGGACTGATTCCGGACCGTCGTCAATAGCCCGTTGTGTAGCTCTAGTACGACGTTAACTAAAAATTACCATTACCATTACCCGGACCGTCGTCGATAGCCCGTTGAGTTGCTCTAGTACGACGTTAATTAAAAATTACCTAATTACCATGAAACCGGCCCGAATTCGTGTTTTTATTATTTTTTTAAACTCGCACACAAATCGTGTTTTACACACCTTTACACTAAAATAAAATCGTGAGAGGCTTTTTATGTCAAGGTTGATTGGTAGGAAGGTTGGAAAAGTAACGGATTTACAATCGAGTGTTGCGAGTTCGAATACAGCCAAATACCGTCATGTACAAAGGGCAGTACACGTTAAATCTGGCCAGGCGTCACAAGTCGTCACGGTGACGTGGTGTAAAAGTTTAGAGAGTGGGGTATCAGCTCAGGTGCGACCTCATCATTTTTGTGGTGTTGTCCTCGGTAATTTGGTAATTTTTAATTAACGTCGTACTAGAGCAACACAGCGGGCTATTGACGACGGTCTGGGATCAGTCCCTTAAGGGAAAGATCCGAGGACAACACCACGTCATTTTGAACCACGGTCAGATGACGAGGCAACACCTGAGCTGGCATCCCACTCACCAAACTTTCACACCAACCCAACGTGAGGACTTTCGGTCATGACAGATTTAAGGTGCTCCAGCCGCCTCTGTACCATACACTAACAAATATCCTTGCACTAACCCGGATTCGAACCAGGAACCTACCGGTCTGGAGGCTAACACCTTAACCACCAGACCGGTTGTTGGAGAGTGGGGTGCCAGCTCAGGTGTTGCTTCGTCATCTGACCGTGGTTCAAAATTACGAGGTGTTGTCCTCGGATCTTTCCCTTAAAGGACTGATCCCGGACCATCGTCAATAGCCCGTTGTGTTGCTCTAGTACGACGTTAACTAAAATTACCATTACCACCAGACCGGTTGATTGGTGTTATCCTCGGTAATTGGTGCCGACCAAACGGTATAGTGGTTAAGGTGTTAGACTCTAGATCGGAAGGTTCCTGGTTCGAATCCGGGTCCGGGCATGGATGTTCGTAACCGTATGATGTAGAGGCGGCTGGTGCACCTTAAATCTGTCGTGGCCGAAAGTCCTTACGTTGGGTTGGCGTGGAAGTTTGGAGAGTGGGGTGCCAGCTCAGGTGTTGCTTCGTCATCTGACCGTGGTTCAAAATTACGAGGTGTTGTCCTCGGATCTTTCCCTTAAGGGACTGATCCCGGACCGTCGTCAATAGCCCGTTCTGTTGCTCTAGTACGACGTTAACTAAAAATTACCATTACCTCGGTAATTGGTAATTTTTTTTAGTTAACGTCGCACTAGAGCAACACAACGGGCTATTGACGGTCCGGGATCAATCCCTTGTGGTGATCAGAGGACAACCCACGTCATTTGAACAACGGTCAGATGACGAAGCAACACCTGAGCTGGGTCGGTTGGAAGAGTAACGGATTAGCAACCGGAGGGTTGCAGGCGTGTTCAAATCCGACAAACCTCGTTGTGTACAAACTGGAGTGGTGCACGTTAAATCTGTCTTAGCCTCAAATGTTCTCACGTTGGCGTGGTTTGGAAGTTTGGAGAGTGGGGTATCAGCTCAGGTTTGACTTCGTCATCTGACAGTGGTTCAAAATTACGTGCTCTTGTCCTCAGATTTTTCCTTCCGAGGACAAGAGCACGCAATTTTGAACCACTGTCAGATGACGAGGTCGCACCTGAGCTGACACCCCACTCTTCAAACTTTCACACCACATCAATGTAGAAACATTTGCTGCCATGGCAGAATTAACGTACATCAGCCCCGCACATACGCGACGGTCCTTCTTGGAACCAAGTTTAAAACTTTTAACCCTCCAGTTGCAAATCAGGACATTTGCCATCTTGACTACCATCGACGACCACGGCGTCAGATTGGAATCTGTCCCCGAGTTCAATCCCAAAGGGAAACACTCAGGAAAACACGACATAAAACGAAGCAAAGTCAAAAATAAAAAGTACCTTGTATAAAATGTAAACAGAGTGAATTATTAATATTATTCTATATCAATAGTGCACCAAGTGTGCCATAATATTTGTAAAGAGAGCAGTAAACCTCAATGCGCTATCTGGAACCGCGTGTATTTATTTTGTGATTGAAATTGTATTGAATTTCAAAGTATTAAATTCACGGGTATTTTTTACATCTGTTTTGTTTCATCATAATTATTTGCTATTACAATATGATGCCCAATGAAAGTCAAGGCGCTTTTAAGTGTCGAAAATGCCGAGATCGTCTCTTTTCGTCAACCCACACAGTGAATGCGAGTGAGAACCTTTGTTTTGGTACCGATGTTACTTATTTGAAAGAGGATAATCTACTTGCTTGGGTAAAAAGTCAAGTGACGGGTGGAAATTGGATGAAAGGAAAGTTATTTTGCCCAACTTGCAACTCTCGAATTGGTTCCTTTGACTTTGTTAGTGGTAATAAATGCCTATGTGGAGAACACGTGTTACCACCTGTGCATGTTGTACGGACTAAGGTAGACTTCGCCATGTGTGTTACGTAATAATAATTTTGTTTTCCATTTGTTGTTTTTTATTTTGTTCCTGCAAAACACATTCCTTATCAAAAATTATTTTCTGATATTTATAGTTTTAATTTTGTAATTAATATTTTTATCAGTGTATAGCAATCATACACCACCAATGTTGTCACTATTCGAAACTTGCGCACTCAGAGCTTCAATTCAAACATTATAGAACAAAAATATAGTCTTGGTCTGGGGTCCAAGTTCTTGAATTCTAATTTCAATAACTAGAATTTAATGCAATGCAACTTTGTGTAAGAATTTTTGAGTTGTGACAATGTTCTAATGATGCAATGCTTTCTAGACTGACTATTGTTGAGTACGAGTTGTGGTAAAAAAGCAGAATTTAGCATGAGGTTGTATGTTTGTTTTTATGGCACAAGGGCTATATATGGGCAAACTGCACACAAAACTAACATCATTTAAATGGACACATGCAGAATGCTTCACTGACACAGAAATTCATCTAATGAGGAATCGAATCAAAACATGATCAGGAATAATAGCCAGGTACTGTGTCTACCACATGCCTGTTGCTGTAGAAACAAGTTTATTTCCATTTTCTATAGGGGATTCTTAAACATTTTGAGTTGGGTGCACTCATGATGATTGGTTCTAACCTATTTGTAATAAAGGGATACATTCAAAATGTTGACGAATTAACCATTCCAAAACCTCACCCCCACTCCAAATGTATGAAACTTGTTTCTTAAGTGACTGCTAGTGCTAGCACAAAGACTTTGTCTAGAGCAGTTCTTTGATAATTATGAGTTTTTATAAAGGGTTTGTAGTTTTATACAGGAATAAACCTAAGGAATGTAGGTATGGAAATGTGATTAGAAATGCAGAGTCTGACATAAGGTGCTGATATCAACTAAACATTCTTCCTCAGTTGTCAAAATACTCTACTTTAGTGGGATTTAAAATCTGTCCTGGATATTTTAACATGGTGTAATGACTTAGTCATGGACTTTGATGCTCCTATTTAAAAAAGCAAGAGTAGGAAGGACAAATGGTTTAAAAGTCAGTTTGCGTTTCACAGTGAAACGTCCTGTAAAGTTGGCAAACAATATTTATAGGAGCAAGATGTAATTAACGATTGCTAATTTTATTTCAAACTAATCTTAGTTCTCAGCATTTATATTTAAAGTATTGACCTTTATTATCTTTTAAAATAAATTAGTAAAGTACTGTCTGGATGTTTTGCTAACCAGCGATTTTATTTTATTTTTTTGTTTATTTATTCTACCTCTTTACCTTTTCAATAATTTTTAAAGAACAAAGCATTCAACCTGGACCAAATTAATGAAACAATACAAAATAACGAACATGTTCAGATTAAATACCACACGGAAAAATTTGTAAGTAAAATTTGTTAAATTGTATTAAAAAGTTTTTTCCTTATTAAAAAATTATTCCTATTTATATATCTGCTATTTTAGTATTACATATGTGTTCCAGAAGTAAATAACGCTTAGAGGGATTAGACTAAGGGTTTTTTGACAAAAAAAGATACAAATAATCCAGGATGGCTTTGTTCCGGAGGATAAAGTTTTATCTCTACCTAGTGTATATTAAGCTCCATGGTAAAACGTCTCAATAAGAGATCAAATAGATAACCAATGAGAATTTAGATTCGTGTTAGAATTATATGAATAAGAAATAATGTTCTTATTATTTCAGAATGAATAGTAAGATATATTGTTCTTTTTGTATCAGAATAAATAGTAAGACAGGTGAGAGACTCCCAGCCTTTTTTGTTTGGAATGAAATCGCGTTGCTAACCTAGCCACCTTTTAGCTATAAATTGTAGTCGAAAACTCAACTATAATTGCTGCGCAAAATTTGGTGAGGTATAATTATGCGTTGGTGTTTTATTTACTTGTGTTGTTTGTCAGTAGTATATCTATTAGTTCTGTCCATTGTAAAATTATAATTTTTTGTGTTTGTTTATGTGATAAAGTAAAAAGAATATGATATTAGTTGCAATTATTTATTAAATTATGCATTTTTTATGAAATTCTAAACAGGCAGTACATTTGGATATAGAATTGTATAGGAGGTATAGTCTCATCCATATATTTTGAGACATCATCTTATCAGTAATTTTTCCTGCAAGCTTTTCAAATGATCAAACACTCATTCGGAAGTAATTAAAATACTCTTGATTTTCACTTTTTGTGTCTTTTTTTTTTTTACAAAATAATTTTACCAAATGTTCTTTTTTCTGATATTTATCTTCCGCAACCCTAATTGGATATGTTTTATTAGCTAAAGATATTGAAATATCAGTATGCTGATGTACTTAAAATTTTTGAAAGCACTTATTTGAATGATGTATAGTGTATGCTATTTGTCCATTTACTTACTTTTAGTATTTGTGTTTGATGTAGCCCCATAAAAGTCAATCACAACATTTTCCTTCTGACCTAGTACCTTAGTGGTTTGTATTATGGTCCTTGGATTGAAAAGCAGTGTGTTCAAATCCAGTTTATGTATTCGTGAGCATAGTGATCTGGATTTCACTTTGACATTAGAATGTCAGTTGGTGTAATTTCGACTCTACAGCATGTTTATCACTTTCTCCCTTTTGCATTTTTTGACAGTTTCCTGTGACAGTGGCTTAGTCATTTAACTTGACAAATACACAGAATTTTTTTTATGTAACTCAATTTTGAAAATTCCTACAGATAAATTTAAATAGACCATCTGCAGTTGTTTTTCTATGCCAAGCAAATATTCCTGTCTAAACAGCTTTTGTTTAGCAAAATATGACTGTAGAATAATAAACCATGTAAATTCCAGATACAATTTTTGTGTTATTTTTTTTATTTATTTATTCGATCTTGAATATATTAGCATCCTTTTTAAATTCGGAAATGCATCAGTCTCAATCACATGTTTACTTTCTATTTTGTTGGTTATTATTTCAACTACATTGTTATAAATGTTGTATATAATATATATATATATATATTTTCACTGGTGATTTAGTTACTTAGACATACAATGAGTTATGAAGAAATTGGAAATGTGCTGTAAGAACTTTCCAAAAATTTATCTAACTGTGTCAAGTTCTACGATTTGGATGAAGAAACTGGCTAACACATAGCTATGTAAAATACCCAGACATTTATTTTTGCTGGTAAATACCCTTGGTATTTACCCAAAATATATAGTTAAAGTTTTTTTTAGGTTTATTTATACCTACAAATAGCTTATTCATGACATATCGCATCCCGGCAAGTAAAGTGACTCGACTCAAAATTGCAGAATTTGAGAAAAATCAACTTGAAGGATACTATAAAACTTATATGGAAATAGTATAAGCTTCTTTTAAATTTTAGGTAAGTATTTATGGCAGGAACTTCTATTATATTCTATAGAATAGTAATATAACACGCTGGGGCAACTCATACATAATTTTCAATAACATGACATCAAAATTTTTACTTTTGTCACTTTTCTTGCCGCGGTGCAATATGATGACTAAATTAAAAAAAATAATAATAATAATAAAAAAAATTTACTCATTATCTTGAAAAGTCAGTATTTTAAGGTGATTCATTGAATAATTTCTCAATATAAACCCTTTCGACATGGTTTTAAAAAGTATTTATACTACAATACAAATAGGAAAACACAATTACCTCTTATATAGAATAAACATTTACTATTTGTGTACAATTTTTTTATGAGGAA
Organism: Metellina segmentata; assembly: GCA_947359465.1. NCBI lineage: Eukaryota > Metazoa > Arthropoda > Arachnida > Araneae > Tetragnathidae > Metellina > Metellina segmentata. Next base: position 73,768,375 of record OX375883.1, read on the forward strand.
GGAAAACACTAACAATTTTACCTTTATGAAAAATCATTAGTTTAAATCAAAAGAGTTTTCTTTATTAATTCACAATATCTAATTAAATAGAAAAGTAATTCACACTCTTCATAATCAGAATCACAAGAGCATGGTTCATCTTCTGTTTCTGAAACTGCTCTATTTTGCCATTTCTATGTCAGTTCTGACTTTTCTCATCTTCTAACTTACAAGAGTCCCCAGATGAAGTGCTTCCATGGTATCAAGCTCATCAAACCTTGGTTTTGGAATAGCTTTTTGATTTAACAATTTCCAATTATATGCCAAATAGGTTAATTTTGCCACCTTTTCTGATTTGAAATAATTTCTCTTTATGTGTATCCAGCTAAATGTTTTTTCAGTGGCGGCTGATGTTATTGGTGTGCTTACATTCTTAATGGCGACTTCCACCAATTCATTTGTCCCTCTCTACCATTGTATGGGGCTCATTATGTCAACTCCTTTCCATACAAACTTCCTTCCATCTTTGTCTCTAATTTGCAAGCTAATGAAGTAGGGTTCAAGAGATCTGCCGCAAAATGAATGTCCAGATTTCAAATCTCTTTACTGCCAGATTCATAAATTTCCCTTGAAGTTTTATTAAATTTACATCTTTTTATTAATATTTTTCTTTTTTACCTTCTCAAAAAAAAAAAAAAAAAACATGACAATGAAAGTACATTTTTCTGTGAATCTCTGAAATCCTTTCAATAATGTTGATGAAAATCTTGTCTTACTGATACCAACCAATCTATACTCTGTTTAAAAACCTATACACTTATTTAGTGTAATATGAAAAGGTATATACACATGTTGAAGAGCCTACTAGAACAGGTCCACTGTGTTCAATACCTTGGAAAATGGAGGCAAAGTCAGGGACAGGTAAAAAAACTAACACGAATTGACTCTTAAATTTATTGGAATAAAGATCTGACTATCTTCTAAGAAAAGTTTATAAACAGACGTATAGGGTAATTTTACTATGGTAGATCTAATTTTTATGTACAAGTATAAAACGCGTTACTAAAACAAATATTTCTTAAAAACCCTGCCTTAAAAAATTTCATTGTATTTTAAAGCATTTTGTGAGAAATATCCTTTTTTCATGAAATGTGGTTACGAATTTCTTATGTCAAAGAAAATTTTGCCATGTAGGGAAATTTCCCTGCAACCAGCAATACAGTACTTCACCTAGCTTGCATAAACTAGATTGCCACCTACTGAATGCATAAAATTATTGCATTTAAAAATAAGTAATTTTAAAAACAATTTCAAATTTGATTGTAAAGTTATAATATATTTCTCGCAAAAATTATTGGTCAAGTGTTAGATATTTTTTGAAACTACCCATTTTTTGGGTGGGTATTTTAGAAATGGGTAAATAGCCATTTATATTTACCCAATCCATATCACTGCTTACACTTGAAATTGAATCAGAAAATGACAAATGCTCTTGATAATACCAAGATTAATTTGAATTTACCTTTCTCTGGATGTCACAGAATGAAAAATATGATGGGCAAAGAATTAATTCGTACTCGGAAATATTTTGCATAAAAGTAGGGTCCTATTAATTTTGCTAAGCAAACTGTCAATAAGACTTCTGATTTCAATAGTCAATGGGTAAAAGTACCCATTGACTCTTGAAACCCATCAAAATTTTAAATCAGAATCTCAGTGGAAAATTTATGATAGATAGGAAAAGTGAAATTTAAAATTGTTATATATATGTAACCAATGTACACACAAAACATGTTCAGTGAGTAAATCCATTGTGAAAACTTGGTAGAAGTTACTGCGTCAATTATAAATTCATGGGTTATGATAAATTAATCTGTGACTGCACAAATATTATGTTAAGAAAAAATACGTTAAATCTGTCTTAGCCTCAAATGTCCTCGCGTAGGCGTGGTGTGAAAGTTTGAAAAGTGCCTGCCAAGCTGTCCTCGGATCGTCGCTAATATCCCGCTGTATTACTCAAGTGTGACGTTAATTAACTACCTACTTGACTTATCAAGTATAGCACTAGCATTCGCGTACATGATGCAATTAATTTGAGTCGGTAACGAACGGATCACATACCACGGGCTATTGGCGACGGTCCGGGATCAATCCCAATAGAGAGATCCCAGGAAAACACGAATGTTGCCTCGTCATCTGACCGTGGATCTTTCCCTTAGGAGATTGATCCCAGACCGTCGTCAATAGCCCGTTGTGTTGATCTAGTATGACGTTAATTAAAATTACCTTACCAACGTGAGGTAATTTGAGCTCACGACAGATTTAACATTTATTAGTCCCCGTGTACCCGATGATCGTTGGTTGGACCTGTTTCGAACTCGCAATCCTCCGATTACTGATCTGTTATATTTGCTACCGTCGCACTGGAGCAACACAACCAGGTATTGATCTTGGTCCGATATCAACCTGAAGGGAAAGAATAGAGGACACCTCATAATTTTGAATCACGGTCAGATGACGATAAATTTCGAATTGATATAATTGATTGGGTCAATAAAAATTCAATTAACTGTCAAACGTTTAGAAAACGGCAATAAATTATATTCTTGGGTAACCCCAATATGTATCATAAGAGTATTTGGGAATCGGAAGAAGTCTTCATTTGGAAAATCACTCGCATATAACTGCAAGGAAATACGATATTTCAGATGAAAAATATTTTCTGTATAGTTTCTTCAGTTTGGTCATTACCGCTTTAGTATTAAGGTGGGAAGTGATTATTTTGAAACCCTCTTTCGACACGGCTTTTGAATATGATTTTAAAGTAAGTCAATTTTGTAAATAAATTTTGTTTGATTAATATCTGCACAGTAATGAATAAATTGTGATACTTTAGAAATGAAGCTTAAACATTGAACAAAGATTTTTAGACTTCAGCTTTTATGTAAAAGAAATACTAAATCTTAATTCCTTATTGTTTCGAGACCTTAAAAAGTTTCCCATATTTAAGAAGTATATGCTCTAAGTCCACCGAAACCTGAAAATGGATGTGTTACCTAGGAAGTATATTAACAACTGGACCATTTTCTTTTTAAAAAAAACCGTATAAAAATTTAGTATGATTTTAATGTTTGGATTATGTTTTATCTGTTTTTAATTATATGAATTGGGTATTTTTTTAATTAAAATATTTTTGAATGATTTTGTTTAACTTTAAAATTAGCTTCGGCAATTCAATATTGACTATTTTCAGTTTGGTCGAAAGGTGTTTTTTAATTATTTAACTAGTATTGCATTTCGTTGTCTTTTGGTTGGATTAATTTCGATTAAAAAAAAAAGCTAATAACATTTGTGTTCAAGGCATCGCATCGGTTAGAATCGGAGTGCTTGTGCTATTGATCATCTGATACTTAAATGCATGTCGTACTCCGGCAAGAAAAGTGACACAAGTCAAAAAATAAAAGTTTTGATGTTATGTCATTGAAAAATATGCATGAGGTGCCACAGCGTGTTATATTACTTTTCTATAGAATAAAATAGAAGTTACCACCATAAATATACTTGCCTAAAATTTAAAAGAAGGTTATACTATTTCAATATTAGTTTTATAGTAGTATCCTTTAAGTTGATGTTTCTCAAATTCTGCAATTTTGACTTGTGTTACTTTTCTTGCCGGGGTGCGATATTATGTTACAACAATCAACTTGCAGGGACCAAACTGTGGCATCTTGGCGTAGAATTGCGTTTAATCAATAAGTATGGGGAGCAAACTTGGGACCCTCATGAAAAATTCCAACTCTCGCCACTACTGTTCTTAAATGAACAACCAGTTTGCGCATTTTCAGGTGGAGACAGGAAAAAAACAACGCGTCAAATCTATCTATATAAAACACTAACGTACGTGGACCTGAAGTCGACGTTATTTGTGTATCGTCGAATGGCAACAATCAACGTAAATAAAATAACCCAGATATTTTGAATTCTTGCTGCTTTCAAATAGCCGAGGTCAATTTCTATGTAAAATAAGGAATTAAATAGTAATATTTATGTTTGATCTGATTTTTTATTTATTCCTTTAATGTAAAAGTAATTTATAAATACTTGATTGAAGAAAGAATATTTAAAATATTTAATTTTACACTACTTGCATTTTGTAATGGAACATGAAATGTTCCAAAGAAAAACTCATAGATCATGAAGCATAATTTTGCTACCCGGTATCTGGCCACGTCAGAATTAATGTATACTTTTTAAATTTGATTTAGAATTCCGTGTTTGGGTATTTGAGTTGACTGAGAGATGTTGCGGTCATATTTGAGGATTACCAAGTATTATAACTGTGTTCTTTTTGTCAATAAATCATTATTGTCTTTGTCAATATCGTTGAAAAGTCTTTTGTCGCATAATTCTATTTCACAATATATTCAGGAAGTCGAAATTCAACATGTTTGAATAGATTCGTATGTATTTTTTTCAGAATTCTGCATTGTTTCAAGGATTGGAATTTCATTTTTGTTTGCTTATGTGTTCCGGTATATTACTTATTGCAGAAATATTATTTAGGAGTTAGATTTTAATAATTTGTCCATTTCCTGCAAAATATCACTAGACATGGGTAATTTTGTAGCGGTATATGTATATTTCGGCCAACTTTCCTAAAATATTTGATTGAATACGCGATGATTTGAAGAATTGTTTCATAAAATATACAAATCAAAACATGTTTAATTACGGTGTGTAAAAAAAAAGTTAAAAAAAAAAAACTTTTACACACAGCCTAGCGCTAGCCGGCGCAGCCCGGCTAGTGAAATACAAACGACTGCTGGCTATTGAGGCCGAGCGAGCTGTTAATGTCTCGAAAATATTCCAAATTTGGATCGTTATGGAATTGTCACCACGGTTGACGTTGGTGTCCGCACATGGTTCCATCGACCTTCAAATAAAAGAGTATATGGGCGAAGTTGCTGTCACAAGATTTCAGAAGGGTAAGACACGTATACTTACGATATACAGGGTGGTCCCGAATTCATGGTACAAACTTTAATGGTAGGTACAGGACATTGTAACAATGATTTATTGTATAGGAATGTATAGTCGCAAGTGACGCGGTGAGGCGTAAACAGGGGAAATAAAAGGAAAGAAATGGAGTGATCGGTTGGTATCATTGCCGGTAGAGGGCAGTAGATGTCTAGCCGCTGTTGAACATGATGCATCGCAGTAGGGAAAAGCGCCATTCACAATTGTGCTGCCGTAGACGATGGGTGACTTTACGTATGCAGAAAAAGCAGACATGCATTACATGTACGGCCGTGCAAATGGTAACGGCAGAGCTGCGTTACGAATGTATCGCGCGGAGTATCCTGATCGACGAATGCCGGATCATAGAATTTTTCAACGGTTACATCGTCAACTTTGTGAAACAGGTGCGTTCGACGTCAACAGACATGGCGCTGGTCGAGTAAGAGCTGTACGCACTCCAAGGCTGGAAGAAAGCATCTTGAACATTGTGGCTGATAGACCCGAGTCAAGCACAAGAACTGTTGCGCGTGACGTAGGTGTGAGTCATCAGACTGTATGCAGAGTGTTAAACGAAAATCGCTTACACCCCTTCCATTTTCAGAAAGTACAAGCATTGAATCCGGCAGATTATCCTCGCCGCGTGAACTTCTGCCTGTGGGTGATGCAGCAATGTGCGTTGCAGCCGGATTTCGTAGATTATGTGCTATTTACAGATGAAGCGACATTTTCACGCGAGGGTGTCTTTAATGCGCACAATTCCCATGTGTGGGCAACCGATAATCCACATGCAACGCGTCGACATGCGTTTCAACAACGTTTCAGTATTAATGTGTGGGCTGGTATTGTGAACGACTTTTTGATTGGCCCATACTTACTACCCACGCGGCTCACTGGCGGAAGCTATCTTATTTTTCTGAAAGAAGTGTTACCACAACTGCTGCATGATGTTCCGATCGCCATTCGTAACCGCATGTGGTTTCAGCACGATGGGGCGCCAGCACACTTCAGCATTGATGTACGGAATTACCTGAATGCCACGTTTGGTACTCGATGGATTGGGCGTGGTGGACCAGTCCCTTGGCCACCCCGATCTCCCGATTTATCGAGCCTCGATTACTTTTTATGGGGACATCTAAAGCATCTTGTTTATGAGACTCCAGTTGACTCAGATGAGGATCTCGTCGCTCGCTTATCTGTAGCTGCTGCAGGTGTGCGTGAAATACCAGGCATCTTTGAACGTGTACGCCAATCGCTCCACCGACGCTGTCAAGCATGTATCGATACTGGTGGACGCAATTTTGAACAATTACTGTAAACATGACACTTGTCAACAACGCTTTCAATAAAATCTTTGTTTTTCCTTTCGGCCGTTATTTCCCCTGTTTTCGCCTCACCGCGTCACTTGCGACTATACATTCCTATACAATAAATCATTGTTACAATGTCCTGTACCTACCATTAAAGTTTGTACCATGAATTCGGGACCACCCTGTAGATTTTTCTATCGAAGCAGACTAGTGTTTTTAATCACGCTGGATGAACAGCTCTTTGAACCGATCAATAATGTTTTCCACATTAGGATTCGTGTTTCTTCCCACAACCACGTAATAGATATTCAAACCAAGCTTCCAAAAGAAATAGCTCTGATCTTTCCCTAAAGGGATTGATCCCGTACCGTCGTCAATAACCCGTTGTGTTGCTCTAGTACGACGTTAATTAAAAAAAATACCAAACGAAATGGCATGAAGTTGCATGCACATGCTCAGTCTTGTTTCGTTAAAATGTCGATGTTCAAGATTGCCGTGTATTATTCCATTCAATCTGCAGACAGAACGTGATTTGTCGCCCAATAAATGATTATCGCATACACAATGTCGTTTCATTTCCCGCACTACCAATTTCTCGTTTACGTAGTCTACGTGAAGATATACGGTATAATAAAACTATTGCTCAGGTGTTGCTTCGTCATCTGACCGTGGTTCAAAGTTACGAGGTGTTGTCCTCGATCTTTCCCTCAAAGGGACTGATCCCGGACCGTCGTCAATAGAACGCTGTGTTGCTCTAGTACGACGTTAACTGAAATTACCATTACCATAATAAAACTACTTAACTTTATTGCAAAGGTAATTGGTAATATTTTAGTTTCCGTCGTACTAGAGCAACACAACGGGCTATTGACGACGGTCCGGGATCAGTCCCTTAAGGGAAAGATCCGAAGAAAACACGGTTCCTGGTTCGAATCCGGGCATGGATGTTTGTAAATGAATGGTGTAGAGGCGGCTGGTGCACCTTAAATCTGTCGTGGCCGAAAGTCCTCACGTTGGGTTGGCGTGGAAGTTTGGAGAGTGGGGTGCCAGCTCAGTTATTGTTCGTCATCTGACCGTGGTTCAAAATTACGAAGTTTTGTCTTCGGATCTTTCCCTTAAGGGACTGATCCGGACCGTCGTCAATAGCCCGTTGTGTTGCTCTAGTACGACGTTAACTAAAATTACCGAGGACAACACCTCGTAATTTTGAACCACGGTCAGATGACGAAGCAACACCTGAGCTGGCACCCCACTCTCCAAACTTCCACGCCAACCCAACGTGAGGACTTTCGGCCACGACAGATTTAAGGTGCACCAGCCGCCTCTACATCATACGTTTACAAACATCCATGCCCGGACCCGGATTCGAAACAGGAACCTTCCGATCTAGAGGCTAACACCTTAACCACTATACCGGTTGGTCCTTTATTGCAAAGGACTGATCAAAGAAGCACCTCGTACCACCAAAACTAGTTAACGATACATTTACATCCGTTGCAAGGCTTGATTATGCTTGAGGTTTAGGCCTCTTAAAGTATCGTTTCCTCGAGTAATTATCGTTTAAATTAATTAAAAGATTCATTTAAAAATGTACGTGGATATTTTTCATTTCAATTTTGTCCATAAGGGTTTTCATATACGAGAATGTTTCTGATGAACACTTGTTATTCAGAATCGACCTAATGAAAATGGTATAGCGTAAACATTTTTAATGACGCAGATTTATTTTTAATGTCTTTACTTTCTCGAAGTGGAGCTTTTAAATTACTTTACGGTTCTGATGCATGTGTATGAAAGTAGCTATGTTGATAAGTAATGCGCATACATATTTAATTTTCTATATGCAATTGCTAAACGAACGAATTGCTGTCAGCCCATCTGATATTTCTATTTCTAATCATATTTTCAGCAAGAACTGCTCACGATTAATAAAAATAGATGTGCATAGAATCATGCCGCGTGTTTTTGAAAAGCGATATTCTACTTCACCATAGTATACCCCTGCGCGGAAGGATCGTATGCGAATATCCAGATAATACCTTCCGATCCAGAGACCAACACCTTAACCATTAAACCGGTTGGTAGGCAAAAATGATCAGATTCTAACATTCGGAATATCTGAAATGAAAGATAGTGAAAAAACAAAATTGGATATGACAGAAGCATGCGAGCGAATGCATTCAAAATGCGATGGTTTAGTTTGCACGATATTCTGGTCCCGTTTGTAAACGTGAATAAATCGCACCGGTTGCAGTCCCTGATATACCAGCGCCTACTATACCAAACTATACCTGCGTGTTGTGCCTACTATACCAAATTTTCTAAATCGGGCCCTGACCGGTTGTATGAGTTATTCGAACTAGAGTTCGAACGAATTGTTTGGAAATTCTTTCAGTTTTTTTTCTAGTGTGAAAACTAGCCGTTTCATGAGCCACTGGAAACTATTGTATATGATGCAAAACATTTGTTGTGTCCTTAACTGTGTGAGGTTTTTTTGTTAACCGCGAGAGGTTAAAACACTTCTACTACTTCTGGTCTTGTCACTTTTCTTTTGTATATTGCGTTTTCGTGTTAATCTTAAATAAAGCTGGTTATTCTATGTATTTGTTTGGTTGTTTGATCCTAAAATCCAATTGGTTATGGGCTTATCTCTCTTCTACTGAGCAGTAAGTTGTTATTCATTTAAAGTAAATCTAGTACGTACGTGATAAATCGTAGACTATTTTTTGACTTTGCTGTTACCGAAAATGGATTTTAAACCACACATAGAAAAGCTTGAAGGACAAGGAAATTGGTCGAAATGGCGGAGACAGATTGAACTGTTGCTTAGACATAATGACGTCTTGGACACTACTACAGGACAATGCACTGTCCCGACCGATCCTGGAGCAACTGCCGGCGTAGAGGTGTTTACAGCATACGAAAAGGAACTGAAGTCATTCAAAAAGAGTGATGCTCTTGCACAATTAATTCTTGTGGGATGCATGAATGATGCAAATCTAGAATTGACAGCGACATGTGACTCTGCAAAGTCAATTTGGGACAAGCTGTTGTCTGTGTATGAGCAAAGCTCTGGTCAGCGTGTGGATAGACTGATGGAACAATTCTTCAGCAGTGTTAAAGATCCGATGGAGGATATTGTGACTCATGTGTCACGTCTGCAAAATAATTTTTGTGAGCTCAACGATGAACTTAAACGACTGGTGAAAACAGAACTTCCTGATCTGCTGCTAATGAGTCGAATTATGTCAACGTTACCCCAAGAGTACTTTGAGTTTAAAAGTGTCTGGGAGTCTGTCCCAATTGAAGAAAGAACTTTAAATAAGTTGACAGAACGTCTCCGACTGATTGAAATGCGACTTCCTAAAAGGTATGATGACTCTGCAGCCCTTGTTGCTAATAAGAAAAAGGTTAGTAATGGAAAACCTGAAAGGAAGTGCTTCAAATGCCACAAGGTTGGCCACTTTGCTAAAAACTGTCCCAAAAGAACAAATTTTTCTACGAAGCTTGGTGGGGATGCTTTCATATGTGTGTTTGAAGGTGTTCCAGACGATGAATTGTGGTTAGCTGATTCAGGTGCATCAGCACATATGACCAAAAGAAAAGAATATTTTGATTCTTTTGAAACTTTTGTGACTCCAAAGCCTATCAGAATAGGGAACAGTGAAGACATTTTGGCATATGGCAAAGGAACTGTAAGTGTTGAGATGCTGATACATGGCAAGTGGGAACAGAATCATCTAACAGATGTGTGGTATGTCCCTAAAATCGACAGAAACCTGTTCTCAGTTGGGCAGACCATTGACAAAGGTTTCCATTTTGATGCTGGTAAGGAAAATTGTACATTTTCAAGAAATGGTGTGCAGAGACTGAGAGGTCGAAGGACAGCTGGAGGACTCTATGCTCTTGAAATGAGGGTCAAAGTGCCTCAAACAGCAGCAAATGTGTACGTTGCATCTAAAAAGGAAAGTGCACAGCTGTGGCATGAAAGACTGTGTCACCAAAACAAGCAACACGTAAAAGAATATCTGTGTCAACAAGGAATTGAGGTTGATGTAAAAGAAAACTTTTGTGACGGCTGCATGTTTGGAAAACAGCATCGAGCAAGTTTTGGAACTAGATCAGATAGACCAAAAGAGGCAGGAGCACTTATCCATGCAGACGTTTGTGGACCTATGCAGGAGAATTCTGTAGGGGGCTCACGATATTTTGTCTGTTTTAAAGATGATTTTTCAAAGTTTCGCAGAGTATTTTTTATAAAAGCTAAAAATGAAGTATCGAACTGCATGAAAATATTTTTAAGTGAAGTGGAGACTGCTGGACACACTGTCAAAGAGTTCCTCAGCGATGGTGGAGGAGAATTCAAGAATACAGATGTCCAAGAAATTCTTAATGCCAAAGGGATCAACATCAGATTTTCAATGCCCTACACTCCTGAACAAAATGGAGCTGCGGAAAGGGAGAACAGAACTTTGGTGGAGAGTGCAAGGTCCATGCTGCACACAAAGAATCTTCCGATAAAGCTGTGGGCTGAAGCTGTTAATACAGCTGCATATGTTCTGAATAGAACTGGCCCTACTGCCATCAAGGGCAAAACACCTGCAGAACTTTGGCTCAAGAAATCCTTTAACATTCGTCATCTGCGTGTGTTTGGGACAAAGTGTTTTGTACATGTACCCAAGCAGAAAAGACAAAAATGGGACTCCAAGAGTGAAAAGGGGCTCTTAGTTGGCTACTGTGGTGAAAGAGATGGGTATCGTATGTGGTTGTCAGCAAAGAACAAAATTATCTTGAGTAGAGATGTAATGTTTGAAAAAGAAGAAGCATTAGAGAATAAAGTGCAGATGAGTGTGATGCCACATGAAAAACCTGTAGTCTCTGATGCTTGTGGGAGTGAATTGCCAGAGGAAGAAACAGATGTAGAGGTTGACCAACCACAATCGCCAGAAGAAGAAACTAATGAAGAGGTTGACCAGCCACAAACATCTGGGCAAGAAAAGAGAAAAGTCAAGCCACCTGCTTATCTGAAAGATTATGTTCTGCTTGCGCACACAGATGTTCCTCAATCATATGCTTCAGCCATGAAATCAGAAAATGCTAATGAATGGAGTCAAGCCATGAATGAAGAGATGGCATCATTGGCTGAAAATGAAGTCTGGGAACTTGTTGACTTGCCACATGGAAAGAAGCTAATATCTAATCGCTGGGTTCTTCGAGTTAAGACCAAACTTGATGGCAGTGTTGACCGGTATAAGGCAAGACTTGTGGCTAGGGGCTATGTTCAAAAACACGGGCAGGACTATGATGAAACATTTAGTCCTGTGGCCAGATTCGACACTGTTAGAGCTGTATTGAGTGTTGCAGCAGCGGAAAAGCTCCAACTTCTGCAGTTTGATGTGAAAACTGCCTTCCTTTATGGAGAACTTAAGGAGGAAACATATATGAAGCAGCCTGAAGGGTTCGATGATGGATCGGGGCGTGTCTGCAAGCTTCATAGGAGTTTATATGGACTTAAACAGGCACCGAGATGCTGGAACAAGAGATTTGTGGACTTCATCAAAAGTCAAGATATGTCTTGCAGCACTGCAGATCCATGTTTTTTCTTCAGGAAAGAAGGTAAAAAACTTCTGGTTGCCATCTACGTAGATGATGGACTGGTAGCTGGGTCTGATGAAGAAGTTTGTAACTTTGTACAGTTATTGAGAAGGGAATTTAAAATTACAACTGGCTCATTGGACTGTTTTCTAGGCATGCAAATCAGCCAGTTAAGTAATGGCTCAATTTTCATCACTCAAGCAAGCTATGTTCAGAAAATCCTTAACAAATTTAGATTTTCTGATGCTAACACTGTTGCAACTCCTTGTGAAAAGTGGAATCCAAGTAGTGATGAAAAGTTGGATGGAAAAGAACCATACAGGGAAGCAGTGGGCAGCCTTATGTACCTCTCTACAGCAACTCGGCCAGATATTGCTTATGCTGTGAGCGTGGTATCGGAGCATCTTGAATCACCAATGCATTCTCATTGGCAAGCTGTAAAGAGAATTTTTAGGTACATAAAAGGCACCATTAACTATGGACTTTTATATAATTCAGACATAACACCTGGGGAACTTCGGGCTTACAGTGATGCAGATTATGCCGGGGATGTCGAAACAAGGCGTTCAAGATCTGGTGTCTTGAGTATGTACTCTGGTGGTGTTATTACATGGTCAAGCCGTAAACAACAGAGTGTTGTACTGTCCACCACTGAGGCTGAGTATGTGGCAGCCTGTGAAGCCACGAAAGAAATAATGTGGTTGATACGATTGTTCAATGAACTGACCACACTGAGCTCTATTCCTAGCATCATGGATGACAACATGAGTGCAATAAAGCTCACAAGAAATCCAGAGTTTCACAAGCGTTCCAAACACATCGAAGTGAGATTTCACTTCGTTCGTGAGAAACACCTGGAAGGTGCTGTGAACATTGAACATGTTTGTAGCGAGAAACAACTCGCAGACATTCTGACCAAACCACTGGCGAAACCTCGGTTTCAGTTTTTGTGTAAGAAAATTGGTATTGATGAATGTATGTTTTGAAAGGAAGTATTGTATATGATGCAAAACATTTGTTGTGTCCTTAACTGTGTGAGGTTTTTTTGTTAACCGCGAGAGGTTAAAACACTTCTACTACTTCTGGTCTTGTCACTTTTCTTTTGTATATTGCGTTTTCGTGTTAATCTTAAATAAAGCTGGTTATTCTGAAACTTACTCATTTCAGGACAACTTTACGCTGGTCTGACGTCACGGGTGCGCCGGGTTACTCTACATTTGTGACTTTTTTTTTGGCGCTAATAAAGTGTTTGGCCACATTTGTTAGATCGAAGTTTTCAAACGAATGATTAATCGGAATTGCTCCATTAATCGCATTCGCAATTCTAATTCTGCCATTTTCAGTTGGCCCTTGAAAAATGCTTGTGGCGTAAGAAATATTCTGTGAAAATTTTATTTTCCTTTGAAGCTATAATCTTTCAATCTAGGTATCTTTGAATGAATAAATCAAGGTACGTGACAGCATTTATTACACTTTTTTTTGTACTTCATATTGTGATCTAAAATGTATATTCTTTTACGTTTGCTTGAAGTAACGTTCCCAAATGATTTCCTTGAATAATTCAACTTCTTGAATGTTTCGCAAAAGAAAGGATATTCTGTTTAATTGATGTAGCATCTGTTTGCTCTTGTATATTGTTTATTATCGTTCATAATGCATGTTTTCTACATTATTCAGCTTCGGAACAATACGCTTGACCATGTTTGTAACATTGATGACAGCTGGATGTTCCATCAAATACGAAGAACTAATACACGTAAGGATTAAATATATGTAAATAACAATGTTTATATCTGCTTTCATTAATAATTGTAATCTCTTGTCTCGTAATTTTCCAAATGGTACGTTCTATTAAGTCAACTTTGCTTGGAATGCTAACAAGCAAGATATACTTTTATTTGCCGGCAAATTAATTTTAGATAATTTGTTTCTGTTGATACCTATTCAGGAAAAACACTTCTGGTGATTTTTCTCTTGGCATATTAGTATGCAGTTAGCCAGCCAAACCTCATTAAAGACCCACTCAATATGAATTAACTCGTAATACAGACAAAATTCCAGTCCCATCAAAAATTCAAACATTGTTAATTAGAATTGTTATATAAATGCTGGTTACACTATTAGGGGCAAACATATTTTAATTATAGAAGTATTAAGTGGCTCCAAAGTTGATGAAGAGTGCAGATGAAAAAATAAATGAAGATTCTAATAACAAGAATAAGCATGTCTTATTAACTTATTGTCTTATTAGAAACTAAGTTACTGTTGGCTTAAAAATTGTTCACCGCTATTTGTTTGGCGATGAAAACTCGCTGTTTAATTTACTTAATCAATACTTATCTGAAAAATAATTAATCAAAAACAAATAATTTTTGTGATGAAGAATACAATTTATATGATCCAGGAATTGTAGGGGAAGACGGGGTACAATGAAACAAAATTTACTAATTATTTTTTCTTATCCACAATTTTGCATGCACAAAAATATAGTTAGTGCATACTTTTAATCTTGTATTTTCCCCATCTAAATAAATTTTTATTAAGTTCTAAACAATATCTTTATGTTTGAAAAATAACAAAAAGTAAATGTCTCAGTGTTTCATTGTACCCCGTATGCCGAGGTACAATGAAACACTCCAAATGATGCAAGCAATTTTCACCCTATAAAGTTTATTTTAGTCACATTCGACTTCATTTAAATTTATGATTTATACAACAGAATATATTTATGGAATTTTTTACAAAGCATTTTTTACTACCGTGGTTAGAACAAAACTCTTTTCTTTTCTGTTTTCCTACTCTTACTTCTTTTCTTGGACCAGCCTTGGGGTAAGGTTTTATCTCTTGAGGAGAAATGTATTTCCTCACAGGTTTAGAGCTAGTCATGGTGTATGAACTGTTGCTGAACAACCTGCAGTCGGTGATTCTGATCTACTAATGGCAAGGTCCGCCACTTCTGATTCTTAGGTTTTGTATGTCTGGTCTTCAGTTTCATTAAACTGACCATGGAAATAATTTTCAGTAGGACAAGGCCTATCTAACACGTACGAACACAAATAATCTTCACAAAACATTTCTCTATTGAAAGGCCATATTCTATTCGCTGAAAAACCTTTTGTAATATTTTGTGGAGTAAAAGACTTACAATAAGCAGTGCCAAGCAAAAAAGATATCTCGTAGATGGGGCATTTCACAGTATTAAGTTGTTACGGACTCTACACTTCAGAAACATATTTTATCCTTATATTCTCTTAGAGTGAAAATGTTTAAGCTGAAGTTCAAGTAATTTTATATTTTAGGATGTATTTAAAACATTAGCATTGAAAAATATTTTTAAAATTCAAATTTTTAATAAATATAGAGATTTATATTGCATGTTACGGACTCTACGTTAAAGGGACATGGATTTTTTTACTTATATGGAAATGACATTCCCTCTGAAACTAGCTGTTATTTCTATCTATTAAAATTTTCTTTTTATATTTTAGTTCATATATTAAATATCTGCACCACAAAATAAAAATTGGAAAGGACAAAAATAATTTAAATGAATTATTTATTACATAACTCCTTGTTTACAAGCCTGTTACGGACTCTACACATTTGTCTCTTGTGAATATTAATGAAAATACTGAGAACTGTGTTCAAACTATTACAACAAAATTGTTTTACTGTTCAATAGTGTCTATGATTGATGAAATTTTTTGGCTATTTCCTCATTATATGCAAAACAACGTTCCGAAGAACCAATTGGTGGTGGGTCAATGGGTAGAATTGACAGATAAGTGTCCCGGTTAATTTCTTCAAACTCTGCTTTTGGCATAGCTTTAAATTTTTTTTGTTGATATGGGTTTAAGTTCAAACTTAACAAGCGATTTTTTTTTTTTTTCTGACAACATTTTCACTCTTTGTCCTGGCCATAGCGGTCATTACTGTTAAGTACAGATATCCAAGTGCCTACTTTAATGTCAGGTTTGGAAATGCTTTGGATTAATGATGGATAATTCTCATTCCTATGAGATCCCATACATCTTTTCTCAATATATTTGGAGTTAACTTCTGCAAATACTTTGCCATCATCAGCATAAAAACTGTGCATTCTTCTGATGCCAGGGATTGATGTGACTGAGCTTCATCTATTTTCAAGTTTAAACTCATCAACAGTTGCTACCTCCTCAGTTTCAGGTACAAAAAGAATGTTTATTGATTTAGCCTCTCTTTTATCAATGGCTTAGAAATCATAGGCATTAAATGTCACATCTTTCTACTTCTCCTCATATACCATCTACTGGTCCTTTTCCATGCGCTGTAGGAAAAAAAATTCCGGCTAGCAGTGCAGCTGTGGTCTTTTATGTGGTTTTTTAAATTGCTCACTAGGTTATACTTATTTTTAAATTGGCTACCACAACCATCTGACCAGTAATGAACATGTGTAAACGGTATTTCCAGTTTGTTCTTTACGTCATCCAAAATAATTCTGTTAAAGATGAAAACTTCCTTCTTGTGCAATGGGTTAGGACATCTGAGACAATTGCATAGGAAATATGCTGCAGTTCTTCCCCAACCTTATAATACACAACAGCTGTAAATATAGTCACTTGCTCTGTTGATCAGTTCATGAGCTTTCATGATTTCATTTTGTTGTTTCAGGCTATTATTTTTTGCAAAATCCTCTTGAATGATAATCTGACTTTCTGTCAGTTTCTCTTTTAGATATCCAGGGTGGCGACAGAACCGGGAATTCAGGGATTTCTCAGGGAAGAGAATCATTTTCTGGAAAAATCCGGGAAAACTCAGGGAAGTTTCGTTTAACCCAGGGAAAAAGTTGGAATTTCGTTTTGCAAATGGCGCCCATTTGGTACTTTTCCGTTAGCCATGCGGGCGCCACTTTGAACCAAAATCAAAATGTCACCAATTTTGTTTTCATTCCGAAAATGAGAAGTGTATTTTTTACGTAAACATCCAGAAAAAAGAGTTGTATACATTGTATACTGTTTTATTAAACCTGTAACGGCCGGAAATCCTGTAACCGAAGTCTACTGCTGTGCCACGTTCCCTAATGTCAATAATAGGAACGTAGTGCCTTGCGGCTTTAAAAAATACTAAAGGCCGGAAAAACCTGCAAAAGTTAAACATCCGGTTCCAATTTAATCAACATTAAAAAAAATCATTTTTTTCTAAAATACCTAGATTGGCGATTTTCCAAAATTGCGCCCGGCTAACGAAAAAGTAGTCATTTAGATTATGCATATGTTTTTTATTACATATGTGTTAGAAGTTATTAATTTGTTTCGAAAATTTTTGAACTCTGAGGTTTTTTTTGTTGTTGAAAAGTTTGCGTTCCCGTTACAGTTTATTTCGTGATGGATTCGTCATTGTCAAATGCGGCCAAAATTGTTTGCGAAGAGATCCAATCGGCGTGACGTCACAATCTCCTATGAAAATATAAATATTTAATTGAAAAATTATTTATTAAAAGAAAATCAAACGTATAAGGTACCTATCTGGTGTAAAATTTTCCGCAGCTTTGAAATCCGTTGATGTTTTCATTTTATTTTAAACAATCGCTGATTTAGAATAAAGCACTGAAGAACGCCAGTCATAACTTTAATTATTTCTTTTGCTTCACCCGAATTCGTTACTTTTCAAAATGAATGAATCTCGAATCAAACGAAGGTCATTCTTCTCGGCGGCGAAATTCGTATTGGAAAAAATATTAAAGTTACAATTTAAAAATTATTTATTTAAAGAAAATCATATTTTTAGGTATCGATCTATTGTGAAATTTTCCGCAGATTTCAAATCCGTTGAAACTTTTATTCTATCTTTAACGATCTAGGAGATAGAAAAAAGAACTACATAACTCCAGTTAAAACTTTATTTGTTTTGTTCGTCCGCTAAAATCGTTGTCTTTATACCGTATGCCATTCTAAGGAAAATAATAATAATTAAATTCCAATTAATTAATTTTTAAATGTTTTAGATTAAATTTTAAAATTCGGGGGCAATAGAAAAATTGCAAAAAATTCGGACCACATGTGTGCTAAATTTCACTATTGTAAGTGCCATCTATTCGTCAGGACACTGCGTACAGGACAGACAGACAAACACTTCCTTTTATAATAGTAGAGATGTACCGAGCGCTGGCGCCATTGACGGATTCAGGGGCTGATGGCTGCTTTTTGCAAACACATCAAAATAGTTAAAAATGTAAAATTAAATTTTCTATCTATAACTTTATATTATTTCGCCTATTATGGAATACAATTAAAAATATGTTTTACTTATCTTATTTTTATTCATCTATCAATCTATAGTTTTTTAGTTCATCAAGTGTCAAGTTTATCATAATTACGGAAGAATCGTTCTGCGAACGGATGGAGAAACTCAGGGAAGTTCATGAAAAATACTCTGGAAATCAGGGAAAACTCAGGGAACTTTTTACTTCAATTTTTGTAGCCACCCTGATATCGCATGTTTTCTTGCTGCCATTTTACATTGTATACATGCCAGCAAATGAGTGCAGCTGTTCTTTAAGAACTTGCATACCTTCAACTAAATCTGTTTCAACAGCTTCCTTTCTTTCCTGACCATCACTGGTAACCAATTGAAAATAGCTAATTGGTATGTCTTCAATCAAATTCAAACAAGGTTGAAGAGAAGTAAAGATATGCAAGTAAACTGAAACTAACTTCTAAAAGTTAAATTTGAAGTAGTTTTTTGAAGCGAAAGTTTCATTTTACCTTTAAAGTTGAAGTTCTGGTTGTATAATTTTGTGTGCAGACAAATAGTAAAATGGAAACACTGTAGACAAAAAACATCATTCTTGCTAAATGTAGAGTCCGTAACATTTTGTAGAGTCCGAAACAAAATTTTAGAAATTCTTAAAAAATAACAGAATTGAATAATAGTGGAAATCAGTGAACAGTATTGTAACACTATAGTTAGAATTAGAAAATATTGATTTTGGTAAATATAAAATCATAATCAAAAATTTTAACAAAACTTTTCATTCTAATTTTGTTACGGACTCTACAACCATCATTTTCACAAGCTGTTAATTTTTATAGAATACATTTATCAATTAAAATTATTATCCATAATGGAGATGTGCCAGAACATTATTTGTCCTGAGTTTAAGTTTTGGTTTAAAAATCTGTTCAAGACATTAAAAAATTAATATTTACTGTAGAGTCCGTAACATTAAAAACTTCATTTTTGATATTCTAAACGCAATTCTATGCAAAATATGAAGTGAAAAAAGAAAAGAATGTGATATTTATGTCCTTTGGAATGTGCTCTCTCAATATATGTAATTAATTTTTAATTTTATTAAGTTTTGTTACGGACACACCTATGTCTCAAATACCGTGAAATGCCCCAGATAGAGATTGAACGACCTGGATTACACAGCATCCAATCATTTGTAGCTAGATTGAAGAAATTTTTAAGTGACTTGAACACAGTTTTGTCTAAAGGCTGCAATTTGTTACTGGTATGTGAAGGCAGGGTTACAACAACAATTCCGTTATCTTTCGTAAAATTTAGACTGTAAATCGTAATACGTGATTCATGATTGTCCATTATTAGTAAAGCTGGATTTTCTTTCGAACATCGTGTATGTGCCTGGAAATGTGTTAGAACATTAACAAAAATATCCCCATTCATCTATCCTGATTTTGTTGCATTGCCTGCAGTCCCAGGCGGAGCTCCATTCAACATTCTAAACTTGAAATTTACTCTAGGAAATACTAAATAATGGGGTATAGAATTTCCAGAAGCATTAATAAATCTACACATAGTAACAAGAACACCCCTTTCACCAGAAGTTAATTGACCTATTTGTTTTTGGCCCCTTTGACTTAGAACTTTAGGAGGATTGTGAACTGTAGTAAGTGCAGTTTAGGCCAATGAAATAAATAAACTATTCTTAAATGTTTTTAAATATAAACCTACTATTGAAATCTGTATTTTTTTTTGAAGGAAAAAAAGTTAATTTGGCATGCTTTCAAAATTACTGTTTTGATTTGGTGTTGCCATTTCCTAAGTAAAAGTGTTTTATTTATATTAGTGACAACCATTAATATGTTATTTTATATAAGTGATATTATATTTACCAGTGATATATTACTTCAAGTAAATGCATTCACCCGGAGGCACAATGAAACATGTTTCATTGTACCCCGTCTGCAAGTGTTTCATTGTACCCCATACTGAGGTTACTAAATAAAAAACCTTTTAGAACTTCTAATATTTATTTTTTTTTAATTTTGGTTTTGGAGGTATAAAGACAATAATACAAAGATAACAATGTATTGAAAAAATAATTATTACATATAGCAACGAGGGAAAAGAAACAAAATTACTTTTAGCAAAGAAACTTACTTCCAATGGTGAAAAACTAATAATCTTCTATTGCTAATGTTGTAGAAGTGTGAATGTATCCAAATCACATCAGTAATTGGAACATATAGTTGCATAACATATATATAAATTTCAACTTTCTGTGACAAATTTTACTGATTTTAGAAGTAATGTTTCATTGTACCCCGTCTTCCCCTATAATTAGTTATGTAACTACGCAAACTACCCTTAATATGAAATTTGTTTCAACAAGGTTGGATTTTCTGTATTTAAATGCGATATCCAAGAGCATATAGTTCGTAATGCAAATTTTTTGCATGGGTGTATGTTCAACTTCAAAATTTCCTTTTGCTATGTTGATGAAAGCTCGTAAATATAACAATAGTTGTATCTGCTTTTCATTAATTGTGCAATTTCTATTCCTATTTTAATATTTAATGCAGATTCTGGATACTGTTGAGTGACTTGATTTTGTATGTTTCCTAGATAATATGTTCTGGTTGGTATACTAAGGGTTTCATTGAAACCACAACAATTTAGCCATTATTGTTACATTTATGGTTCATAATACATGCTATCTGCATGTTCAGTTTCAGAACATTTACCTTTAAGCATTTTTGTTTTTCTATTAAAGATGAGTGTACATGCTTAATATGAACTATTACACACAAGGTATAATTCTAGATATTTAAGGATACAAGTCTACTTCAGTAACGATCTGCCTAACAAAATGGGCTTGGTTTTGAATGCTATCTAGCAGAAATTGCTCAAAGTATCAAATAATGAATCTCATGTCTGAAGAAGAAGAACCTTTGATAAGAGGTCACAGTTCTAGTCGGGTGAAGAACGACGAACTCTATTCTCGTGTCTCGCTTAAAAGCTATTGCAATCTGTTCAGATGACACCAGGTGGCTCACCTTTTTCTGTGAAAATTATGTGTTGTCCTTTGTTCACTGTCTCCAAGGCAATACAAGAAATATAAAACAGTTATATTGTAATTCACCAAGAAAGGTACCACATCACAACACTTTGTTTTATCCACACAATCTTCAAGATTTAAATTATACATGTTTTTTGCTTTTGTTGTACCAAATGGTGGATTTTGTTGAGGGAACATTTTTTTAATGTTGCCCAATAGAATCTACTTTTCGGTTGATAAACAATATTTGAATCCATTTACTTGTATTTATATTTCTAGTTTGATTCATAATTTAATGTTTTATATTTTTATCAAAGGAAAGATTATGTTGAGAGTCAGTCAGCTTGGATTTTTTAGTGTTACCAAACAGAATATCCACATCTTATCTTCTCTTACGTTTACTTTAGTAAATATATATAGTAGATTTGTGTAAAATTCAACTTGATAATTGTTAACTGAAGAAATTTATTTTTTGTGTAGAATAAAGATTTTTTTGCAAATTGTTTGTATAAATTTTTTTGTTCTTGGATATTGCTCTGGTTCATAATGAATGCATTCTAATTTTCTTCATCAAAATGAAGGGTTTTGTTGTGTTAGCCACACAATAGATAACAACATGCTGGGGTTAAGGTATACTCTATAAGGTACCATATTCATCAAACAAAAATTGTATACATATTGAACATGCAGAAACTGGTTTCTATTACTTTCCAGAAATATTTTATTACTTCGTTCATATGTCAAAAATTTGTTTTTTCTTAAGAGAATGAAAATCATTTGTCCCTTAGAATCACCAAGCGTCTAAAAGTTTATCATAAGAGAAAAACTACAGATTACTATTTCTACTTCCTATTTTTCAGTTGAATATTATTGTTCTGAATAGAATTTGGGATCTGAGAGTTTTGGATCCATCAATTCTACTATAATGCAATAATAAACTATTGAAAATTGTGATATTTCTCAATTTGTATATAATATGTAGTTGCAAACAAGTATGATTTCAACTTTGAGGGGAGCACATTTCAAAATTTTCTTAAACATAACTAATAATTAAAAACAGTAATCAACCCTCACGTATCAAAAAATAGTGTTGACTACCGAACAAACCTAAACTTTTTTTTTAAACAATCATCTAAGTGTAGGATTTTGCATTGTTTATTGAAAGACAAACTTATTTGAGTGAATAAAATGTGTTTTGTAATAAATATATTGATATAAGGGGCTTTGTTTGAGCATTATCATGCAGCTTTCATGATTGATTTGCAAAGTGATTTAGAGTTTTTTTAATGATTTTTTTTTTTTATAGAACCCCCCCCCTATATTTTATACCCTACAGGGAGAAAACTACCCTTTGTGAAATTTTAGAAATCTGAATAAAGTTGTCCATTTAAAGTTTGCATCTGTCATTTCAGTAGATTAAGCGAAGAGAAGAAGGTTTTAATATTTAAAACTTTGTTGGTTGACATAGAAAATTATTCTGATTTGATGATCTCATTGAGAGTAACTTGTAGATTTTTTGTTCAGTTTGGCAATTATAGACCAATGAATAAAATCTCAATTTCCTGTAGCAAACTAAAAACTATCTAAGCTTCTTATTTGTATTAACAAATAAAGCCTTCAAGATGGACAAGAGAAACCTGAAAAGTTCAAACACATTTTTAATGTGTTATTTTGTCAAGAATATTTATATATTTTTTTTATTTAGTTACAATCCTATAGCTATAGTCCTATTTAACTACGCTACTATTCCAATGGCACTGGGGTATACATACAATTATTAATTAATAAACAGTAGATTTCTGTACTTAAAAGTTTATTTACTTATTCACAAAAAATATCAGTTAATAGCTTTATGGGTCAAACCTCTTTTATTTAAGATTGAACTTTTTTCAACAAAATTTTGTCACAAAGGTTTTTTTAAATTTTACGCCCAGCTCAAGGCCTTTCGGCCATATGCTGTCTTGCCATCTAATGCAGTAAAGAAAGT
The DNA here is from genome assembly GCA_947359465.1 of Metellina segmentata. Taxonomy (NCBI): domain Eukaryota; kingdom Metazoa; phylum Arthropoda; class Arachnida; order Araneae; family Tetragnathidae; genus Metellina; species Metellina segmentata. The sequence continues at coordinate 73,791,545 of OX375883.1, forward strand.
CCTTGGGGGGAAGTATCCCTGATGTCAATGTCCTGTAAATTAGAGCACTCCGCAAGGTGGTTTCTGTTCATATGACCATCGCATCGCAACAAAGCGGACAAATCGGGGAGGTAGCCACACCAAGTCACAAAGTGACCGTGGTTAAAACTCCCGATAAATCGCCCGCGGATAATCGGGAGTTTAATGTGTCTGAAATTTTTTTTCTCCTTTTTACGATACTAATCTTCATAACGAAGGTTTTCTTCTATGAACTAACTACACAGGTTTTACACAGACATTAAGGTTTCTTTTTCATATTTAATTTAACTTTATTCAAAATCAAAGTTAATGATGTTTCGCAATTGTAGGAATAAAAATTTAAAGCAAATTGCCTACTTACAGGGCATAAAGTTAAATTCGTTTCATACCAAGGGACAATGAATGGACCTCCAAAGTCCAGGTTTTACTATTTTCCACTTCTCGCTATACAGTCTATCTGCTTTTTCTGAAGGTTGCAACTGCGATAGTCGGTATCTTACTCGAAAGAAACTGTCTCTGGAATAATCCAAGCCTCTGGGTGTAAAAAACGAAGAAATTGTTCTGGATAGACATGGATAAATTCCCTTGGAACAGATGGGTTTTCTATTCCTTTGGCAAAAATATGCTCACTCAGATATCGTTAAACACGATTGAGGTTATTTTTTGATCCATTGACAACCATTACACGCACAAGGTGAACATCGTATTTATCAATGGGACACTAATTAGAAGTGTTGTAAGAAAATTCAATAATAGTAAATTAAAAAAATTATTACTGAAAAGTTATATAGCAGCACATGTTGAAACGGTTAACGCCTGAAGAATTCATCCACACATCTAGAAGACCACATCTAGAATATGCTGTACAATTCTGGGCTCCATATATGAGAAAGGACATAGAATCAATTGAAAGGGTTCAGCACAGAGCTACAAAAATAATAAAGGGGCTAGCAAATTTCGACTATAATGAACGTTTAAGTAAGCTAAACATGTATACACTGGAAAGAAGAAGAAGGAGGGGGGATTTGATTCAGCTTTTCAAGTTTGTAAAACAAGGGGACACAGAGGGCTTAAATTTCAATAGGGATAACAGAACAAGGGGCCATGGGTATAAATTGAATAAGACACATTTTAATCGGGATTTAAGGAAAAACTACTACTTTAATAGGGTAATAGACAGTTGGAACGCGTTACCAGAAAATATAGTTAATTCAAAGGGAGTGTACGAATTTAAGACACAATTGGATAGTCAGTGGGAATTGGAGAATTCATAAACAAAGGACCAGCCTTGTTGGGCTTGAGCCTGTAGCTGGTCGTCAATATTTGTATTTGTATTTGTATAAACGTTCAATTTAACGATATTTTTAGAAAAATTTGGTTCTGTTATATGGTACGCTACGGTTTAATTAGTGATGACTCATGATTAATTTAACATATCCCGCATAACGTAACAATAATTGGTGCATATGTGTATTGAAAACCTTTTAGAACCAGGGATTTCGATGTACTAATTTTTGTATGCTTATTCGTCTCAGTAAACGTGAATAGAAATTATGTTTTTTTTTTTTTTATAAATGAGATTTTATCTTTTCAATATGTTTTTGGGTAATCGTAATTGAAAAAGTTATTCAATTGTCCTAAAGCAATAACAAGTTTCCTATGTCTGACTTCACTTAAAACGATGAAGTGTGACAAGCATAATGACTGATTTAAAACCCAAGTTGACTCAAGTTCAATTTGTTTTCCCATCATTCGTGCATCCTGTACTTTTTACTCCTACAAGGTTTTCCCGTTCGATACCATCAAATAAGATTACCTTCCCCACCAAGTACCACATTTTTTAAACATAAATATAATCGGTTAAGAGCAAAAACTTATCAATTTCCAAAAATAATTTGTTACTATTAAGATGTTAAAGACTAATTAATACTTTTGGTATAAAAAAATTGGCATTTTGATAGATAAGAGTTTAGTGTTGCCGAAAACATGTCAGGTAATGAGTTTCTGCTGTAAGCTGACTATGTGGGTTATCTCTACTATTATAAAAGGAAGTGTTTGAGTGTGTTCTGTCTGCGTGGTCGAAGGTTGCTGGTTCGAATCCGGGTCAGTGCATGTATGTTTGTAAGCGTATGGTGTAGAGGCGGCTGGTGCACCTTAAATCTGTCGTGGTCGAAAGTCCTCACGTTGGGTTAGTGTGGGAGTTTGGAGAGAGGGGTGCCAGCTCAGGTGTTGCCTCGTCATCTGACAATGGTTTAAAAATTACGTAATGTTGTCCTCGGATCTTTCCCTTAGGGGACTGATCCGGGACCGTTGTCAATAGCGTGTTCGTAATCACCTATCGGTAGATCGTTACATACCAACCCAACGTGAGAACTTTCGGCCACGACAGATTTAAGATGCACCAGCCGCCTCTACAGACGCTTACAAACATCCATGCACGACCCGGATTCAAACCATGTATCGTCCTATCTAGAGTCTAACACCTTAACCTCCAGACCGGTTGCTCGGCCATTTTTAAATGAATTTAATGGAATTTAATATGATTGTTTTCCTTTTTGAATGGCAAACTATAAAGAGTTGACATAAAATAAATTAATTTTTTCCATGTTTTCATTTTGCGAGGAACGATTTTACGCGGACGAAAAAAACAAATAAAGTTTTTACTCGAGTTATGTAGTTATTTTTTTCTATCTCCTAGATCGTTAAAGATAGAGTAAAAATTTTAACTTGAAATCTACCGAAAATTTTACATTAGTTCGATACCTAAAAATATGATTTTCTTTAAATAAATAATTTTTAAATTGTAACTTTTATATTTTTTCGCTATACAAATTTGACCTTGTGATTTTGGATAACCTAAAACTATTCGATAGGGTAGGAGCCTTTGATCAAAAGGCTCTGGGTTCGAATTTCTGATTTGTGAAAAAATGTACCTTCCATTTTTTAAGTTTGAAATCCTCTTTAAGTCGTTGGTTTCAGTCTTATTTGACGCCATGAAGTAAATAATGACCTTAGAGTGACAAATCAAAAGTAAACTCAAACCCAGGTACAAAACTAAAAAATTATTTCTGGATGACCAGGTCTTATCTCTCCATTTACCCCCATTTCAATCGAATTGAGCTAACGTACAATGAGAATTGCATTTAATAATTCTTTAGGATTTCTAAATCTAAATAATTTTTAATACTGAGTTAAGTTGTCTAGTTACAATTTGTCATCACAAAAAAAAAAGCTAGGAACCACAAAGTATTATTTCCCTCTCACATAGAAAGTGTGATGTTCCCGTGGATTATACCAGGTACCCAAAAATAGGAATAGGATTTAGTGTTTTTGAATCATTCATATTTTAAAAATTTTAAAGGTTACGGACATGAATTGTTTTAGACTGAAAGAAAGCGTTTTCCTTTCATAATAAATTACTTTTGTCTAAATAAAGGATTGTTTGCTTTGAAGCGGCAATGATTTTGATTTTACTCTATTGATATTAAAAGTGAGAATACTTTATATATATATATATATATATACTGAATCTTTTATAATGGAAATTTGTAATAGTTCAAGTAATAATTATAGTAATAGTATAACATATCGCACCCCGGCAAGAAAAGTGACACAACTCAAAATTACAGAATTTGCGAAACATCAACTTAAAGTATACTATAAAACGTATATTGAAATACTATAAGCCTTCTCTCTCTCCCTTTTAAATTTTAGGTAAGTATTTATGTTGGTAACTTCTATTATATTCTATAGAATAGTAATATAACTCGCGGGGGCACTTCATACATAATTTTCAATGACATAACATCAAAATTTTTATTTTTTGACCTGTGTCACTTTTGCCAGGGTGCGATATAATTCAATATAGTACAAGCAACACCACATTTCTTAACCCCCCCCCCCAACCTTGATGGCAATATTCCTCTGCGATTCGAACTGGTTTCATTCCAAGCAAGAAAGAAAGAAAATGATAGGTGGAAATAACGTGTCCCCGGTTAGTGATGTAATTAGTAACTTAACTAATGTGAATAACTTTGACATTGCCTTAAAATCCCCCATTTTAAATGATATGTCTGTAGATTTAAGTCCCGAAGTGAATGATATTCCCAGCAATGATACTCCTGTAATTAAAAATAAAAGACAAAATTCATCCTCTAATGACTTCAGATTCCAAAAAAAAAAAAAAAAACGGCTAGGCCGGTAACTGTATCTCCTACTAAATCTACAGCACCACATTATGTCAAATAAATGAATCCTTCCCTGGAATTAAAGCCACGCTCTCTGGGAAATACATTTAAGTATTTCCCCAAGACTGATACCCACAGACATTACTGAATTCATGAACGAGGAAAATGTTGAATTCGTACTACTGAATAATAAATCTGATACGCCCATTAAGGTGGTAATTAAAGGACTCCCCATAAATACAACTACTGATGACTTAAGTGCGGAGCTTACCAAACTCAAATTTACTGTAAATAAAGTTTCCCAACTGCTGCAATTTGAAACGAAAAATCTCTTACCCATTTTCATGGTGGAACTTAAAAACTCCCTCAATATTGCTAATATTCAAAAAATGGATGTTATTTTTCCTTTGCATTAAAGTTGAGAAATTTGTAAGGAAGAACGGCCTCAAAAGTGTTTTAACTGCCAAGGGCTCCACCACTCTTCGAATAATTGCCATATGCGGCCCAAATGTGTCCGTTGCGGATTCCTGGAGGGCATGTGAGTTCTTCCACAGGTAGCAAAAATAAAACCACTTTTGCCGACAAAAATAAAATTAAAAAAGGATTGAGCTTATGTAGATGTAATCTGAAACAAAACCGCTGAACACAACACATCTAATTGAAAAGATCACCCTCCATGCTCTCAAGAGAGCTACCCTAATCCAACTGCTCGCAACGCCGAGTATTGAACCGAGACCCCTCTAATCCCAGGGGAAGAAATTATTGTTATGATTGAATTTTTCAAAGAAATTACTAAGTTATTCCGGTGTCTCTCCGGCATCAAAGAAACCCTTAAGGCATTTAAAAACAAAAATCAAACTCCATACAAAAATTATTCAACCTATTTGAAAAGATAGGCGTAGATACCCTCTCAGAATAACCATGAAAAACCCCTTCTCCTCACTTCCTTTTCTTCTCCTTTTTTCCTTTAGTTTCATATGACTTTAATTTAATCTCCAGAGCATATTCCAAACTGATCAATTCTCCTATTTTTATGCCTAACTTATTATGTCTTATTTGCAGACATGGGATTAAATATTCCTACGAGTCTATGTTCCCTACTAATCACCTTAGATTGAATGTAGCCCCCCGTGGGTCACTTTTTGAGAAATTCTCTACCGCGAGGTTTGTAGATGGGTCTCTACCCCCGTCGTAATGGGAAAGATTCCTGTTCTATTGTGTTATCTCTCAGGTTTGCAGAAGCGGAATGTAGCAGGTCGTGTTTCTTCTAATCAACAGCATTCTTCGAAAGACGGGAAAAAATGACTCACTAATGACCTCGGTGAGAAAACGTCTGCGCCAAAGCATTTACCAATGGAAACGGGCGATTTTTCAAACTTTAATTAGTAAAAATATTTGAAATAGTATATACACATTTTTCAAAACGCTTACAGAGTTATAAAACTTTACAAATATATTCTTCTGTGAAAAAGCAGGGCATAAAAAATCATGATTAAAAAAAAAAAAAAACATAAGATTTACTTGATTTAAATCAGATTTAAAAAAAAAACTTTTAATCGGATTTTTATGATTCTAATTATTTCCTTGCCCGCATAAACATTAGTTTTTTTAACATATGTCGGACATAGATGCAAATCAATATAGTTTTTAGATGATTTTTATTTGTCTTTAACATTAATATATCTGATGTATAGCAGTAAAGTATTAGGAAATATAGCTGAATAAATTTGACATAGGAATTAAAGCAAATCAAATGGTAGAGTAAATAGAACAGCACCAAAAAATGCTAAGTATAAGCAATGTTTTCTCATCTGGTTCTCAAGTGGTTTAGATTACATTGAGTTCTACCCATAACCAGTGACGTGAAATTTTTAGACATATTAGTACGGTAGGGGGATTTACAAACCATATTGATTTTTGTATAAAATTGTTCAATAATACAAATTTCAGAATTTTTTTGCATTATAAATTTATTATACATGAATAAAATGCCTAAAATTTCTTAGCGTGGTATGGAAGTTTGAAGAGTGGGGTGCCAGCTAAAGTGTGACATCTTCATCTGACCGTGGTTCAAAATTACGTTGCGTTGTCCTCAGATCTTTCCCTTTAGGTTTGATCCCGGACCGCCGCACAGTGTGTCATTTTCGATTCTAGGTGGACAAAATCCAATTTTGTTTGTGTCGCAGATTGTCAAAAAATACATCATATCTTCAAAGTAACCCTCAACAAGACCAAGGTTTTATTTTTCTAAATAATTCTTCCTAACAGGGTCCTATCCAAAGTCGAACTTTCTGCGTTGGCTACAAAACCAATTTGGCGAATGCGTATTAGTACTTTGAGGAAAACTGAAAAGTATAGCTCCTATATATTTTCTTTAGCGCTATTTCGTGGATACTATCATTAACTTCTGTTCATCGAGGTTTGTTTACGTGCTTTTAGTTTTTTTGGGGGTACTATTTCATTAATTTCCAAGATCCTTTTAAATTTATTGCTAATTAGCGTCTTACGCAACTGATGATTTCAAATTTCAACTAGACTTTTAACATATTATGCCACCGTATACCACTAAATTATTACATATGCATTATAGCCTGATTCATTTGATGTGCGCAGAACAAACATTTCTTGCGCAACTGATATAGTCCTTAAATTTCAGAATGTCACTGGAAATTTTTCGTCAGTCCATTTTTAACATTTGGGTGATAAATTCAAAGCAAACGAAAATCGGTGCTATTTTAACTTATATTCCTCAAGAAATGGATGAATATTTGTTACCAGATACTGATTTTAATGTTTTAAATAGTGTTAAAGAGAAAATTCTCGAATTACTAGCCAAATAATTGAACAAAAGAGGAGAAAATTAAACGGGCACAGAGAACTATTCCTCAGAAATAATTATTCTTGACTTCAAGGAAATCTTACCTTTCCTCACACTGCCATTCAAGACCTACCAAGTAATTCATAAGGAAGTTTGAAAAATAGTTCTAGGAGGTCTCAAAAAGATTTTTAAGCCTGTAGTTCCAAGTATAAAAAACGAAACTCGTAATCTTGTAGAGACAACGTCATAAAGAATTGTCAATGATTACTGAAGTAAGTAAATTACGAAAGGCAGGTGTACGATATTCTACTTCAAATCGTCAGTGAGCTAGCTCTTTGCTGCTTTTCTGGAAGAGGTACAACTATGAAAACGATGCATGTCTTAATAAAACGTCAGTAAAATTATCTGAAAATCATGTGCTTGGGCTAATAGTTGACACTAATCTTTCTATGCTCCAATATAAAATTTCATAAACAACGTTAAGAACATTAACTCTAATTTGTATACTCCGTACAACAAAAATGAGCTAAATGGTTGTTACTCTTCTGGGCAGAGGCGGACTAAGCGGCAGCGTAGGGCCCCGGATTACGAAGTGGCCCCGAGGTCTTAAAATGTATTTTCATTAGTGTTCGAAAAAAGATGTGACAGCGTCTATACAATGTGCTTCTTTAAGTGCAGTGGAAAGAGTTTCTAATATACAAGATGATCAGCAAGAGGGGCAGATGCTGTATTAGCTATAAAACTTCGTTTCACCCATAGAAAAGAGGCTTTAACTGGAAGTTGGATAAAAAACTATAAAAATATATTTTACAAAAATGCGTTGATGTTTGTACTTTTGAAGATGAATTTGACAATTTTTTAATGTTTCTAAAAGAAAGCGAGGGCACTATAAAACCCACACCAGACATCTATCGAGCCTTCAAAGAAATGTTTTGAAGGCTCGATAATGTTGTTCATTATTTAAAATTTTTTTTAACACTTACCTTAGTTATGGACGTCAAAAGAAAGATCGTTTTTTGTTTTAAAGCGTGTAAAAAATTAATAAAGGAGTACTATGGGAAAAGAAAGATTATTTTACATGGCCATTTTGTATAAAGAGCAAACAATTTAAAACCGAATTTATAATGCCAAAATAATTGACAAATTCGCAACAACAACAACAAAAAAAAAAGAGAAAGAGAAACAAAAATTTATGTTTAAAATAAAAGTTTTTTTTTTTTATATAATTATTAAATGTGTTATGGTATGGAATTTTTTATTTTCTTTTTGCTAATAACTTAATGAGAGTTTTATTGAAACTTTTTCTTCCTTGAGTTTTTTTTTGAGGCCCCCGAAAATTTTACCGCTTGAGGCCACTTGACTTGGTTCGCCACTGCTTCTGGGATCATTATCACGGAAATTTCAGCTGTACCACAACTCACAGTTAGTCACTTATCAACTGCTCTGTTATACTGTTACGTACAATTTATGGAAAATCCTTCAGACTGATTTTGTCGAAAGATAATATCAGAAATACAATCATGATAAGGGGCTGTGATGGCGCTGAACAGAAAATTTTCCGGCAATTTAAAAAAAATGTACCAATAAAAGGAAAATGTATTTAGTATTTCTTTGGTACCTTTGCTTGTACTAATGAGAGTAAAAAAATTATCTGTCAAAATCTCCTGTTCCATCCTCAACTAGACCTTGTCGTTCCATCAAATTTCTTTTTGCCAAGTAATTAGTAGATTTAACTACTAGGGAAGTTAGTAATGTGCAAGGTGCTTTAAAGCTGACTTTGCTGTTTAGATATATGTGACCAAATATTAAACAGGGAACACTAACAATAGAAACTACACTCGTAGATCTTTTTAGAAATGCTGAGGTCTGCTGAAATAACTGGATTTAATGTAATCAAACTCCCTCTCTTCCAAGTCATATTAAAAGTACAGCTTCTAGATAAACCCTATATATATATATATACTTTTTAAAAGCACAAGAGACAATAAAAAACACAAAACACAATAGGCGATAAGGGAAATATTTTCTATAAAAATGTTAAGAACTGATACGAATAGATTTAATGAATAAATTAGTCGTTTCCTCAGATCCAGTAATTGGAAGTTTACGATCAAGGTCTAAAAGTAAACGCAACGAAATGTTTCCAAAAAGGTTGAATTTTTTTTGTGAAGAACTTTCCCTTCAATACATCAGTAGACTATTTAGGTAGTTGAGATTCCATTATAAAATTTTTCAAATATTTTCTCCTTTACTTTTTCTATATTACATACATCTTTATTTTTAAATCTAACTTTTATGGGTAGAAAATTGCAAAATATATGGTTAATAATTGACCGCTAAATACATTTAATATATGGAGCAAAATTGACAAAATTTTTAAAATTTACTCAATTTCTGCATTAAAAAAAAAAAAACGCTAAATATATGCCAGATGAGTATTTTACCACTCACAGCCTCTTATAATCACTCAAAAACAGTGAATTTTTGATGCAATAATTTTGTCCACCTAGATTGCGAAAATGACACACTATGCGCCGCCAATAGCCCATTATGTTGCTCTAATTGCATTAATTAAATATCTGCCATAATCTATTTTCTAAACATACACAATTATCAGATGAATGAATTGACTTTCACTTCCCAAATTTCAATTAAAAAAAAAACCAGAATAGTTATGCTTGCTGTGTAACTAATTCCAAGGGATCAATGCTTAAAATTTCCAAATAAGATTTAAATGAAAATAAACTACCCAAAAACGAAACAAAATGAAAATATTAAAATTACCCATTTTAAGATTTATGTACAAAACTGAAATGCTTTTGTGATACTGCAGAAAACCTTTTTCTTGTGTCTAAATGTCTTATAAATATTTTTTCAAGAACACTCTACATTACTATATAAATATTGGAATCTCTAATATTATAAAAGGAAGTGTTTGTCTGTTTGTTTTTTTCGCGGCCGCAAAATCCTGACGATTCTATGGCACTTACAGCAATGAGATTTGGCACACAGGTAGTCCAATTTTTTTGTAATATTTGGGTCGCGGCGAAATTTTAAAATTAAATCTAGCCTTATATAGGGACACATTTTCAGATTTTATAAACGTAATTAATTATAAGCAACACGAAAATAATTATAATTGAACTAGATAGGTAGTTGATTTAACGTCGCACTGGCGGAACTCAATAGGATATTGATAAATAAATTAAGTTAACAAAATCAGAAAACTTTTTTCTTTACAAAATGCACAAACTATTTTTCTTTACAAAATGCACAAACTATTTTTCTTTATAAAATGGATAAACTTCTTCTTTTTTATAAAATACAAAAAGAACCGCTTTGACATATCAATACAAATAAAATTGTATTCTTTGTTTGATTTCTAAAACAAAAGCAAGCGTCTCAACCCAAACACATTAAAATTGAACTTGGCTCACAGGAAAATAATTATTAGGTACATATTTTTCCTTTCCTTTCCGTCTGGTAGATGGACACACCGGCTACTATCACGAATGATCTTTCAAAAGATTCGAACTCTTTAAGAATCGATTTGCGTATTCGTTATAAGGCGCACTGAAAAGTTGACATGGTTTGGTACCCATATTTGAATCACTTATCTCCTGTCTAAAAATTTAACGCGCCAAGCTCTTTCTCGCCAAATGGCGCACCCAAAGGTTGACATCAGCGTAAAGTTGTCCTGAAATGATGCGCGTCCGGTTATTCTATGTATTTGTTTGGTTGTTTGATCCTAAAATCCAATTGAAACGAGAAAAAAAAAAAATCGATGGAAATGAACAGAGATTGCTGCATTTCACCAGTTCACGTTTTAATGGATGCGAGCGTTCGTAAATGCAACTTCGGAACTGGTGAAACGGAGGTCACATAACGGTTTATATAGTGGTTTACACTTTTTTTTCAAAGAATTGTTTACGAACGCGGCCTCTGGTTCACTACATGTGAGGCGTTTTTTGTCATGCTAAAAACTGAAGTCAGTTCGATTGCTTTCCGAATATGTTTTCAGTTCGACAATATATATTCTAAAGAAATGCTGAATTGCTGACGGTTGGTAAACAACAGTTAGGTTGCCGCCGTTTTGACGAAGCTGAGCATGCAAACTGCATTTTTAAGTAGTTAGGTATTACACAAGAACATAATTAACAGAAGTCATTAATAGCTTCGAAAACCGTTTGGTTTGTTCGTTTACTTGCACTAAGAATCCATTTCTTACGAAATCGTTCAAAAAATTCATCAAAAAAAGTACGAGAAAAACAAAAAAAATAATTTTTTAAATTGAATTGCAAAACAATTTCTTGGTTTGCTTATTAAACTTAAAATGTGCTTGGGCTCTTTCTCTTTTTTAATACCTGGTAACCCTAGAGGTAAAACTATTGAGATTCACGTTTTTTTGTCTGTTTTAGGTAACTGCAAAAAAAATTTTATGGTGGTAACTGTAACCACACGTCTAAATTAGTAGTTCTTCAATGTTTAATACTTGGCTTTGTCTGTGATTTTATAATTCCGTTAAAATCAATATGCAATCTTTGAAATTCCATTAAAATTAATATGCAAAACTGTGCTCAAACTGTATACAAGTGTCGCAAATGCCGATCCAAGTTATTTTTAAAGAATCAAACGTGCGATTCTCATGGAACAACTCCCGATTCTTGTGATGAACTTCACACTTGTAGTCCGATAGCCAATGTGTATTATTTGAGAGAAGATGTTATGCCTTTGTGGATGAAAGATCAAGTAGACTTCGGACAATGGGTTAAAGGTAAACTGTTTTGCCCATCTTGCCGGTGTCGCATTGGATCGTTTGATTTTGTGTCTGGATATAAATGTGAATGTGGAAGCATTGCATTACCATCGCTACATGTCGTTGCAAATAAATTAGACGAAGAACAGTCGCGGCAAAACGAAACTGCAGACTGAATCTAACCTTGGAAATTTATTTTGAAAGAATTCCTGCCAATTGTAACCACCACATAACTTTTTGTATGCCTGTATCAATGAACAGTGTAACTACAATGATCGAAACTGATAATTTTATTTTGAAAGAACTTTTGGGTTTTTCCAGTCTAGTCTTATGACCCAATTCTAATATTTTCAAGGGGCTGCAGCAGCCTAGCTGGAAGTGTAGCGGATTGGCAACCTGAGGGTTGCAAGATCAGAGACTATCGAACCAAAGATCCTTGTGCACGTGGAAACTGGTGCACGTTAAATCTACAATGGCCTCAAATGTCCTCATTGGCGTGTTGTGGAAGTTTGAAGAGTACAGTGCCTTACACCTTGCATCCTCTAATTGATCCAAAACGTGCTTTACGCAGGGAATTAAATCATAAATGCCATTGCGATGTAAATACTATGCATGTTAACTCTAAATCGATGAAATGCATATAATTTATATTGCCTGGAAACGAGAATATTTTGATTTGCTTTAAAAGCGATGTGGGAATAACATACCTGTTGATGGTGATTATTCGAGGTAGAAATGTTTGTACAACAGGATTTAGATTTTTTTTTCAAACTGTACTTTAATATGTCCATCAAGATGGTCTCTAAGATAATCCTAATTGTCTATTCCAACCCCAACTGGCATTTTTCGGTGAAACCTAAATTGCTTTCCTTTAACATCATCAAACAACACTAATCCTTTTCCTACAGCAGTTTTTAAATAAATTATTAAAAAAAAAACCGGTAGACATGTAGCACCTGCTACTTGTTTGTCGGCAAGTCATTTTTTTCCCCCGCCAAATCAAGATGGCGGTAAAGCAAAATCCACACAGTAAATCTTTGCATTTATGGAATTGAAAATAAAATATTAACAAATAAACAATAAGGTAAAGAAAAATGCAACCTACCCTCATTCTGGTTCTGCCCGTTTGATAAAAAGTTTCATTTGCACGAATACCATTTAAAGTCGTAAACAAACCACTGAGATACAGACACATCTCCAAGTTTGCCTTGGACAAAATACATGGATAATAGCATTTTTAATAAGCAGGAGGAGTATATAAAAAATCACACACACAGACGATTTTTTTTTCCAATAGGTTAGCACATGAGGATTTTCTCTAATCTTATTTACATCAAGTTACACACACATCAACCTCAGTATCCAAATAAAAAACAATATACATTGGCTGATTTTTAAGATAATCACGAATCGACGCTCCACAAGAACTATCTAATTCACTTGTATCAAACTTAATGCTCAAAAGGATATTACCTTTGTAACGGAGATATATGCCTGGATAATTGTCCTCAATGGATACAATGTCACCGTTTTTAGTGGCTGATGCAAATGCAGTAGATCCTTTATTAGCTGAGGGTAAAGTACCATGCTCTTTGAAATCGGCATCCTTCTTACAGTAATCCGAAGCTGCTTTAGACGTTCCCCAAGCAATTTCAAAATGAGAAGTTGCGTCAATCTTCTTGACCTTAGATATACGTTTCCATGTTGAATGACTAGCACCAAATGAATTCATGGAGCACCAACAAGCACCACAATCGATGATGAAAGAACATTTAAAAAATGATATGGTAGCAATTAAACAAATGGTGTTCAAGCTTGCCAATGACATAACGGAAAAAATCCTAATCAATCATTGAAGATGTTAAGTTCCAGAAATTTCCTGGCATAGGGTTGTGGTGTGAAGTTGAACCCAACCATAAAAGTTACCATGTTTTGTGATAAATCATCTCAGATCTGATCTCTGGAACTATATCCCACCACAGTTATATTTTGGATAAAAATAATGGAAATCCACCGAACAAATTCATGGAGCACCAACAAGCACCACAATCAATGTTATATATACGTTTAAAATATGTTATGGTAACAATTAAACAAATGATGTTCAAGCTTGCCAATGACATCAACGGGAAAAAAATCCAAATCCTAACCGATCATAGAACGGGTTAAGTTTCAGAAATTTCCTGGCATAGGGTTGCTGTAAAGTTGAACCCAACCTTTGGTAATAAATCATCTCGAATCTGGTCTCTGGAACTACATCCCTCCCCAATCGCATTTTATGCATACCATGCTTCGCTGATTTTATCCACATAGTCATCTTCATCAACAATACTTTGATCAATCTCTCGCAATCTTATTTCAATCCATTCCTTATTTCTAATGCTTTTTAATTGTGCACATAATTTAGCCATTACTCAGTCATATTGGTAGTTCCTTTTCTGTCACCGAGTGTAACAAGCAATCTTGCATTTTCAAACTCATCGAGATGATCATCCACATGATCTTTTGTGACAAATGTGTTGTCACACGCTTCAGCCAAATGGGCATATTCATACAAAAGAAAAAGGTCCTTCATTTGATGCAAAATTGACAAGTAATTTATTGTTTAATTCTTTAATGTTTTCTGTACTTTCAATTTTTTTTTGCCTTTTTTAATGTTTCCTCAAACAGTTCTATGCATTTATCATGCAATTTATACACATTTAGAGCATAAAATAGTACAAAGATTAAAATTCCAGTTTTTCTAATTTGCTTTTTACTATCTAAAAGTCAACAGGTGTTATCATGTGACCATATTATAAAATTACAGGGCGTCTTCAGGCCTTCCCTTTGGGTTTGACCTGCACCGTCACCGACAGCCCACTATACTGCTCCAGTGCAAAGTTGATTCAATTACCTACCTCTAAATATGCCGCACGTGGCTGCAAACTAGTAATTAGGTGGCTGTACTCGGCAGTCCATATCTGTAGCTGGTTACTCAAACCAGTACATTACGTGTTTCAGTTTGGTAATGAATATTAATAGTACCAGATTGAAGCAATGGGTACAAAACTCAACAAAGATTGAACTGATGTAGTAAACAATTTATGAGTTGATAAACTATCTGTCTACCACAAGAATTGCTACCAGCAAATTAGAAATATAAGATTTTTATTTGTTGCATGAAGATTTATACTACCTGTTGTCTTCCTGACATTGCCAAAAACAAATTTAAGACATTCACCAGTCCCCTTACTCCATATAAATGAACTCTGCTCCTATAGCATTTCGCTACCAGAATTAAGGGTGTAAATAGGTCTTGTAGACAGAGAGTATACAAGTACCCTTCAAGAGGTAAAAATTTCATGAACCAACTTATTGATCTTGACTGGTGTTTGCGACTACTTTAGTTGATGTTAATTGGGTATGTTTCACACTGCTCTGAGAACATTGTTTCACTAATTGTTGAAATTTTAGGCGTATCAATCTGTTCTCCCATTGACATTTGCTGTTTTGTTTTGTGGATTGAATACTTTTGTTTAAATAGACTATCCACAGTTCACCACTGTGAAGAATGCTTTGTCCATCTGTCTAAAGTCTGCTGTCTCTACTCCCTTTTAACTTGAAGCGTGAAGTTGATTATTTCAAGATCTTATTGATGCCACTAGTCACTATCAACTGTAAATCTGACACATGACAGTGATTTTATGTGTAATTGATTTGTGTATTTCATTCTGAAAAGCGGCTCATAATTAAATATTCTGATTTTAATTATGGTAGTGTAAAGCTTATTCAGTGTTACTGCTTTTGAACTAAAACAGTAACAAGTTGCAATCAAGACACTTAAACTATACTTTTTCTGTTGTCTACTACATTGTATAAACTTACTGATTCATGGAAATGGAAGCATGTGATGACTAATGATGACTTTTAGCTGTGATTGTCATTAACTGATATTCATGACTTTGCTTGTAGCATTGTCTTAATATATGTAGTTAACTACTTCACTTACAACTGATCTCTAGCAAGTAGGGCTGACTTTACAGAAGAGTGATTTGTAGAATATGTGATGACTGTCACGCATGAACTAGTCTACCTCTATGAATGATGCCTTCTACAACATGCTTTTCAAACATTTATTCATAGTTCCAAGCATCATAGAAGCGATTCATAAGCATCATAGCCATCATACAAGCATCATATAAACTATTTTATTTTCTAAGTCTTGACAAGTATGACAACAAAGGACCTTACTATGTCCTTTGTGGTCGGTATCCAAAACATCAGCTCTACAAAATTGTCTAGTTCTCAGGTTAACTCTACCACCGTGAACCATCCTTCTACCTCCTTTGGAATTATGTGGGGTACAATATTGGACGATAAACTTTCCTTGATCTTATTTGAACTGAGAGTTCTTTAAGCTGTTCCCAAGTATCAATCCCTTGCTTCCAAATGTAGTTTTAAAGCAGCTTCAACACGATAAGCATACTGCAGGTATAATTTCCCCTGATTTCTTACTACACAAGTCAGTCTTTTATTCTGCAAATGGTCCCATCAGCCTCCCAGAGCATTGTGCTGAACTGTTTTGACAGCCCCCTTCTTTTATATTATCCCTTGATGCTGTTCTGGAATATTCTGCACTTATATCACATGGTTGAAGAAAAACTGCCATCCTTGTCTATATATCTTGAGATTCAAAGAGAACCTCTGATACTATTCAAGTAGGGTCAGGTGGGTTAAAACATTTATAAAAACAGGTGCTCTTTCATTTATACCTAATTTGCAAAATATAAACGAGTTAAGTTGCATATTTGATACAATTTTTTTGCAAAAATAATACTCTTTCTCTATATTTTATACACAATTTTAGCAAAAAAAAAATAGAAATTAGTAGTTATAATGTTTTAAAACATGTCAATTACCTATTTTACCCTATACGGGGTAAAATAAGTATAGTCATTTAAATTTTGCTTTATCTTTATTGAAACCTAATATTGCACACGAAGTTTAAAGAAAAGTTAATTTTAAGTTTTTAAATAATGTACACATTTTAAAGAGAAAATATAGTGCCCTCTGGTCCATCAGTGGATCACACAGGACTCACAATTTGGTACACATCAACCTCAGATATGTCTTCATTTTCTGGGAAAATAAAGTAAAAACTTCCACTTTTTTTGGCAAATTTGACTGTATAGTCCTGCCTATTTTTAGAAATTATAATTCCAACAAATGTCTGAGTTATTGTTTTTCCAGGAAAATTCACTTCAACCCACTTTCTGATTCTTAAGGTTGGGTTATCACTTGCTATTTGAAGTAAAACTTTCCTCTTCTTAAGAAATTCTGGTTTAGAATCTTTTTCAATTCTAGGTTTTGCATTTATTGTCTCGATTAATTTTTTCACCTAAAAGTCTCTTCACTGATTTATTACTTGTGAGAACTTCTCCCGATTTCATCTGCATATAGGTCCTTTTCCTAGTGCTATTTTTTATTGAATCTTTGGTAAGTACTGTGTACAGGCGACAACGTGTTTATAATTGCTTTTTCAATATGTTTAAAAGGAGATGAGATAATAGGCACCGACAGAGATTGATAGGTTATATAGCCTTTGAAATGGATGGTCATGGTTCATAAATTGTTGAGGGAGTAGATTTTTGATTACTAACCATTTACACTGAATCACTGCAGTGTATTTCAGTATCCTGTTATTTAGGACATTCTTGTTGGGAGGGAAGATCCCACTTCCTTTGAAGCCGCCTATTGCATGTACCTCAGCAAACTTTTCCGTTAATTTTCTCTGAAGTGTTAGGAAAACAGCTTAGGGTTACTACATGCATGCGGCTTTCTAAATACCAATCTTTTAGTTATTTCTTCCAACACAGTTTTCAAGGCTCTAACACACCCACATTAAGAGGTTGAATGGCATGGCTGGATTAGGTGGCAAACATATTATGATTTGATTATCTATAGCTTTTTTCACAGTGCCATATATTAAATGACTTCCATGAACATCATATATTAGCAACACTGGAAGTGCAAGACTCAAATTTGTGCCACTGCTAATGAACATTTCAAACCATTTTTGAAATATGTTATCCTGCATCCAACCAGATGGAGTAGCTGCATAAATGGCTCCGTCAGGACCACCTTTTGTCCAGGTACTTTTAAACGCAGCAGCTGATCTGTGCAACTGTTCTCGTAAATTCGGAATGAACAACATATAGTTTGATAGTGCTTGCCACCTATTGAAATATTTGAGAACAATTTACTAATTCCCGACCTTCCGTATCGATTTGTAACCCACTTACTGACTTGCCCTCGTACAAAGAATACCAGTTCATGTCAAGTCGTCTCTTTTCTAAAGGAAAATAAAAGGCTGCGAGACCACATAAAATTAAATCAACAGTCTCTTCGCCTTATTTTAGTCAAAGTCATGAGGTCGGCCATCTTTATTCTGCGATCATGGTATGATATCTTCATTGCTTCCTCCAATCGCCCTACGTCTTGTCTTTTGCATCTTTTGGTATGCCTCCTCTTTTAATGTATTTAACTTTGTGTATTGAGATTTCGATGGCCCAGAGGTCTAACGGTGTCTTAATCATCTTCCAGTTTAGGAGAGTTTGACTTTGATATTTTTAAGGGGAGGGGAGGTTTTAGTGATATCTGTTGCCGTTTCTTGACTATAGTTGCGTTGGATAGTGAC
Source organism: Metellina segmentata (assembly GCA_947359465.1). NCBI lineage: Eukaryota > Metazoa > Arthropoda > Arachnida > Araneae > Tetragnathidae > Metellina > Metellina segmentata. The sequence goes on from OX375883.1 coordinate 73,810,003, forward strand.
TGTTTTACTTAGAGGAATGTTAATTTGATGTGCTGTTGTAATTTTTTTGTTTATTAGAGGAGTCAGCGGAATATAATTATTTGTTACTCTTCTGGTTGGTGTCCCAACTGTCAGTTGATAGGAGTCCTGCTGCGTTTTCGTGGTCTTTGTTATTTTAACAATTATGCTGGTTTGAACACCTTTTTCCTCTGACTGGTGCTGATGATATGGCATTATCTCCTTCCACAAAATATTTTGCTAAGAAACTGCTCGTCTAATTTTTGAACTACACATGTCCATAAATTAAGGATAATTCAGAATCACACGGAAGTCGAACTCCAAAGTAAAAATTTCACTTGTAAAATTTTGCACACATCTTCAAGAATCGTATCCAAATTACAGGAAACCATCAGATGACGCCGATAGTACGTCACAATGATGAGAGTGTAAGAGAGGTGTATATAAGGAATGGTAGTAAAGAAATAAAATTGTTCACAAGCGTTCTGTAAGCCGCACAGTTCCACAACCGAATAGTTATGGCACAGAGGACGCATGCCGATGATTTTTTATGTGGTAGAATTATCGGCCGCCTGGAATGTGGACGTACTCAGATGGAAGTTTCAGCGGAACTTGGAATCGCCCAAAGTGTCATCTCTAGGGTTTGGCAACGATCCCAAAATGATGGAAATGTATGTAGACGTTACAGTACAGGTCTTCCCCGAGTTACAACGACGAATGAGATCGGTATTTGGTAGTAACTACAAAAAGAAGCAGACGGAGCACAGCATCCTACCTTTTTCAAGGCAAAAATCGTTTAGAGACGTCTGTGACATGTTAGTCTATATGCTCGCAGGCCTGTCAGATGTGTCCCGCTCGCGGCAACTCACTGTCGCCAGCGGTTAGCCTGAAGTAGAGAACATACAATGTGGACATCGTCAGAATGGGCTTGTGCGATGTTTTCCGACGAGTCCAGGTTTAACTTGCATTCTGATTCACGTCGGACGTTCATATGGAAAACGCCAGGTACCCGCCACTACCAAGACAACATCATTGTACGACACCGTTACGGTGGTGCAGGATTGCTCGTTTGGGGCGGAATTATACTGGGCTCCAGAACAGATCTACATGTTCAAATCGGAACCATGAGAGGGCAAATTTATCGTTACACCATTCTGGAACAACATGTACGTTTGTTTAAGGGTGCCATGGGCGTAGAATTTGTGTTTAAGGATGACAACGCCCGCCATCACCGTGCAAATATTGTAAACGAATGCATTGAATCTGAGGATATCACGCATATGGAATGGCTACCATTCTCACCTGACTTGAATCCGATAGAGCATGTGTGGGACCTGCTTGGCCGACGAGTTGTAGCCCGTCAACCAGCTCCTACATGTGTACCGGAACTTCGGAGAGCATTGCTTGCTGAGTGGAGTGATCTTCCCCAAAATCAGCTCGATAATTTGATCCTCAGCATGCCTAGGCGTTGTACGGGCTGTATTTCATCGTCTGGGAGACATACAATGTATTAACCGTCACGCAAACCATGTCATGATACGTTTTTATAAGGTCGATATTTTTGGTAATTGCTCCAGTGAGTAAAAATCGTAGTTTTTATGAATGGTATCATACATACACCATCATGTTTGTTCTTTATCTTTTGTTGAATAAATACCTTTTATGAATAAGCCACGTTTGTTTTGTTTTTGAACATTTATTTGCCGGAGCTGGCATTATCCTTAATTTATGGACATAGTGTATAACGAGCATTATCATTGTATGAAATGTTCTATTTTTATATCAATGCTCTCTAATGAGTGAACTGTTTCCTTAGCACTGTCAACAATATTTAATATATGTGTATTTTCAGTATTCAATTGAGGCACAGACATGAGCCTTTGAGTAATGCAAACACAAGATCTCGTTTATTAGAATACCTCTCTCTGTGAAGACCGCAAGCAATGTCAAAATAGGAAGAGATCAAATGATGCAAAGTACATCACACACCCTTTAAAAATTTCAATTTTTAGGCTAACTAAATCTTACCGTTTAAGCCAACTCTTGCCCAAAACTAAACACTGAAGAGAACTAAACACTGTGTGTTTGTGTTGTTACGTCGTCTCCGGAACTCTGAATAGATGACTCCAACGCAACGAAATGAAGGGTTCGATATCCGAGTTTATTTAGAACCGAAGATTACAATATTTTCACAACATGTACTGAATACAGCCGACGATATGTTCACAATAACACCGTGCTTGAAGCAGCGGAAATCCCGAGAGTGTTGTATCTCTGGTAATCACAATCAACCACTCCTCCATCGTCGTCGTTCTACCTTTTTTTTTAAATAGTACGAAATATTTTCTTTCTTTCAGGATTTGGCTTCGGATTCGGAGCCGCGCTTTTGCCTGTAGTTGTGGATCGCACTTTCGAAAAGTTGGTTCCCAGCAAAGTTCATTTCACTGCGGGAAATGCAACTGTAGCTGACGTTTCACAGCCCTCCTTCCTAGACACTGCACGTCCCGGGCAGCACCTCACGTTAATTTCCATAAAATGGTGCCAATCTGTCGACGTGCACCATTCTTGGCTTCGCACTTGATGATCTCGTTATGCGGCCAACCATATCGTTCAACCACTTTATAATTGTATATGGTCCGTCCCAATTCGATTGTAGTTTTGGAGAAAGACCACGGCGATGCTTTGGGTTATAGAGCCAGACATTGTCTCCAACTTGGAATTTTGACTTGGATGCTTTTACATCATATCTCGTCTTCATCTTCTCACTTGGGAGGTTTATGCAAAAATTATTTTGGGTTTATATTTATTTCCCTTGCTAGTTTTTCCTCCAAGGACATCTTTTGCTTCCGACTAATATTTTTAAACTCCTTTTGGGCTTTTAGATATGCCTCCTTGTCCCTGTCGTTTCTAGTGCTTTTATATACCCTGTATGTTCTTTGTTTTAATTTTAAAGCTGTGTGTTTCCCCTGAAAACCCCACAGGGAGCCAGTTTCTAAATTTTCCTTTTTTCCTGAACGTTACATGTTTTTTTATCACCCTGTCTAACTTATTCTTGAATTCCTTTCATTGTTCAGAATGATGCGGTGCTATTAATCCCCCTTTGAATGTCTCCTTTAACTCTTCCCTTATCCTATGAAAATTTACCTCTCTGAGATTTGGAATTATCCTACTATTGATTGGGTATGCCGACTGAAAATTTATACTTAATCTGATACTTCTATGATCACTTTCTCCCAGTGAAGACGGACTTTCTCCCTGGCAAATACACAGAAATAACACTGCACTGAAACAAATATACAGAAAAAGCGGGAATTAAATATCCTATAACCTTATAGTAGTCAACTAACCGAATGTAAACAAACAAGACACAAGATTTAGGCCCAACGAGACAGACGTGAATTTTGCCTTAACGAGACATACTTGATTTAGGCCTACTTAATAAGTAAAAAAAAAAACTAAGTGCTAGGAATGTAAAAACACTTTAAAAACAATTAGAAATGGTTGAGCTGATAGGACTACTAGTAATACACTGAAGATAGTACTAAATGAATGAAGAATAACACAAATATATCTTAACTTCACGGGAGCTCCGAAAACGCAACGCACACTGCTCGACACCTAGCGGCGATTTATTCTCCAGCTCCATATCCAGTTTTTTCTGGATTTTCTTGTGCCCTCTCTTCCTCAAACTTACTTTTCAATTTTATTGCCTTTCTTTTTTCCTTTGTTTGTTCACAAAAGGCATATTTAGCCTTTACAATTGCTTCGTGATCTAGGCCTTTCATTGACGTAAAGGTATATTCCCCAGATTTTATGCCTAAACTTTCCAAAACCATTAGTTTGATGATGTTCCCATTATTGAAGGCACTGATGGCATCATATACCCCAACAGAAAGTGTTTCAATGTGTACAAAAGTCTGTTTAGGGATTCGCGACCATATCACATTATTGACACTTTCGTTGGGATTTGGTGCCTTCCCATGAAGACACATTTTTAATAAGTCAGGGTGGGAAAGGTCCCAGAAAATTGGTCGCAAAGCTTCAACTGCTACAGGAAGAGTGTTTATATTTGTACAAATCTCCAGAATGTTCAGTCTTTCTGAAACAACACCAAGAATCCTCGCCAGGAGGGCAAAATCCATGTTGCGGAGTTTCATCTGTGCACATTTTATGTAGAAAAATTGCCCAAACTGCTTGCTTCATTTTATTGAACTGAGTCAAGGTTTCGACGGATAGCTAAGCCATAGTAAGTTTGTATTTTATCGATCTCGGCATCCGTCAACCGATTTTTTCCGCCTAAATTCTTTCCGTCAGATAATTTCTTGCCCTTCATTCCTGTCTTCAAGTGGCGTAATCTTGTACCCATGCTTTTCATATCGTGCCCTATACATTCTAACTTATTGATAGGATACTCATGGCCATATACGTCTTTTCTCTTCACTGCGTCAAATGCCTTTGAGTCGCCGTCTCCTAAGTAAGTAATGTATCGTGCATCATTCCTTTCCAAAGAGTGCTCAAATATTCTGATAGCTCCTTCGACCTCCATCATTCCACTGGAACCACAAAGATTTTTCTTGCAGTCATCATTGTGCTTCTTTTTATCTTTACAATTGCAATGTTTTGAAAGTACTTCAGCATCCAAGACTACCCGTATCGACACTGTGGTAACAGTCACCACACCATTGAGGGAAGTATAGCCACGTTTTTGCCAGGTGCCATCCACTGCTACTGCTATGTTGCAACATTCATTTTCATTTTGGCTTCCTGACTTGCTTGAGTCATGCTTTCAAGGCAAACATCCTTCGTGGCATACAAAATCCTCCTATTGTATGAAGTAAATCTGGTAGATGGTGGAGGAAGATTCATTATTCCGCATAGCTTTTTCCCAGCTTCTGCTCCCTTTCCTATGGAACGCATACCATACAAAACCTAGTATTAACTGTTGCAATTTGGGAGTCTTTATTTAAGTCTGATGAACAGAATCGATCTGAATAAGAGCATTCAAAACAATCCAATAAAACTTGAACAGCCAATCCACAGTCGCTTTTTCTGACTTTCATTTCAATTCCGCTTTCACAGAACTTGCATCGTACAGACTTCTTGAACACTTGAGTAAGAATATTAATATCCATAATACAGTTCAGAATATGTTTATTACCACTATTTGCAGAAAAACTTGCATTCAGATCCGGAATTTTCCTTTCTCTGGTAGAAGTCGTTCGTTTTGAATCTCCATTTGTTTCTGAAGAAGTCATTTGAGTTGGATCGCCGGTTTGATTGCTGGTCACTATTCCATGGTCTTATTTGAAAAATAAAACAAGAAAGCCTCCTTAAAATATCACTTTCAAGCGCAAAAACAGGAACTAAGTTAACAAAATCGCCGAATTGCAGTTCGAATAAATTTACAATTGCGCGTAAGTTTTATTAGAAAACAAACTATTAAAGTACAGTTAAAAATTAAATAGGACTATAAATAAACTAATATAAGGCCTGCTTTGTAGCAACCAAGAAGTCAAGGTTTTGTTTTCGTCTGCTGCAAGTAAGCGTGGCGCAACAGCTGGGACTGTGTTTACATTATTTAAATTAGATTTTGACTAACTTTTAATAATAATAGGCGGACAAGGGAAATGAAAACATCACTGGAAAGGTCTTGAATTAGAGTATAAAAAACACTAAAAATAATAAAAATAGATTTTTTGAAGGTTTCAGGAAAATGGCAAAAGACGCTAAGGGAGGGTTAGGATTTAACACGGAAAAAGGATCTCGCGAAATTTTGAAAATGAGTAGTGCCGGAGACATTTAATCCAAATAATTACACTACTCCACTCTGCAGAGTAAAAAGAAAAGGAAAAAGGATACTTAGACTTTTGGCTCCATGTTCGGAGTTAAAAAGGCCACGCGCGATTTCACGTAGTGAGTAAAAAGGTAAAGAGAACGAGAATTATTTCGGCCTTTTTTATTGCTTAGTCAGCGTGTGACGTCAATAGCGTCTATCGATAGAATTGGGCATTTCCCGTGGCTTGGAAATAGCGCGCTTTTTTCTGTGACTTGGAAGTAGCGCACAATATGGCTTAAAAATAGTGTTATGTCATTTGAGGCATAAGTTATCAGGTTGTCTTTCGTTAATTTGGTTTCAATTATATTGTCCATGCGTTGAATACCTTAACACTCAAAGATCTCTGCGACAGCCACTGAACGATTAGGTGTAGTGTTGTCTTCCATGAAGACTGAAGTCCAGACCCGCAGCACCTCTTAAGAGACGCACGTGAGGCATGAGAACTTCGGTACAATAGCGGATACCAGTGACTGAACCTTCTTGCAAGATGTGGAGGTCACAGGTCAGGGTGTTTCCTGCTCGGCTTCGTGTGAGGCAAATCTTTGTTTACTGCCATGTTCGATGACACGCTGGCACCTTCTCCCTTTGGGTGTCATCAAGGGCGGTCGAGCACTCAGATTTGCAATCCGACGCTTTGATGGATGACTGTCTCTGAAGGGCTATTCCCAGCCACTTCGGCGTCCAAGCTCCACTAAGGGAATTTGGGTGGTCGAATGTCACAAATACTTCGACTAAAGTTTTCAACCAAGACTTGCAAAAGTTCTTCAAGAATAACGGAGCAAATGAAAACGGTGACAAATACTCTAGATCTAACTAGATAAAATTATCGATTGAAAGCCTCAATTTTCGACATAAAATTTCAAACAATTTTCTATTCTATTGTTATCGGAAATTCAGCTCACGACAACATAAGCACAATCATGAACATATTACAAAACTTGCAACGTTAAATCTTTAAGTTGATCTGCTTTAGAAATCTTTCATAGGTATAAGTGCAACTACATACTTATTTTTTGATAAAATTGATGAAATCATGAAGGTTTGTACTGTGGTATCCAAGTGAGGAAATCCCCACTTTTGTAGCCAACCCATGGTTTCACGTAAATTTCATCTATGAGTAAATTAATAATTTTCGCATGCTTCTTAAGAAGCTTAGATTTTTCTGTCAAGTATTTTCTATTTATTCCAGGTAATGGAGAACCTACATTAAGGTATCCGACTAGGTTCGGAACAATGTTTTTGAAAATAACTATTAAATCACAATTTAAACATTTTTCACATTAGATAATGTTTTGAAATAAAGCAAAAATAATGCACAGACTCGTTAATTTTTTGTAAATTGGGCAAATTAAGGTAAAATTCAATCAAAATGACTACAATATTGCTAACGCTCTGTATAAATTTCTATTAAATTAATTTCTATTTCCTTGCAGCACCATATATCTGATATTAGTGAAGACAATATACTACAATCTAAGAGATATTGAAATGTTAAGAAATTATCGCTCGTTATATGTTGCTAATTCTTAAAATTCTTTACTTGTCATTTAAATTAAACGGTATAAATTAAAAAGTTTGCATTGTACACAACTAAACCTATAGTAAACTGTCTTTACAACATGTTAATAAGTAATGTTTAATTTCGTAGAAATATCTGCAACTTTTTAAGAAATGTTAAGCGGGTGCAATATTTGCTAAAAATTGTGTTTTCCAGAAAAAGCATTGTTTACCGTTGTGTTTTTCTATTAGATGTGAGCAGAAGTGTTTAAAATTCACCACTTTTGTAGGACACACCCTCGATGTTTTCAATTGTTGCCCATCTTTTCTTTTTGGATGCCCGTAATTTTTTTATTGACACTTTCGCTGTTGGTAAATAGTGTATTTGCATCAACGATGCGTTCTTTATCGAAGGCACCATAATCCGTAAGTGTGCAATGGCCTGAATCAATGTCCAGTTCATTAAAAACATTTAATAATCCATCATTATACAGGATCATTATACTGTAGAAGAGCCTAAGCGGAGTGTCTGGATTTCAATAAAAACATTTTTAGGCAATGTTGTCCACAAAACACCGTTGAAACTTTCATTTGTGCTTTGGGTTTTCTCCTGAAGACACTTTCTGAGTAGCTTTCGATCGCACAATTTCATGTACACAGGCTTCACTATATTCACAATGTTTTGAAGAAGACGTAAAGATGGTTCTTTGACTGTCGAATGTTAGGCTTGAGCTCGCTGATATTTATACCAACTCTGCTCCTTTCCGACCACTGCCCATGCAAAGGTTTGTCCTTACTCGTGTAACTGTGGTCAAATACTGCAAGCGTAGCACTCTGCATTCTAACAGGTTCCCAGTATTGGCTCTGATAGCTATGCCGTATTAATTTTTCATCTTAAATTATTAAATTGTCTGTCAGTTTCTCTTTGCCATCAAGTCCTCTATTGGTCAATTTTAATTTTCTAAGGTGTGTGCCCACTCTTTTCTGCATATGGTCAATGCATTCCAATTTTCTTATAGAGTCTTTGCCATAAATGTCCATCATATCATTTCGAATCTCCATCACCATAGTAGTCGTTGTAATGAAGCATCCGACCACTCTCGGAAAGTTCGAAATTGCGATATGCTCAGACAACTTTTATATTGCCAGCTGAACCACTGCGATTTGCACACTTATGTTCAATACGTGAATATGCTTTATATTTTCTGCAAATTCTGCAGAATTGGGACATAATTTCCTCATCCAAAATTTTCCCTGTTACGATGGAAATGACACTCGCAACCCCATTGAGTAATGAGTAGCCTCTACGCTGTCGTGTTCCTTCAACAGAAACACATTTCGTAACCTCGTTCCCAGGATTTTCAAATGTAGTTATCTCTGGTAGCTGCATTCATTGAACCTGTAGCACATACAGCAGTGGCAGCGAGAATTTTTTTTTCCTCTTGCTGTCGGAATGAAAGCTTTGACATGAAAGGAAAGTTTCATCATTGCACAGAATTTCTTACCAGCTGTAAAACATACACAATTCTGGTATTGACTTCACTGCATGTGCCCTTCTTATTGGAAGTCGGAAAACCTTTCAAAGAAGAGCAATCTTGACAGCTCAAGCAAAAATTTGAACTAAGTCCAAACCTTGAATCTTCAATCTAGCGTAAATTGCTTTTACAACAAATTGGAAATTTTCAGCTACATAATCTTCCTTTCTTTTGCTCATTCCAGCGTCTTTCGAGCTCTGAAGAAAGAGTAAATTGCCAATGTCTATTCTTTGATTATCTAAATTTATTAGACATTCTCGACCAGAAGAACCAGCTATCAGACCGAATTCTTCCACTTTTATTGGATCTTTATTACCCTCATTGAATAAGATGACTGCCTCGTTGGTTGCAATATTGCCAACTATCCTTTTAGCATTCTGGGTTTTAGAACATAGCTTCCACATCAATAAATTTAATGACTCATTATTGTTTTGTGTTTTTCCTACAATACATCTATTTTGGCTGCGTCAAATCATTAAAAGTGGGTTTAATTACATCCATGACACATACAGGTAAAGTTTTTTTAAATGTACAGTCATTCACAGTACGACCAATCGGAGCTCTCTGATAACTGCACCACGAATTAAATCCTGACGGGCAGAAACTGTTCAACGGCTCCGATTCAGTGGATCGAGTGTGAAAGTATACAGCCCTCACTGCCTTACGCATGTCACGCAAATTAGTGTTGTGTTGACGTATTGCATTTTCATAATACACTAAGTTTATCAATTACACTCGCCGTGCGGCGACCTTTCCCACCAATTGATTTGCCGTCGCTACATGTTACCTTCATTTATTTCTATTTTCGAAGTCTGGTCCCCATTCTTTTCTGAATGTGACCAACAGATTCAATTTTTGATATGGTTTTCTCACCATAAGGGTTGGCGTCTGTTATTGCCTGGAAAGTTCTTGTATCACCATCCCTATATATCCAACGTATTTTGCGTTGCTTCAGAACGTTGGAAAAGGCGGACCATACCAACCATTTCCATCTTCCCTGCTGATCCATTATGATTGATAAGGCATTCATTTCATGTGTTGCTTTCCAAACATATTCTTAATTACCTTTTCTGGTTTTCCAGGAATCGCATGACTTGCAATAAGTTGACAAAACCTCAGTATCTAACACTTTACCAGATTTGCCCCCAACGATAGTGCACTCACCAATACGAGAAGAATGTCCCCTCGTTTTCCATGTGTCATCACCGCAAATATTAATACTGGATGAACCGTTCATTTCAATTTCCTCACTAGCTGCAGATTTCATAGAATGCTGAGCCAAAGTATTCACATGTTTGCAAGTTTTTCACTGCTGCAGTGTAGGTTTTTCTGGAAACTGGGTGGGGAAGATCCATAACACCGCAGGAAACTTTCATGACTGCATATCCCATTCCAATGGCACGCATTGTATATAAATGCCTCCTATTAAGTTGAGGAATATTCTTTTTAGCACCTATCATGGGGGAATTCCTAAACGAGCATAATTCAGTACAGTTTTTGCATTCGACTGAAATTTTTGATGACAAGTCCTTTGCTCCAAGTCCATTTGAAATGCTGTTCTTTTCTTGTCCATATCTGACGTAAAATTCCTGGCATCGATCCAACAGTCAAGCGGAAAAGTTTGCATTATCTGAAGTTGACCCGCGTTTTCTTCGTTAAAGAGCACAATTGCTTAATTTCTAGCCATCTCAACAATTTTTCTTCCACAACCAAGAGTCTTGGGGCATAATTTCCATATGAGCTAATTTATGGACACGTTGTTCTGCGTTTTTCCTCCAAGACATCTTTGCAGAAGTTTTGGTTGCTACAAATCATTAAAGATTTCCTTTATTGCTTGCATTACAACCACTGTAAGCTTCTTTTCTGGCTTGAAGGTCTCGACACTTCCTTCTGCAACCCTTTGATATTTGCACCATGAATCAGATCCCAAAGGACGAAAACTGTGCAATGGTTCTGCATCATTTGAACTCGTATGAAAGATCACTTCCCAAACAGCCTTTCGCATTGCAGAGAAATTATCTTTGTTAGATCTGACGGCCTTTCCATACTAATTGGACATTAGATCTATCACTTTATCCGTCAGTCTCCCTCTTCCACTGATAGGTTTTCCGTCACTCAGTTTTGGACAAGTTTGCTTCAATTTCCGCAACCGAGTGCCCATTCTCTTTTGTATATGACCAACACACTCTAACTGTCGTCATACGGTTGTGATTCTACAACAGCAAGAAAGGTTTTCGCATCCCCATCACCAATGTAAGAAATGTACCTAGCTGAACGTTTATCTTCAGAGCGTTGAAATATTCGCACCATCCCAACCGTTTCCATATTTCCTGCTGAACCGGCATGGTTTCTCAGACACAAACCCTCGTGCTGCACACTCCAATTTTTGTAAGCAAGGGATCCTTTTCTACGCTTCCAGGAATCACAGCCTTTACAGTATGAAGACAAAACTTCAGTATCGATGACTTTCCCACTTATCAGCAACAACAGTGGAAACACCGACACGAGAGGTATGGCCACGTGTTTTCCACGTTCCATCTCCACTGATCACTATGTCAGATGAATTAGTCAGCAATTTCCTCTGATATAGCCCGAATCATTGAGCACGAGAGTAGTGTGTTTACCATGGCATTATAGAACTTCACAGTAATAGGCGGAGGAATGTCCACAACACCGTAGAAGGTTTTAGTGGCTGTGTGACCTCGTCCAATGCTTCTCATGGCATACGTTGAAACTCCTGTTAATTTCAGGAATATTCTTTCTTTTTCCTAACATTTCAAAGTTATTGAAAAGAGCACAGAAGACTGCAGTTCTTACAGTCAAAAGAAAATGTGCTTGAAAGACCTCTGGTGCTATTTTCCAAAACTATTACATCTCCATCACACTTTACAAGACAGATGATTTTGAATACTTGAAAACAATATCTGTTTGTCAAAGATTCTGTAGCCATCAAAATAGCTGTTGCTTTCCAGCTAGGAATCTAGTTGCTGGATTTGGATTTTTCTTTCCGAGGAAAGGAAACGCTTTCGATTTTGCTCCTGGTGGGCATATTACCAGTAAACTTCCCTTTTTAGGACCGTTGACCACATCGACTTAGTTTCCCAACCAGAATTGTTAGATTGTTCAGAAACACAGTTTTCCGAAATTTAACAAGCATCAGCTGAATAGTGTTCTCTCATGGTAACAGGAACTTTAGGGAGATCTTGCAGTAAACCACTATTTTCTTGCACTTTACATTTGCTCTTATGATTAGAAAATGATTGTTTGGAATTGTTGGATTTAATACATACCTCACATTGACGAGGATATAAAATTGTAACCCTAACATTACAAATGGTTATTGAAGAAAAAAAAAAGTAGGAATAGCAGGTTGAAAATTACTCATGTTAGTGTTAGAAATAAGTTTGGGTAAAGGAGGAAATTCTAGCTAGAACAGATGTCAGGAACATTAAAATTATTGGAATGTACAGGTTTGAAAGTGGTTAGAGATCTCAGATTAGGCTAAGTACAAGAAAATCGAAAGTTGCATTTAACAGACAGTGTAACATCTAAAACTGCACTTACTGCAAGACTCCTTGAAAGACTCCTCGTAATGTTTGTGGAAACATTTTCGCCAAATGAAGATTCCCTTTTCTGTTGAGATGTAATCCATCACTTCCCCAGAGGCCTTTCCATGAACCAAGAGATTTCGATAATTTAAGGTTTAAACCTTTTACGTATACATATATTTTTTTATCCGTTATATATAGTATATGCCAGGGTTCCCACAGGTCAGGAAAAACCGGGAATTATCAGAAAATTTATTTTGTCCAAAAAAAATTAAGGAAAATTAGGCATTTTTGTCAAAAACCGGAAAAATCGTCTCAATGACCTGGAAAATGATTAATCGTGGCGTCTCAGACACTTTGGAGAAAAGTAGTCGAAAAGATTAGTACAGTTTTGGCCACGCCTCTAAGAGTCAGTGTGACGTCATTTTCGGAACGTGTCGGCGATATTGCAAGTGAGCCGATGGTTTGAAAATCTAACCGCGTGGGCAGTAACTGCCGAATTTTTTCAGCATTATTTTCGGCATTAAACAACTAAACGTTTCTTTATTCATATCTGGCGTAGTAGCGGTAGTAGTCAGTTGTGTGATTTTTTTTTAACGAGTGTTGCGAATGTGAAGCACGTGTTTCAAAGTAGCCTTTTGCTTTGAAAATGAGCAAAACTGTGTTCAATTTGGAATTGACTGACAAAAAATTGAATCCACAATATGCAGACTTGATCGAACAAGTTAAAATGGACCCATCTAAGGCCCGTTGTCGCCTTTGTCTCAAAACGTTTAATTCGAGCAACATGGGCAGACAAGCTATAACAAGCCAACGTTACAACGTTTGGTCATGTGATTGTTATTTTGTAACGGATGTCTGGCTGTGGTTCCTGTGAATCTATTGTTAACCACCGTATTCACCGTTAACTGGACCGGAGAAGGAAACCCGGAGTTCAGTGACCGAAGGTTAGGCAAAACTTAACCGCCGGTTCAAACTTGGTTTCACCACCCTTTTTTCAACTCCGGTTACTGAACTGCAGGTTACTTAACCGTCAGTTACTGTTCGATTCTCATTGGTCAAAACAGACCTCGTGACGAGTTGTTATTGTATATCGCGCCAATCTATAGACAACGTTGCTATTTCAGTTATTCCTTTTCTATTATTTCATCGTTTCTTAACGTAAAATGGCTCTTCAACCAGGTAGATTGTTTTTTACACAATTTGAAAAGGAACTTCTTTTAGTTCTAGCGAAGCCCTATTTAAATACAGTAGAAAATAAAGAGACAAATGGAGTGACAGTTGCTAAAAAGGATGAAGCCTTTAGAGAAATCGCTAAGCTGTTAAATGACACTGACGGAGTCACTCCTCGATCAGACAAACAAATCCGTCAGTGTTACTTAAACCTAAAAAAAAAAAAATGGGTAAAAAAGCGACTTGTCTTCGACAAGAAAGGCGAAAAACAGGAGGTGGTGAAGTGATGAAGCAAGTCGAGCTATCCACTTTGGAAATGCGATTTTTGGCCAAGCCGATGCTGACGCTGCCAATGTCTACTTTATGTGACATAGGACACCACAGAAATAGAAATCGTAAATGCAGTAACTAGAAGTTTCACTTACTTATCTATTTTAATTATGCTTGTTCTGGTCAAAAAAAAATTGGGGCTACTAGATATTGTAACACCAGGGAGTCAGCCTTACAACAAATTTAATTCTATTTAAAAATTAAAGATTCTCTGAAAAAGGAGCTTAGTGTTTCTTTTATGTCAGTATTTTAGGTTAAAGGATTTCCTGGTAATTTTTTTTATCTAAAAATTTAACTTTTACCAAATTTCAAAAAGTATCTGAAATGTTTAGTTGACATTGCAGACTAAAATTATCAACACATATTCTTTAGACAAATATTATGTTTCCAATATTTTTCTAAAATCAAAACATATGTAAACTAATTGTAAGAGTTTAAAAAGCTTTTGTAATTAAAATCTAATTGTTCAATGACAGTTAGATTTTATGAGTTAAAGCATCATGAAAACAGTTCAAACAAATTTATTGAGAGTTGTAAGTAACAAAAACTTTGATCAGGTACATCTGTTGGGTTTTTCTAATTGAATCTGATACTCTTAATGAGCTTGAAAAATTAAACAAATTCTACATTACGGTGTGAACAAAACCCTGTGTAAAAGGCTCTTACCGACAGTAATTGATGATGGAACTATGTAAAGACAGAGAAATTAGGTTTCACTAAAAGAAAGGGAAAGAAAACAAAATCTTCAAAGATAAAAAGGATGAAATTTATTTAAATAAACATTGGTATAAAACACATCTTGATAAAAATAATATTCACTCTCCCTAGGTCACACACACAAAAAAAAATTACTATCAATTCTTATAAAAGATCCTGGTTATTCAAGCATGCAATTTGGTTATTCAAGTCGATATCATAATGGGTTAACCAAAATAAGGGCTTTTGCTCAAGAGACGCTTCACGGGTCAAAAAAAAGGGAAAATATCAAAATATCAAAAGAATCGTTTCAGGAGCAAGAACTTAACAAAAAGAATAAATAATGAAAACAAAATCATATTTGCCCATCGTTGTTTTCTGGGCGATGTATCCAGATCGGGTTCAGAGGCGAGAGAAGTGGCCACTTTGGACGGGATTACGAAAGTCTCTTTCGTCTCCTTCTTCTAGGTCCCAGGGAGGTTCATACTCAGGTTGAAATCAGGGATGGCGTTGGAACATGCTCCACCCAAGCACAGGGTGTCAGGATGTCTTGCAGTTGGTCTGACTCCCTCAGGTTGAAACCAGGAATGGCGTTGGATCATGCTCCACCCAAGCACAGGGTGTCAGGATGTCTTGCAGTTGGTCTGACTCACTCAGGTTGAAACCAGGAATGGCGTTGGATCATGCTCCACCCAAGCACAGGGTGTCAGGATGTCTTGCAGTTGGTTTGACTCACTCAGGTTGAAACCAGGAATGGCGTTGGATCATGCTCCACCCAAGCACAGGGTGTCGGGATGTCTTGCAGTTGGTCTGACTCACTCAGGTTGAAACCAGGAATGGCGTTGGATCATGCTCCACCCAAGCACAGGGTGTCAGGATGTCTTGCTGTTAGCTTCTTTTATTATCCATCTCAATTCATGGGCAGGAATCTGTGTTTTTCCAGACCAACTTCTTCAGCAACTCCAACGGACGCCGTAAATTTTCCCGAATAAAACCAGCGTCCTCAAACCGCCAAACCACGCTCAGTGAAAAAAACGGCTTCCAAAAAAAAAGGCGTCTGGGGTCACCGCGGAGGATGACCCCAGACACGAGGTCTTAACTTTACGAAGTTCAGGCGAATAGGAGGGGGTTTGCTCTTCCCGCCTCTCTTATATCTTCGTAACCTGGGATGTTGAGTGGTTTAAGTTCTTCTCCCGTGAACTCGTGGGAAAACTATTTTTCGCCTAAATCGGCACGAGAAAATGAAGGGTGAACTATCTCCCAGCCTTTTCAAAAACGCTTCGTCATCTCGCTGGCGTGCCGTGATTGGTTGGGCATTCAAATTTAAAAAACTCGGGGATTGAGTACAAATGTACCGTTGAAAAGCGAGAGACTTAGCACACATTGATAGGGGAAGAACTTGGGTAAAATTTCCAGTGAAACGTCCCGGAGCAAAAGCGTACATGTTTGTCAAGTATCCATGCTTATAATTTAACGACAAAAGGTTGAACGGATGGTTTCAAAAATTTTGTACCCAACACATCATTTGTTTCACTTTAGTCTGAAAATTTATAAATTTTAGAAAATAAAATATTCTAGTCTTTTTTTTTTTTAATTTTGAAATAAATATAACTTCCACTGTTAAAAAGATTGTGCGACCTATTGCAATTCCACAAAAAACTTTCAGTAAGCACATATTTTGTTTCAAATCAAAGTATCGTAATTATTTTTTATGCAATCTCTAATTTGGAACTGAAGAATATATTTTCCCCCATACTGAATTTCTTAAAAATATAATTAAATTTTAATTTAAGAGTTTGTTGTAGTTCTTTTCTCGCTTCTTGTGTTGAAATGAGGTAGAAATAACTTTCCACTACCTATACCAACATTTATCTTATACTCAATAGAAAAATATTTTTCTTCCAAATTGAATCTCGTGACCAAAGCACTAAGTCTGCTGCTGATCCTTTTGTAGGCCCCCTTACTCCTTCACAGAGTACCTCCGCCGAAGCTTCGGAACTGGATGCTTCGTTTCAACCCGTAATATTCGTTTCAACCATTGGGCTGGCTGACATCGAACAGATCAGCAATCGCTAATTGTATACATGCAACAGCTTAAAAACGTAGAGCAATTAAGATATGTTCTACTGGGGTCAGAGCATTATTCAAAGTAGTCTTTCTTTCTAATTTTTGATGGATCAAAAGAGTCAACTCCACGACACTTTCTTTGGTGAGGCGAAATCTTCTTCGGAACTCTTAATCGTCCATTTCAATAAATAGGTCTTTTCTTCTTTTTATTTCCCTTTCTCTTTTGCATTCCACTTTTCCTATGAAATCTAATTTCCCAATCAGTGAAATTTTCTTCAGTTTATCCATCGCAAATATGTAATGGTAATGGTAATTTTTGTTGACGTCGTGCAAATATCCAAAGCTGTTTGTAAACATACGAAGAATCGCTTACTGCGCATACGAGGTTGAATCTAACCCAACTCGGAGCCAGGTTTAAGTTCCCTAACTCGACCGGCGGTTAGTGGACTGAACCTGCGGTTTGGTTGACGTTGAAATGAACTTTTAACTCTAACCTGGGAAAAAAGTTTTTCTCCTTCGACTGCCGGTTAACTCCCGGTCCAGCTGACAGTGAATACGGCCGTAAATGACTGGCCATTTGAAGAACTGTTATTTGTGGTTTGAATATAGGCTTGTAGACTCGACATAGATGTGTTCAATGAGTATATGTCTGTAATCTGTTGATGCTAGAGTCGTCTGCTCTCACAAGCTGCCGCCGTTTCGATCTGCCTACGAGGGAAGATCAATGACTCTTCAAAATTTTGAGCTTGACTTTTAAAGTCAGCATATGAGTTAAATCCTGTCGAGACAATGCCTTGGAGAATTTCGGGCTTGATACCCTGTTTAGCTGCTGATAGTAACAGTTCCAGCCGGTAGCCTTCAGACGCTGCTGTCTCATCACGCTCCGTAACACAGATATTGTGAGGAATCAAATAATGATTCCCACGTTTCTAACACTCCTCG
This sequence comes from Metellina segmentata, assembly GCA_947359465.1. Classification (NCBI taxonomy): domain Eukaryota; kingdom Metazoa; phylum Arthropoda; class Arachnida; order Araneae; family Tetragnathidae; genus Metellina; species Metellina segmentata. The sequence continues at coordinate 73,827,624 of OX375883.1, forward strand.
AAAAAAAACCTCAAGTACCGCCGCAAATTCCTTGCGACAAGGCACCCGGGTCCAGACAAGATGTCTGGACTTTTGACACTATATTTCAATATACTATTCATTTCGGCACGCCTTTGACCAAACAGGTGTCGCGAGGCATGAGAACGACTTCAGACTGAAAAGGGCGTTACATAGACTTGTTGTCGGGAGCGAGCTGGCAAGTAGGGTTCTCCGGAATTAGCGCTCGCCTGCCGTCACAGCCAATCAGGGAGTACTAACTCGACATGACGTCAAGACCCCCAAAATTTCGAGCTGAGAACGAGAAGAGTTTTTCAGAGACGACGTTCACGCTTGGAATTAGACGACGCTTCCATCTGTGGAACAGAAAGAGTCGCCTCGGACCTAGAGTTCTAAACGGATTCCCAGGACGCAAGTGCCTGCTAGATCTTCGGATCGAATCGAATTGTGGAAACCCACCTCTAGGAAATCGTTCCTGAAAGACCCCGCGGTCTGGAGCTCGTTCATTCTTGACTGCTGCGAGAATTCAAAGATCTCCGGTCCATTAAACTTGAACTCTCGTGATTCCACTGCAGGAGGCCATCTCCTGTATGTTTATGTTCACCGTGGACTCTTGTTTGATTTGTCTAGGAGGCCATCTCCTGTGAAAAGATGTAAATAGTTTTCTATATTAATCCAGAAACCCTGAATAAATCTCACCTTATTCCGGGCAGAATCAATAGTGCTGTTCCCTGCATATTTTGTTATATGACCGCTACCCAGGGTTAGGCGAGTACGTCACAATATATGAAAGGTCTTCTAGCCGACTAAAAAGTGACGCGTAGACTCGGCGAGTAATTGATAAGCGGGCGTGAGTCTAGAAATACTTGTCGCGAGAGAACGTGGCCAAAACCTGAAACTGATGTTCACTTTGAGTAAGCAGTCCAGTGTATTCTTTTACCAAACCAATACCTTTCTCGGCATGATCATACTGCACTTATAGCTTGTACACATTTCAAGGCATTGCAGTAATCCAAAGTAGTGTTCCAGTGTTCAGGGTCTACGTGGAGGAATCCCTGTGGTATATTAATTTCTTTTGAACAGCCCGAAAGACTGTTTGGTAATAAATTCTTCAAACTTCTTTCATGAAAAGTTTAAAGGGAAATTATTATTCTTTTTCTCAGGACTCTTCGCGTGCCGTTTTGATTTTGTAAGGCATCAACCACCAATTTTTGTTGCTAAAATATATATGTGACTATCGAAAAGGGACAGCGCAGAAAGATCTTTGCAAAACGTCTGTGGTATTGGTCAGAATTTCTCCGAAACAGCTTTTGAAATAACTCTTTGTATCTTTGAATAGTCTAACAAACTTATTGATCAATTGAAAATCAATATATGGTGAGGTTTCTGCTTCTGAAGCAGTCATCCACGCTTTAAAATACACTCAGACTTTGAAAACACAGACATCGCAAAGACCATTTTCTTCGTTGTTTTGTTAGCTTGAATTGGGATTTAAAGATATATATCTTCAAATAATATATCACCTTAGGTATCCATATCTAGAAAGAAAATATCACCTTATCAAAGAATATATCACCAACGAGCATGGTGTGTAGTTCCTGGTTGCGTAAAACGAATTTCTCTGGTAAGTGTCCCTCCAAAAAAATAAGTTCGAGAAAATATCGATAATCATCTCTTGAAAAGTTGACAATTGTTGTCTAGCAGCGAATTTTAAAATATCATCTTTTCCATCTTGCACAAGGGATGAAATATTATCATCCTTTACACCTGCTTCAAATTTGTATTGATTTAGGAATTTCCAGAAATCTTGGAAACGTTTAAATAAAGGTACTTCTGGACATGAAGAAGTTCCTAAAGAAGTATGAAATACTTTTCCTATGACAAGCTCCATTATATGATGACGGCAGACAAAAGAAAAAGTTTTCTCCCCAACTTTTTTATAAAAGAGCACAAGCACCTTTATCCTTTCCATTATTTGCGGATGTTGTATCAAAGCTCATTCCAAATACTTTATCAGCAATATTACTCGAATAGCAGTCCTCGTATCATTTGGGAAATCAATACTTGAGCAAGACTTTTCTAACTTTTATTATACATATATTAGCAGTCTCCACAGTAACTGTTTCAGATGGTTCAGGTTTACAGATCGTGAACTGATTTCTCTTGAAACAGGATTTCCTTTTCCTGGCAATACTTTTATACTTAGTAGAGAGAAAATAATTCAATTCTCAATGGAGTAACTCTATCAAAAATCACAGCTAACACGTTGTTAGTATGCAGATAGCAAGTCCAAAAGTAAACAAAACATGGATTTTCAATTCAGTTATCGCAGCAAAACATTTTTGCCAGACTCATTAAAAATGTTTTAAAAACTTAAATAAACAGTTACTTAACCTTTTTTAACCTGCGACAAACTTACAAATACGAGGAGGCGCGCTGGGTATATTATACCCGGAAGGAAGTGTAATATTTCAGTAAAATATTTCTTACATTCATTTTTACAAGTTTTGCGAAGGGACATATGCTCCATACAGATACTTTTGTTACATTTTGAGCAAGTGCTTCGTTTTTCTGTCGTTTTTGCTCGGGCAATCTGCACATCTGTTGTATGTCAGAAGAACCGAAAGCAAAGAAAATAACACTATTTCCGAGCTACTTTTTTGCAATATATTCTTCAATCAAAAGGGAAGAAATTTTTTTTGTCGCCTCTTATTAATGTGTTCTTCTAAAATTTTTTCCCCCAAAGATTTTAGGAATGATTTCCTTTTACGAAATTAAAATGGGGGATCTTCAGTTGACAGCAAAATTATTCTTGCATTGATTGCAGAAACATTTAACATAGCGAAAAAGATCACCATCGGCCATCTTTTCGCTATTCTAGCAGTAGAATAGGCAGCTCCCATTTCATCTACATCTTCACTAAAAGAATCGTCATCTGTAGATACTGTCTCAAGCAAAGATCGAAGCCGTTTCATTTCATCAATAAAGTTCAAGTACCACGCCTTGGCGACATAAATGAAGGAATACGCATCGAAAAAGGCAGACCCTCGAGAAGGCACGTGGGTATCTGATACCCGAAAGTGTCGATTTTTAGAAACGGGAAATACCAATATCGCCACTTGCCCTTTGAACTGAAAGTACGTGACCTTGAACTCAGCTACACAGAGTTCCAACCATTTTTGAAAAAAGGGGCGAGGCATATCGAAGTTCTAATGCGCTCTCGGGTATGAGATACCCGGCACGCTTGCTCGCGGGTTAAAAGTATTGAATATGAATGAACAAATTTTAGTATTCAATGCTGATTTTTGTGTCCCACTTTCTTTAGCAGAACACTACCTCCGTTTTTAAAAATCTGTCAATATACTAATATTAAAAGCTCGTGAAACTAGAGTTCTAAGCAAGATGGTCAAAATTTTAACAGATTTAGAAAGCTGAGAAACTATATTTTCAAAGTTAGACAAAATAAAAAATAAAAATGTCCAGTCCAAGAATGCAAGTATAGGTAATATCAGCAATATACATTAAATGCTTGTACTTAGTAAATCCAAATTCTATGCTTACCCGGAGTCTTACGGAAACCTGGACAGTGTCCCCATTAACGGTTTGCAAAGTGATGTTTGGCGCCGTATAAAAAGGATCTCCGTGTAGGGTCCGCGCCACATCTGTTCGGAGGATGCTCACATTTGCTCCGGTGTCAACGATCATTTGGCATGGTCTTCCACAAGTATTTTCATCTACAAATAATCCTCGGTCTCCACCATGCAAGGAAGAAATTTGCAGAACACTAAATGGGGTATTCTTCATATACGGCCACCTCTACCCCGCGAGAGGGCCGCTGTCTAGTTTAACTGTTCTTGAGTTGGTCGTTCAACCTGGTTTGATCCGGATCGCTTGGGGCACTGTCGTTGAAGATGACCTTTTTTTCCACAAGCGCAACATTTCATGTGTCTCGGCGTACGGACGTTCGAATCACGATCATGATTTTGAATCTTCAGCAGGTTTCTTATACTTTCTAATATTTCTTCCTGAAGATTTCTAGGATAGCTTCTGGCATTTTCCTGGTCTTAATATCAAGGAAACTAATTAACCAACGTACACACAACTTAAGGCTACAGTGGACACTAAAAATATTTTTTCTTAATTTTAAATAAAAAAGCTCAAAATTTTGTCTGATAATATAAATTGTCAAACTAAACCTGGAAATAAAATTTGGTGTAAAAAAAATTATTAATTTTTAAAATATTTGAAATTAAAAAAAAAATTTAACAAAAGTTCAAAATGCTCCGGGCGTTCCAATTTTTTCAATATCTTTGATTTTTTTTCTTGATTTCTTATCTTAAGACACTATTAAAAAAATTTTGGGAAGCAATGTCATGTTTTTTAATATGATAGTTTATTAGTAATGAATAAAAATGTGCTCTTAAAAGGAATTTTTAAGAAAAAAAATGACATTTTTAGTTAAAAAGTTAAATTTTTCTCTTCACACAATTATTATTATATATGTGCATCCCAAAATCTTTTAATACTTATAACAGGAGAAAATATGGAGAGTCTTGTAGTTATAGGATGAAAATTGAGACGTCCGGAGCAATTTGAAATTTTAGTTCAAAGCAATTTTTTGATTTGGAGAAAAACAACTTTTTTCATTTCAAAAGAGCATAAATAATTTTTAGGAATATATTTAGCTCTAGAACTCTAGCATAACACAAATATAGTTCATGCATTCTTTATAATGCAGTTTTTAAGCACATAATTGTAATTCACATAACGCATATGGATGGTAAAAAACTTTACGTAAATTGAAAGTCTAACTTTCTTAGTAAATAACTACAAGAAACAAAGAACACAAATTAAATTTAATTAAACACTAATATAGGATAGAAGAAGATGATAAAATTTTACAGTACTGCTATTGAATTGAAAAACATGTATGTCATAATTGTAGAGTAGTGTTGTAATACAAGATGTGCGTATGTTGTAATACAAGATGTATGTATGTTATAATACACGATAAAAAATGTATAAAAAGTAAAACAAAAGTAATTCTGAAAAAAATTAATATAATTTGATTGATGTAACCAAAATTAAAATGCTCCAGCACAATATGCTGCATCCGGTTTCACCGTTTTTTTTTTTTTTTTTTTTACCACAGCATTTTTCTGCGTTTTACGCTTGTGGTCCCGTCTTTTGGCAATAATCAGAGAAAAACTTGAATCTAAAGAGGGATTATCCTCCGATTCAAGAGCTTTCACATATCCCAAGTTATGTTTTTGAATAGCATCAGTTACTGCTAACTCCAGCCTTCTTCGTGAAACGAACACTTCCTTGGGACATTTCCTCCAAATGCAGCTATGAATGTTTTCGTTGATGTTCTGCGTCTTACCAGCAACACATCTGTCTAAAATAGCATCAGATGCTAGTCGCTGATATACTGGCATAATCTTTTCCACAACTTGTGGCGTCGGGTGGGTCTTCATTGCAGCGTGAGATTCTGGCATTTCCCCTTTGGCAATCGCCCTTCGGTAGAAACACCATGATGTTTCCCCATCAGGACACTTGGTATGCTGTGGCTTTCTGTCATTTGATGAGCAATGCAACAAACTAGCATATATAGCAGACTTCATTTTTTGTGTGTCAGGCACATTGTCTCTTATTTCTTTGCGATAAAAGTTTTGCAGCTTAACTATATTTTTTTCAGTCAAGCTGCCTTTCTTTTTACCACCGAGCGTCACTTTTTTCATGCGCCATTCTTTGACTTTATTTCTTAAGGATGTGCCCAACCTTTTTGCTACATGGTTCAGGCACTCTTCCTTTTGAATTTCAAGATCAGGCCCATAGACTTGATTCTGATTCAAGAACTGAAAAGTCTTCGAGTCCCCATCACTCAATACCGACACGTATCGCATACTGCAATCGCTCACAGACCTCCTCCACATATTTAGGGCAGCATGCATTTCCATAGCTCCGCTTGATCCATCGAAGTTCTTTTCGCATTCTTCAACATGCCCTTCTTTCCAAATGCAAAATTCAGGAGTACCCATTCCCACTTCCTTGGCAGTCATCACACAATTGTGACAGTACTTGGATAGTACTTCAAAGTCGAGAAGGCCACTTATTATGTCAATGACAATACCTAATCCAAGCTTTGAAGTATGCCCTCGCTTCTGCCACGTACCGTCGTAAGAAACACTGACATCTATTACGACACTAGTACTAAGTGCGCTATCCATTTTGATATGAGCTGCTCTAGCAGCTTCACGGGACACTTGCAGCATTCGTCGTTTGACGTCTTGATTTTTAATAGACAAGTTCAGCATACATTTAGAAAAGGTTTTTTGTCCATAACAGCCATATTTAATATAGAAGAAAAAGTTTCTAAGGCAGCATGGCCTCTTCCTATGGACAAGAAGGCACTCACCAACTTGCCATTGATGTCATGAGAGCTTTTTGGTTCTTCTTGAGGACTTGAAAACACAGTACCATAGCTCTCATCGCATGTACCACACAAGAGCTCCAGCTTGACCGAATATCCCAAAGAATGGTGTTGATGCACAACAAGTGAACATTGTTTACAGCTTTTGCAGGGAACTTTCTCCAACAATTCATCAAACACAGTTTTGTGAGTGATTATGTAGTTGGCTTCAGGCTGGGGAGCTGGTTCCTGCCTTTCAACAATGTTAGCAGAACATTCTGATTTTGCATAGCGTTTCTGGCTGTTTTCTGCATTTGCTTTCCTTCTCTTGCTGGGTCGGCCTTTTGGCTTCCTCTATCTCTTAGAAACAAGATCCATAGCAACAAAATGATAACAGCTTTTGAAAATGATTGCTACTGCTTATATGCACATGGGAAAAAAACGCTTTGTAAGTTTGTATACAAATAATGATATGCGGTTTCAGTCACAGATACAGTTAAAATTTACTGTTGCCATTTCAAATTTGATAAATTGTAAACTGTCCTGAATAATTGTGAGGCTCTTTGAGAAGAGAAAAGAAAATAATCCATATTTTCGCTGACTTGACAGCTGTGTTTATGTGGCTGCAAAACGTAAACAAAGGGGCGTAGCCATGGCGGAGGAAAACGAAACTACCCCATAACTCAGCAAAAAAAGCATAAAATCGGAATTTTTTTTTTGTGTGTTTGATAGAAGAGTATATAAAAAATAACAAAATAAACTATAAAAAAAATTCTGCAATTTCGTAAATTTTTGACATTTTAAGTGTCCACTGTAGCCTTAACTCAATCAAATCACAACGCTTAACGACGCCCCACGTACCTTCAAGTTTATTGGTGTAGGAACCTGTAACCGGATTGTTAAAATACTGCCTATGAGTAACTGTCGGATGTCCGAAGCCTTCAAAGCAATCGTACGCCTCCATCAATCTGAAATTATTGTGGTATCCGGTAGAATCCACACTGAGGTCTTTGCATGTATATACAGTTAAATGTAAGAAAACGAACTTGCCCTTTGCTTCCGCTAGTTTCATATTTCCTCCGAGGTTTCGGATATACGTAATTATTTGACCGTCGACGCCTTTCGGCGCATCGCCGCGAACTGCGGGTAAACTCGGACTCATTTCAACTGCGGGTAAACTCGGATGATGGCATCTTCGAATGCCATATTAAATAGATTTTAAAAATTGGTAAGCTTCTTCCGCCAGACGTGTTCCGCAAGGTAATAGTCTAAGACGCTTTTAGTGCGGCTTGAACTAATACCTCGCTTAAGGGCGTCCCACGTACCTTCAATTTTATTGGTATGGGCACCTGTGACCGGATTTTTAAAATGCAGCCTGTGATTAACTGTCCGGTGTCCGAAGCCTTCTTCAAGGCAATCGTACGCCTCGAGCAATATGAAATTATTGTGGTATCCGGTGAAGTTTTTTCTTTAATAACACTCAACGAATTTGAAGTCGACCCTATTAGGCATTACTTTCAGAAAACATTTACCCGACTTTCTTTCTAAGCCACCAAACTTGCTTTCATCAATCTCAACAAGCGCTCCCCTACCCCCGATTTGCACACTATTGCAACTTAGGAAATTTTGGTTGGAGGTATCATTGTTGACATCGTTTGTAGGAATTGATTGTCGAAAGATCTTGTATTTGGCCCTGAAGGCTTGTCAATATGTCACGAATCTTGGTTTTGGAAAGACGATTAATATGAACGGTTTGAGTGTCACCGACATCCCTTAGCAATCGAATTGTAAAATTTACTGGAGAATTCTGTGAAACTAGAGTTGGGGCGGTGAAACTTTTTTGAAAGGCCGGGAGCGATTTCCGGGATGGTGGAGAAACACGTCTTCAATGTTTATTTTTGCTGGACTTCTCTTGGTATCTTTCCTGTTCCTCTGCAGCTAGACGTTGCATTGATTTAAATATGTACTGTTATTAATAGTTTCATAATTTACTCCTAAAAAGTATTTTACTTTTACTAAACTTTGACGTCTAATTTACTTTTCAACAAGTCAACAGTATTTTCAATAACATTTTCAGTTTTACTGGTATAACTATCGTCTTCATACACTATGTACCATATGGTACTTGCCGACCCTTTTCCCTAACACGTGGACGCTGGAATGTTTCGGAATGCGAAAACAACTTTATTCTGCACGTGCGGTTCCCCGGTCTCGTATCTGGGATCACGTTTTTGCGGTCGGCATGACAGACGGTTTCGCAGCTGTGTGGGGGTGTTTCTCTTCGGCAGAGAACATAAACATCTCTAGAGGGATCGGAATTCACCCCCCTTCTCGTTGTCAGCGGCGGTTCTGCGAAGCGAACGTGGATTTTGAGGAAATTCGGACTCGAGATTCAACGAGAGAAAGACGTCTCTGTTTTGCCAATTGTGTTACTTTGGCTTCAGGCAGGGTTCGATTGTCGATGGCTGTGCCCATAATTATCTTGTAAATATTTATGTAAATAAATAGTTTAATTTTAAATCAGCTGTCCGTCAAATTCTTACATGACGGTACAACTAATAGAACGATATCCTTCATTTTATAAACACAGTTACACCATTGACCATTATCAAAACCAATATCTTTTAAAATACCGTCCAATTCATTATACCATTGTCTTGCTGATTGATGAAGATTGTATATTGTTTTTTTCAATAAACATACTTTATGGGGACTATTCTTTTGGAATTCTTGTGGTTGTGACAAAAATATTTGCTCAATAATGTGTGTTACCATAAAGATAAGCTGCTTTTACTTCCAATTGTATTATGCTGCCAATTAAGCATAGAAACAACACAAAAAGAAATTTTCTAACAAATTTTCACTACTTTTGAAAAAATATCGGTATAATCTATATCTTTGTCTAAATCCTTGAGCTAATAATCTGGCTTTGTGTCTTAATTTCATTTTTATCATCCGTTTTTACTGTGTATACCCATCTATTTCCAATTACTTTTGCATGAATAAATTCAGCATAACCTGATACTACAACTTATCTACTCTATTTACAGTATAAAAATACGTACCATCGGATCTATACACTATCATTTTATTTTCACCCCATTTAATTTTTAATTCAGCAATATCCATCTTATAGCCCCACACATTAAATTTCGTCTCGTATTAGGTGTATAGAGAACATGTAACAATTGTTAAATGTGGCGTCCTCGACATCCTTCATGGTGCCTCTAACAGTGCAAAAGGAAGGAAAGCAGTATCTATACATCTTAACAATAAATGAACAAAATCATGTATGTTGCAAAAAGCATGTAAGGTTTAATATTCTATACACGAAATGCAGAGTACAGCGTTTGAATTGGAATTTGACACGGACTTGTCGCCTCATTCCTTCCACCTCGGCTTCCTTCCGTGTGAGGGGGGAAAAAAAACAAATTTAAAAATGATAAAAATTAACAATAACAAACAAAATATGTACATTATGTTTGATTTTCTATCAAATGATCCTGCATATTTATAATGCCACAGGCAACAATTACTGCATTGTCCAAAATAGGAGTAAAATGGTTGCCTACACATGCATGTGGAGGAAGCAATTTAAAATCCCGCAGCCTGCCAATGACGCGTTCTACAAGAATATTTTTTTTTTAATTACGGCGGGCACTCGATTGCTTATCATAGGCCACTGCAAGGCCGGGAAGCGATGGTCATTTGTGAAGGGGCACCCAATGGGCGATCATTACTACCCCTAACTAAGGACAGTACGATTACATCCATGCCCTGAACCCGGATTCGAACCAGGAACCTTCCGATCCAGAGGCCAACACCTTAAACACTAGAACGGTTGGTCGGCTCTACAAGAATATGAAGAGTAGCTATTCTTTTTGATTCTTTCACTTCAGCTTTAGTGCTCACTCTGGAGGCAGATACAGATGGTGGTCTAACTAGAGTTTAGCCTCTGTACTAGAAATGTAGATATAGTTTCCCTAGAGAATCCCTGTAATAGAAATGTAGATATAACCCTCTTCTGCCATAACAAAGCCCCAGGAATTAATTTCTGTAAGTACCCAGTCTTCCACAATGACGAGATCAGATAATCGTCCGCCATAACCATCTGAAATAAAATTAACAATGCCATCTGGAGTACATGAAACTAAATACTTACGAGTATTATAATTATAATAATTTGGCCAAGTTAGAGCCTGCTGCACAGGATCACTTGGCATTTCAATTTCCATGCAATCGATAATTGCAATAACTTTCGCATATCGTTTACGGAAAAAAAATTGACAGATCTTTAAGGATTTCTTCCTCTTTCAGCCCACAATGAGGTCCTGCATTAATTTTGCAATCAGGGGCAGGGAGTTGGAAAAAAAATCCTACTGATTGTGCTGTTATGTCCTTTTTAAAAGTAGTAGTAATTAAATTTAATGATTGCAAAAGGTTCGAAAAAAAAAGGAACATAACTAAGACAAATTTGGATCGTATAGTGGTAATTTAAAAAAGAAAAGACTCGTTGAACCCTGTACATGAATTATCGATTAGAAGATGTCGATATCTTAATTAATAAAAGTTTTACTGAAAAGAATAAAAAACATAATATGCAAAATTGAGAACAAAAATCCCCAAAAGGTTTCGTGCAAAAAAACGCAAGATATCTGTGTAATTTAACAACAAAGAATATTTTTATTGAACCAAACACAAAAAACGGGAAAAAGCCATGAATTAATTAGAATAAGAATTAATACACATAATAAAGAACTTATAGATCTAGAACTAAAAAATGAGGGGAAAATGGCAAAAGACGCTAAGGGACACAAGGGTTAAATTTTAACGCGGAGGAAAGGGAATACGCGGAATTTTGAAGAGGGTGGTATGAGGAACTTTACGTCCAAATTACACCACCCTGTGTCTCTGCAGAGAAAAAATAAAAAGATACTTAGCAATCTGGATCCATGATTAAAAAAGTGGCACGAAGGCCACGCCACGAAATCACATGTTGTTAGGGGAAAGGTCGAATAGAGCGAGAAATCGTTTTGCGCGGGCTTTTATCATCTGCTGCTTCAGCGTGTGACGTTCAGCAGCGTCTATCGATAGAATTGAAACTTCAAGAGGCTTGGAAAATAGCGCGCTTATTATGTGGCTTGGCAGTAGCACTCAGTGTGGCTTAAAAATTAGTGTTATGTCGTTTGAGGCATAACAGAGTGCCACAGCCTCTTCACTACTTTCATCGGCCTCATCTTTGCTGTCTTTAATAAGGATTGGATGATGTCTGCTTCGGTAAGTCTAGTTCCATTGCACAAACCTTTTGAAGGTGCTAAATTTCTGAGTACCATTATAATAGCACCTGTTTTTAATTTAAGTTTATGAGGTGGCATTCCAGTTGGTGTAATGCTATTCAAAAATTCCACTAAATATGCAAGTTGATCTTGTGGATCTTCACTGACTATTGTGTCAATACTCTCATAAATGACTTCATTTCCTGGCATACACTGCAGTACATGATTATTGATTTGCATTGATGAATCATTTGTTACAGTGAGAATGGCACGATTTTTGAGCTCTTCAGGCGTCACTGTTTCAAAATCTATACCATTGAACAGTTGCTTGGCAGCTTTTTGTTGAAGAGTTCATCAGGCCAATAAAAAGCTCCACAAAATGAGCATATTTCTGTCATGAATCCACAGTCGTGTTCAGAAACACTTACTTCCACTTAGGAATCGGTTCTATTACTTAAATGTTGCTCATCGCGTGCTCTGGCCCTTCTAAGCCTATCCGCAGTATTTCTAGCGGTAATTCTCTGAATTCGTTCGTCAAAAGATTCCCTTCCCTACCGGAAGATTGATCAAGCGTCAACGTGACGCGCTTTCCGTTGGTGAAATGAGGGATAGCAATATTTACATTCGTAGAGAGAGAGGACAAAACCGTTGCCACAACCGGGAGAGAAATGCAGGCCAATTTTGCGCCACGCACAAGCGTATTATATATATAGATTTTACCGTGACCTTTTTTTAGTTATCCCTCACAATTTCAAGTATAGAAAAGCAAAGACACAAATAAAAATTACAAAAAAATTATGACTTAAAAAAATACAGAAGAGCACCGTCTTAATACTATACAATGCCAAAGACAAACCAATGAAAATGCCGCTTGCTATACAGTTAAAAAATTAGATTAAAAGAATTATTGACACAGTCAAAAGAGAATAAAATAAATTAATGAAAAATATATTTGACTATACATTTAGTTTTCACAAAATACACAAATGAATCAGCAACCTTTAAAAAAAGTTGATTTATTATTTATACTTAATTTAATTTTTTAGGGGTCTTCGTTATAAAAATTTAACTACTTGTGATGTAACCTTATTTTAAAATATTCAAATAATTCTGATTTTATCAACAAAGTTTTGTGATTTTCCACTACATCTTGGTTTAAAATGGGCCATTAAGAACACGAAAAGTTGACAAATACATGTTTTTCATGGCGTGTAACCAAGATTTGAATAATATGACCATTTTTCAATTCGCCTTCGGATTGGTAAACGCGGAATGTTTGTTCTGCCACTTTGCACAGATGAACAATTTCGCCACCGGGCGCTTTAGCAATCCTTCTTTTTATTTTCTTATCTGAATACTAGACAATTTTTCATAATAAGTTAGTGCGCAATACCAGGCCTCACAACTGAGGGATTTTGTAATCTTTCTGACTACAAAACCTGTAATATATACGTCATTACATCTTTAATGTTGACAAGCAATTATTATTGAAACCACCTCTACTACACACATCTCCAAATGCTCCTGAGAAAATTTCTAAGTCATGAATCTCAAAATAATTTTTCTATTCTAAGAATTTGTGAATCAATTTTATGCATGTTAAATATCCCCCCCCCCAAAAAAAAAAAATCAGTTCTCCTATTTGTAAAATAAGAGGACCATTTGAAAATGTTCTCAGATTCTTTATGTATGTTTCTGCATACAATAAAAAAAAATTTGAAAACAATTTGTTCCATTTAAGGACTGCAGATCCTTTAAAACCTTTCACTAACAAATTACGGCTGTTCGTAATACCATAAAGGTTGTTAAAACAGCGTATAAATTCAACTGTTGCTTCACAACCTTTTAATTCAGAAAGCTTTACATCATTTGTTAAATACAATAATGCATCAGCAGCACTAGCACGTAAAACTTGCGTTACAAGTTTAACTTTCATTTTTTTTTCTCCCCCGGCTCTATTCAATGTGGAGGTTTGAACTTTTGTGGCTGCTAGGATAACTTTCTCTTGGAATTTTTGTAACAATACACTGTAATTCCATTTTATCCTTCTCCCTCGACCCTTAGAGGCCAAACTGTTTCGAACCAATTTAATCATATGACATGGATCGAGTAAAATGTGAACATAGGGGCACATATATCGGGTGCTTAAATGAAAGAATCAAATTCCAGGCATCAATATTACCAAATAAATATTGGGCAGTATTTAAGTTAGTACTAACACTTGTTTCATGGACAAACTATCTAAGGTAATATTTGATCTCTTGAGCAGTTAATCCATTAATTAGAAAATATATATATAAAAAAAAATTGGTACTTTCCAACTATCATTTACACATTTTAGCAAAAACATGTATGGCTCAGTTGCAACTGTCAGCTAATCATCAAGATCCGTTCCGAAATTGACATCACTTCAACTATAAAAGCGCATATAATGGTTTTATTTAGCTTTGTTGCCTCAGAGTTTTTCATTTTAATGCTGCATTTCTAAATCCCGGAAATTCATCAACAGATTGATACAATTTTCTCTTAAGTCGATGGGTGTGGCAAGCAGGTTTGAAAATATTTTGTCATGTAATCGTACGCCTTTGCCAAATAAAAATGCAAAAGCCCGTAGCTCAGCAGTGTATTCTTCTTTTGAATTGGGCTTCTATTAATGGAGTTAGTATCTTTTAGACCTTGCGTTGCTCGTGTTATGTCCTTTTTATGAGTGGTAGTAATTAATTAAAGTGAAAGGTTCGAAAAAAGAAGGAACATAACCAAGGCAAATTTTGATCGTATAATGGTAATTTTGAAAACGAAAAGACTCACTGAACCCTGTACATGAATTAACGATTAGGAGATGTCGATATCTTAAATTATGAAAGTTTACTGAAAAGAATAAAACATAGTATGCAAAATGGGATCAAAAATCCCCAAAAGGTTTCGTGCAAAAAACGCAAAAGATATCTGTAATTTAACAAGAACATTTATTGAACAAACATGAATTAAGTGGAAAACAATCGGCAACACACATAATTAATAAAAAAAATTATGGATCTAGAACTTAGAGGGGGAAATGGCAAGACGCCAAGCGACATGAAGGGGGTATAAATTAACGCGGAGGAAAAAGGAAAACGCGGAATTTTGAAGAGGGTGGTATAGGGAACATTACGTCCAAATTAATCCACCCTAGTCTCTGCAGAGAAAAAAAGAAAAAGATACTTAACAATCTGGATACATGATTTTAAAGTGGCAAAAGCCACGCGAACGCGACAGCACGTGCTTCTCACATGTTGGCTGTCAGGGGAAAAGTCGAAGAGAAAATAAATTGTTCCGCGCGGGCTTTTATCAACTGCTGCGTCAGCGTGTGACGTCAGCAACGTCTATCGATATAATTGAAACAAGCGGCTTGGCAAATATTGCGCTTATCTGTGGCTTGGCAGGTAGAGCAGTGTGGCTTAAAAAACAGTTTTATGTCCGTTTGAGACATAACATTCCAATCGATCCCGACGAAAAAATTCAGAAGGAATTTTTTTTTTAATTAGAAAACAAGAAAGGGGCAAACATGAGGACTTAAACTACACATGTAGGCACAGAAATGCAAAATGCTGTTAACATACAGCAAAACTTAGGTACAGTATGCAATGACACAAAATTAAAAATCTGAGGTGAACAGAAGGTGCTGACGACAACATTAGCTTCATGAGATGGAACAAAGTCCACTATTGGCGAGACTGGTCAGAGAGTGATCAGGAGCATTTTCCCACTAGGCACCAACGAGACACACATGGTGACACGGCACAACACAAAAAAAATGCACTTGATGACGTTGAAGGCACACAACACTGATGAAGGTACACACGTGGCACTGATCAGTACATGCTGAGAAACGAGCACACATCAAGACTGACGGGGAGGTAGTTCGTTGGTGGCAGGGCTCACTTCTGCATGTCTGGTGGCAGGGCTCGCTTCTGCACGTCTAGTGGCAGAGCTCACTTCTGCATGTCTAGTGGCAGAGCTCACTTCTGCATGTCTGGTGGCAGGGCTCACTTCTGCATGTCTGGTGGCAGGGCTCACTTCTGCATGTCTGGTGGCAGGGCTCACTTCTGCATGTCTGGTGGCAGGGCTCACTTCTGCATGTCTGGTGGCAGGGCTCACTTCTGCATGTCTGGTGGCAGGGCTCACTTCTGCATGGCTGGTGGCAGGGCTCACTTCTGCATGTCTGGTGGCAGGGCTCACTTCTGCATGTCTGGTGGCAGGGCTCACTTCTGCATGGCTGGTGGCAGGGCTCACTTCTGCATGGCTGGTGGCAGGGCTCACTTCTGCATGGCTGGTGGCAGGGCTCACTTCTGCATGGCTGGTGGCAGGGCTCACTTCTGCATGGCTGGTGGCAGGGCTCACTTCAGGCAAAGGCGCTGGTGGCAGGGCTCATGACAGAGACATTGGTGGAACACATTGTGTATCGAGAACCAGTCGATTCACAGGAATCAATGTGTTTTTGTAAAAAAATTTTGTGCTGTGTTTAATTTGGTTAAGTGGGTATGCATGGGATCACTCCTGACAGTCATGATGTATTACACTGAGGTGGTCTCGAAGAATTCACAAAAAAAAGAAGTTCTATGGTGACACAATTTACCTATAGCAGGAGTAAGTGGTAACACAAAAGCATAAAAATTAACACAGTACTTGAAGAATTGACCAATAGTTAAAGACAAACAATAAGTAATTTAGCAACAGCTTGAAGTATGTAAATTCTTAAAGGGACAAGATGTAGAGTAAGTCTACATTAAACCAAATTATCGACCAAGGAAAATGAAAAACATTATTTTCATAGACCATACCATAAAAAGGAAAAATTGGGTCGATTCGACTAAATTAGAAAAAAAAAATCAATTTAACATTGTACACAAAGTTATCAAAAACCAAAGTTTTATCATAAGCATACAAATGTGAGAACACACAAATTGATTGGTAACAAAAGGAAAAACGAAAATATTGAACTACCGAGTGGTGTTTTAAGTTTGAATTTGACCACTTAAAATCAGCCATGATTGATTCCCCTTTGTTCTGAGGACTGCACATCTACGCGTTTTCTGATGTTTTCTAGTTTTTCCATAGACAGAGTTGTTAAGCAGGTTTAAAAAAAATCTTTTTCAAAAGAAGAGATAGCATTTTTTCGTTTGTTGGTATTGAAACTAATGTAAGGCTCCAACCAAGACTTTTGAGAAAATCTCAATGCGTTATGGACTTTTTTCAAACGCATGCCTAATGCTAAATAAAGCTGCAAATTTTTATAATAAATGATATAATTTTGTTTGTTTCTTAAATTAGGAGTTAGTTTTGTACATTCTTTATAATTTTTAACATTTAATTTACTAAGCATTTCAATTGAAGCTGGAGAGAGCATTTTTTTTATTTCCAATCTTTGTGGACATAATGGGTAGTCTGAGTGACTGTCATGGATTTCCGAAGGATATTCAAGATCGACTTCAAAGATGAATCCTTCTAGACTATCCTCTGGTATTCCCATTATCCAGTCATGATTAATATGGTCAACACTGGCCCAAGCAAAATCTCCATCAGGCAGCACTTGAGACATAGCCCATCCATATAAATTATTAGCATCTAAATAAACAATATATTTTGAAGGTAGCTCAGGGTTGAAATTTTTAAGATACTTGTTGTTTGCCACCGAGTATCGTTTACAAATATATGACACACCTCCTCGAATACCTGACTCGATAAAGAGGTGCATGTTAACATCCGTAAATAACTCAAGGGGCTGTCGAGTCATTTTAAGGCATGCCTGCCACGATAATCCAGGTGTTGTAAATACATGAGAGGGATCTAGATCGTAGGTTTCTTCACAGATTTCTCTGAAATTTTGGAAAACGTCTGCCAACTGTAAAACATCCACTCTTTACATAGAAATCGTGATACTGCCCCAACGTTTTAATAGAAAATTTTTCCCACACTTTGAGGGCATGATTCTAGTCTTCCTCAGAAACACTCTCGCCTGTGAGAGAGCTGTAAAAAGCTTCAAGTGGTGGAAGAGGTGTTTCTTTAAACTTTCCGAAACTATCCATATATTTATATGGATAAATTCCTTTTCTGAGTAAAAGATCCATTAACTTTTTATCTACATTTTCTTGAAGGACGTGAAATTTAGATTTTGGCAGATTACTTACTAATTTTTCTAAAGGGATAGGTAAGAACTGAAAGCTGTCTAAAAATTGGAGAGACACATTTGCTCCTCTTATTCCGGGTTTTTGCATGGAAAAAGTAATATATTTCTCCATGTTTGTGGCTATAACTTGTAAATTATATTGTTTGTAGGATCCTAAGGCTCTTACTATGTGATGTGCGTCATAGTTTTTTAAATTGTGGAAAACCATTGGAATCGTTTTCTTAATTTTATATTGCAAATTGCACTTATTGTGCACAGCTGTTCTAAATTCTCCTGTGATATGATCGTGATCCCTTACACGATCATCATTTAATGGTTCATGGCATATCCCACAGTTTGTAGCTGCTTGAAAGGCTGCTTCTTCAGCAGGTGATAAGTTCATGGGCTGAATACATTTCAACTTGGATGCAAGAGTTTCCAGCTCATGAATCAAGTTGTCCATTAAATGACGAGCAGCATTTAGTCCACGATAAACCGAAATGGGTTTAATTTGTTTTCCCTTAGATCCTACAACAATATAAGCATAACCGCAAGGCTCATGGAGGGCAATATTTTCCGTAAAGGAAGTTTGAGTAGAGGACTGTGTAGATTTGATAAGAATTATTAAGGATTCAAAATCTGCATTAATAATATAAGGAATTGGATGTTGATGGTTAATATTAACAAATTCAACAACACTTTTATCTTTCGGCATCTTAAACATCTGGGGCTCCAATTAATTGCAATATGGTAAATGTTCATCCAGAGTAATTTTCCGAGTGAAGCGATGAAGACATCGGTAGCAAAAGTGACACGCTACCTTATGTTTTGAAAGATAGCCCAACAGACGACTCATGCTTCTTATTAACCAATAATGTTGAGTGGTTTCATTTGTTATATACAATAAATTTACACATTCCTCGTCATTTCTCTGTGAAATGTACAGTGGGAAAAAGTTAACTTTCCCACAACCGTACACATTGATTCTTAAATTATTAAGTGCTTCAATCTTTGAAATGGAATGCACAGGCACAGGGTACTGCACGTTTCCCATTTCAATGGTGTCCTCATGAGGTTTGTAATGAGATATGCGTTCAGGTTTCCGTTCATAAGGTAGATTAAGTTTATGGGCAATTATACACCATAAGAAGCACTTTTGGTCATCATTTTGTATATTTAAAACGGCTTTTTTAAACTGTATTTTTAAGGGAAGAGGGATGTAACTATTTCCAGCTAAGGGTTCATATTTAGCACAATTTAAATCTACACTTAAGATTTTTTTCTAACACCCAACCAGACCCTAGTTGTAAAAATTCTTCAAAAGAATTTACAACTTTAGCAAAAGCAGTCTCATGATGGGCGTTAATGGTATCCGATGTGAGATCAATCTGCATTTTGCTTCGGAAAAAGGGTGTGATTATTTCCTCTTCCCCTTTAGTTGAAATGCGAGACAACTGCGTTTTCACATTAATATCCCATTTCGTTGGAAGAGTTTCAAAATTTTTTTAAATATGTCTAATTTATAATAAATGTGTGTTTTTTTTTTAAATTTCTGTTTTTACTGTCCCAAAAAAAGAAAGGTCAAGTAGTTTATTCAATTTCTTTATTTCAGCTAGTTTGTTACATGATAAGATAATTTGCGATGATAAGATAGTTTTTCAGATAATTTGTTTCAGAGTGAAACATGAAACAAATTTTTGTTTGAAGTAACAAATTTATTTTTTACATAGTGTTGAGGCAAATTCATCAGATTAAGAGATGTTAAAAATTCTTGAATTCCAGGTACAAGAGTATTTTTCTTGTTATGAGTAAATATAATGTTAAACAAATCTGCTATATTTGTTCCGGAAACAAGTTCAATTTTAACAATAATTTCTCCTTTATCATTCCAATTTAAAATATTAGAATGACTTTTAATAATATCTAAAGCTTTTAAAGCTTCTTTTTTCATGGGTTGAGGTACACTGTTTAGAATGATGGCTTCGTAGGAATCTCCTTTCTTAGGTTCAACTTCACTATTGCCATCTAATTGTTCCTGTGCTGGCGCTTTCCAAATTGGGTTATATTCTTCCGTATTCATTTTCTTTTGCAGCAAAGAATAATATTTTTTAATTTTTTCATGCTCATCTATCGAGCTTTTTAAAATATTCATCATATCCTTATCAAGTTCACTCAGATGTTTGTCTGAAACTATGCTTCGACACTAAATGTTCAGGAACCAAAGCAAATTTCTATAGTGCTCCAAGAAATAGTTCCGTGAGAACACTTAATGCAGTAGGAATTAAAATATTGAGAAAACTTCCTTTTTGTACAATGAGTTTACGTTTTTTAGAGAGAGCAACTTTTCTTTCAGTCAAAGTGCGTAGCGTTCTTTTACGTTTCGATAGAGATTCTTTCTGTTTTTTAGTCAATGGAATATTCCCATGCAGTACGTTTAAGCAACACTCGCATATAGCTTTTATCCCCTCTTGTTTTGTATTTTTCAAAATATCCTTTCTCAGCTACTGAGGGCAAATGTTTATAAACTCTAATTGTTGAAGTTGCTCCTTACTAAGAGTCATATTTGAAAATGAATGTCAGAGGCGATTATCTTTTGCTTTTATACTGTTTCAAAAAAATTTCAATTGATAAAAATATTGAATTTGATTGGGTAAAATTTGAGTGGGTAGACGGAGTTCCTCGGGAGTTTCGCTTCTCAAGTCTAAAAATAAATAAGAGTATGGTTTTGTACTATTTTTAACTTTTTTTTTTTTTAGGTGAGGAGAATTGTGGTAGTAATTGTGGATGAGTTGAAGTGGTTCCTTACTTACTAAAGTATTAGCAAGAGGACTTCAATAGCAATAACCCTAGGTTTCCCATTAAATGATTAAGGTGATTTCTTTAACAAAAGAACAAGAGACAAAATAATATATTGATACGACCTGTGGTTCTTGAGATGACTTTATCTGAAATTGCTTCCAGTATTGAGGAGAGTTTTTTTTTCTGATGAGGAAACCGGATTCGAACTTGAAGACAAGTGAGGGTTTCTTCCTTGAAGTGTAATTGGAAATGCAATGGGGATAGTGGAAACGACGGCCACTTCCCAACTTTAGTTACAAGGAGAAATAATAGGATTTGGCTGGTGATGTTGAAGACACATAATCAAAAAGTAGATGATTGAGAGAGGAAATACTTCTTTTATTCTGTTATGAAGAGGACTTTCTGTTACTTCTGCTTCACATCAGCGTGGGTCTATGCGTCCCTCTGTTGTTGTGGTTTGAAGGGGTAGGTGCATTGCCCAAACAAGACAATTTCTTGTATAGAGATTTCTGTCGGAGTAGGGTCTCGAAGGAGGGGATACACGGAAGATTGAAGAAGAAACTGCACCGGAACAGGGTGTCCTGGGAGACACCACTCCAACCAGAAATTGAAAAAAAAGGTTGGAGGTAACTGCAGGATCAATATTGAGAATTATTGAAGGAAGGAAAGCATTGAACAATTTGATTCGGATCAGCCAGGAAGATTAGATGGTTGAAAGGGATGTTCCACAGGAGATGATTCCGGTCCCTCGTTCAAAAACACTTCCCTTCGATTCTCCGATCCTCGTAGTCACCCCGAACAATCCAAGCAGTCGAGATTTTTACGTCTTTTGACGTTGGTGAAAAGTGAGAGTCTGAGGAAAATCACGCCAACACCTGTATTTATGGGATGAATGAAAACTGCGATTTTGTCGCCAATTATGTTGCCAAAATTCCATTTATGATGGTTTATCTCCATCCGAAATCCAGCCAGAAACCGCCAAGTGGCAACCCTATGCGTCCTTCCTGGGTCTGAATGAATGAAATTGAATAAAGAGGATTATAAAATCAATCCTTCATCATATCGACTAGAAACAACTATCAAAATGACCATAAGGTCTTAAAGCACATTTTGACAGATGTTCAGAAGCCGTACGATCAAAATTGATGAAGTTAATTACCCTTTTGATAATTGAATATATGAATGAAAGTTGGCAAGGGGTTGACCCCTAAATTTGCCCACTTTTTCTCGGAATCGGCCGTCTCTTCGACCGTTGTGGGAAGAAGGAATGCAAGGGAATTCCAGCCTGTAGCACTGTACTTTTCCGTTGGGAGAATGAGTGAGTTTCAGAAAGCGTTCTTTTCGGTGAGTTCAGGGGGTGAATCCATGAAAATTGGTGTTGTCTGTGTAATTTTTAGGTTCGTTGTAGGTGCGGTGATGATTATGAATGTAACGTTTTCAATTAACGTTACAGGTTTCTTGGTTGCATCCTCGTACACTTCTTGAAAAATTTTTAAATGTCTCGGAAAAAGCTGTTTTTCTAAATGCGAAACTTGACTGAGATCTCTTCGATTTTTACACAAAAACAAGATGTGTGCGTTTAAAGTTATTTCCCGCATTTCTTTCCCTTTATGGAAAAAGTTTTGTACGATAAAAATAACACTAAGATTTAAATGATGACTGCCTTTAGTAAACAAATCGGTTAAAAGTTTTTGATTAGCACCATGACTCATAAGGTCATCTACGATAAAAAGTGTATGTTTTCCCAAATATTCTTGAATGTTCGATGGAAGACCCTCCACAAAAGTTACTTCTAAAATGTCGTCGTAAAAGGGTTGGTGTATTCCAAAGAACCAAACTATCTTTTCGGGGGCGATCGAAAACATTTCCTTCTTGTTGGTAAATCTCGGACAAAGTATGTTTTCCCGCAGCCAGTAGGTCCAGACATGACCATTGTGAAGGGGTGTTGCAATCTCGGAAAATCCATGACGAATGAATGATAACAAGAAATAGTTTGTTTAAATACTTTTATTGATAAAACTTGGTTCTCACACCAAACTTGTTGGCTACAAAATCATATACTTTTACATCATTTTGAATTGTACAATTAACATAGGCAGGCAATATTTGCCTTAGTGAATATCCACGACATTTGGAATACAAGTAATACAAACAGTGTTGGCCACATACGGCTCTCTCTGTCCTCATCTCCTTGAACATTCTAACTATACCCATGCTTATGCAAAGTAACACTCAATGCACAGAAAAAGCACTGCACTTAAATGAAATGAATGAAAAGAAACAAGACACAAAATATTTAGGCCCAACGAGACATACGTGAATAAGGCCTAACGAGACTTGACTTAGGACTATTTTTGACAAGTCAAAAACTAAGTATAAGGACTATAAAAACACTTTAAAAACAATTAGAAATGTTTGAACTGATAGAAAAAGAAGTAATACAGTGCTTAGTACTAAATAAATGAAGAATAACTCAAAAATAACTTGAATTTCGCGGGAGCTCCGAAAACGCGACGCACACTGCTCGACACCTCTAAAACAAGGTATAATGCATGCTGATGCTATGGTGATGTGTTGAAAGGGGTCTAAGTCTGAAATATCTAGAAACTCTTTTCTAAAAAAGAGTCGGCATTTTCATAAAATGGCCTCGTCTAATCTAAAAAATAAAGTATGTTCATCAAAATAATGAAGTTACATTATGTCGCTTATATGAGCTATTGTTTCCATTTTATACTATTTGAAAATTCTTAAATCCTCTAAAAAAGTTATTCGTTGAATCTTCCTTCAGTTTACTCCTGAAATATCAAATGGCTGTCTGCCTACTGTTGTACGAATTGTTGAATTTTCCTTTACTCTTAGACTACATAAAATCAGGCATGTAGTATTCTTTGTCTGGTAAATTTCCCACATACGTATGGTTGTTTTTATTTTGTTAACAGATGTAAAACAAAGAAATAGTACAAAAAAATTATTCTTTGTTGCCATTTGAAAAAATTGTCGATTTAAGGTACATTTTAATACCATTTTATGGAAACGGTTAGAGCTGTAGGGGAAAAAAATAATATCTTAAAATCAATTTCCTTTGTGTACAGCATAAATGTAACCATAATCTTCAAAATAAAATGAAATAAAATCTAAGAAATATTTTGAAAATAAAAGATACGCTATATATATATGTGTGTGTTATACACATATCATGAAAATTTTCAAAATTTAAAGATTTTAGTTGACTTTATAATCAATAGTATTTTTAAAATGCATGTACAAAATTTCTAGTAAAAAATATTAAAAATTGTGGAAGTTATTGAAAAAACGGTGGTAACTATTTTGTAAAATTATCATTTGCGGAAAAATACATTTAAAGTTCTTACTACTAAAGAAATTATATTTTTTATACCTATATAACTTTAAAATTGAACAGATAGGTACATCAGATCCTCTTTTGCCTCATCATGCACATTTTTTTTAATTTCTTGGTACGTAATTTTTTCCGTTGGATTTTAGCACCTGGAAGATAGTGACATATCGAATAATTTATTCGTTCATGATTCACGATTTTCAATTCCAAAAGTGAAAAAAAAAATCCAACTTCTATGTTTTGTTTTTTTAGAGCACGGATATGATGCCATTGGAGCCTTCATTAAATTGTAGAATGGCTATGTAAGTGCCAAATTCTAATGTCTGCAGTTCCACAAATGTGTTTCTTTCGGAATAATATTCCACAACAACGCGTTAAAACTTTCATTCGCTTCATTATTAATTTATAAATTTTCAAAAGAAAAATGGCAGAACGATTGGAACGAACAAACAGAGAACAAACTTCACTTTATTAAACCAAATATAACGCAATGGCAGTCACCAGATCAAAGTTTATAGTTGGCTTTGGCTTAGCCGGATCCTTGATACTAATATCACCAGTACCAATGTGATCAACAAAGAAACTGTACCTAAAGGAGTT
Organism: Metellina segmentata; assembly: GCA_947359465.1. Classification (NCBI taxonomy): domain Eukaryota; kingdom Metazoa; phylum Arthropoda; class Arachnida; order Araneae; family Tetragnathidae; genus Metellina; species Metellina segmentata. Next base: position 73,852,211 of record OX375883.1, read on the forward strand.
GAATTTACAAAATTGGTACGCCGTAATGCACGAACCAAACTTATCATCACGAACAGCATTAACGTTAACTGGTGTGCTGAACATTTCAAACGAAGTTTCGCTAGGCTCTTTAGGTTTATCGACAGTAAAAGTGACAATAAACCGTTCCACTGTTTTGAAAACATCTTTCCGGTATTCAGCAGAATTCCTCTGACGACGAGTAGTCCGTTTTCGACGAGGGGCCCGCTTTCCCTTTCTTTGCCGGAACTTTCGGGTTTTCTTGGACGTTAACCTCTTCCAGAGGCTTTTTTTCCACCACATCACCGTGTAGTAGCAACTGCTGATAAACAACTTCCGAGGGCACTTCTTCAGGTCTCTTAATCACACTGTTGTTAAAAAAATTATGAATGTTAAAACGAGCAAGTATAGCAGCTAATATTGTCTCATTTAAAAATACTTGTTCCGGAGTAAAATTTGAAGTCACGTATATCTTACTCGGCCGTATACTCATGCAGGCCCCTTTTATTTCGGCGTTGAATGCGTACCGATCAGCCCATACTTTTAGGAAAAAACCGAGCCACTGGGCATGACCAGGTTCAACATCACTCAGGAGGACGTTTCGTTGGTTGGTGTAACCATCCCACCATTTGTTCAGGGCTTTCACATAAACATCTCCTTGCTTCCGTACAGCGTAGTCTTTGCCGCATCGAGGGGGGCCACATATCCAAATGCCACAAGACGTGCTTAATTCTCCAGTGGAAAATGTAATACAACTCTGTAAACACGCCTTATAACGGATATAGTGGCCTGGATGATCTCTCTTAATGGTGCTAAAGTCACCCCTTTCAGCGGCCGCAAGTACATCTGCAAATTTCCCATGTGTGCCATTAGTTCTGGGAAGAGTGCCAAACTCCTTGACGACACCATCTTTTCGACAGTAGTCAGCACACTCCTGAGGTGACCCGCGAGCAGCTTCATAATGCGGGCCATTCCAAATTTTACGGATCTCGGATAACCTGTGTCGCGTCGTAAAATAAACGTAGCCTTGCCAATGCTCGCGCTTAGTTTTCGGACAAGTCTCGCGACCAAAAATAAGGTAGTCAAAGCATTTGGATCCCGCAAACGGTTCATTTTCTATGTCAAAAGAAGTGAAACACCAACCTTTTTGTCGAGACATCAGCAGACACGTCCGAGCAGTCCAACGGCAATTCAAAATATGACGCGCTGCATGCTGGGAGGAAAGAAGAAGCGAGAGTCGAAAAGCGCCGACCAATAGCGTGCGCGTAAACTGGACCGCAGCTGTTGCTAGGGAGAAAAATCGCTTCTTCTATACAAACAGGACTGGACCGCGCCGGCGCTGTCCAGTCCTGTTTTAGATAAGGGAAGAAGCGCGATTTTCTCCTTGATAAGAGGAGCGCGGTCCAGTTTTGAGATCGCGAAAGAGATACTAGCGGCTTTTTCGACCTTCGCTTCTTCCTACCCTCGCATATGTATACGCGCCTTTATGTGTTGGTAAAACATTCATTGTGTACGTGTCTATTACTTGATATTGTATGTCGTCAAATACGACCCTTGTAACCCCAAACGAACCTGGTTAAGAGCAACGACTTTTCCCCTCACAAATAGCCTCCAGTTCTCCCCCTATAGTGCAGAAGGCCGAAAAGTCTGTGACCACCTCTGACGACGAGTAGTCCGTTTTCGACGAGGGGCCCGCTTTCCCTTTCTTTGCCGGAACTTTCGGGTTTTCTTGGACGTTAACCTCTTCCAGAGGCTTTTTTTCCACCACATCACCGTGTAGTAGCAACTGCTGATAAACAACTTCTGAGGGCACTTCTTCAGGTCTCTTAATCACACTGTTGTTAAAAAAATTATGAATGTTAAAACGAGCAAGTATAGCAGCTAATATTGTCTCATTTAAAAATACTTGTTCCGGAGTAAAATTTGAAGTCACGTATATCTTACTCGGCCGTATACTCATGCAGGCCCCTTTTATTTCGGCGTTGAATGCGTACCGATCAGCCCATACTTTTAGGAAAAAACCGAGCCACTGGGCATGACCAGGTTCAACATCACTCAGGAGGACGTTTCGTTGGTTGGTGTAACCATCCCACCATTTGTTCAGGGCTTTCACATAAACATCTCCTTGCTTCCGTACAGCGTAGTCTTTGCCGCATCGAGGGGGGCCACATATCCAAATGCCACAAGACGTGCTTAATTCTCCAGTGGAAAATGTAATACAACTCTGTAAACACGCCTTATAACGGATATAGTGGCCTGGATGATCTCTCTTAATGGTGCTAAAGTCACCCCTTTCAGCGGCCGCAAGTACATCTGCAAATTTCCCATGTGTGCCATTAGTTCTGGGAAGAGTGCCAAACTCCTTGACGACACCATCTTTTCGACAGTAGTCAGCACACTCCTGAGGTGACCCGCGAGCAGCCTCATAATGCGGGCCATTCCAAATTTTACGGATCTCGGATAACCTGTGTCGCGTCGTAAAATAAACGTAGCCTTGCCAATGCTCGCGCTTAGTTTTCGGACAAGTCTCGCGACCAAAAATAAGGTAGTCAAAGCATTTGGATCCCGCAAACGGTTCATTTTCTATGTCAAAAGAAGTGAAACACCAACCTTTTTGTCGAGACATCAGCAGACACGTCCGAGCAGTCCAACGGCAATTCAAAATATGACGCGCTGCATGCTGGGAGGAAAGAAGAAGCGAGAGTCGAAAAGCGCCGACCAATAGCGTGCGCGTAAACTGGACCGCAGCTGTTGCTAGGGAGAAAAATCGCTTCTTCTATACAAACAGGACTGGACCGCGCAGGGGTACTAGCCTTGCAGATATTTCTAATACGGTAGAAATTGGTGACATCGATGAAGTTACTGTAAAAATAACTGAAATAATTATAGCAAGTGCAAGCGCTTCCATTAAAAAAAGTGATTAATAAACCTAAAAAACAAAAGAAACCGTGGTGGAATGAGGATTGTAGCTGTGCTTATCGGAAACAGAGGAAAGCCTGGAATATCTTTAATAGATATCCAACCAGTGAAAACTATATTATTTATAAAAAAACAAAAGCTGCCTTTCGAAAAATACAACGACGTAGTAAGAGGGATTCTTGGATGAGTTATGTCAATAATATAAATAGTAAGGTCACAAGCAAACAACTATGGAATAGATTTAAAAGAATTTCCGGTGTTTACCCCAATACACAAACTCCTATTCTAGAACATAACAACCAAATACTATCGGCACCCAAAGACATAGCAAACACAATTGCTTCATGCCTTTCCGAAATATCCATCCCAAATTTTACGGATCTCGGAAAGCCGACGTCTCGTCGTAAAGTAAACATAACCTTGCCAATGCTGGCGCTTAGTCTTCGAACAAGTCTCGCGACCATATATAAGGTATTCAAAGGACTTTGATTCCTTAAACGGTTCATTTTCAATATCAAATGAGGTAAAACACCAACCTTTCTGGCGAGACATCCAAAAACACGTCCGGACAGTTGAAGCAGCGAATTCAAAATAACGCTATGCATGATGGGAGGAAAGAAGAAGCGAGAGTCGAAAACGACAGCCAATCGCGTTCGCTAAAACTGGACCGCAGCTGTTGCTAGGGAGAAAAATCGCTTCTTCTATACAAACTGGACTGGTACGCGCCGGGGTAATACTGTACCCGGCGGTCCAAATTTTTAAACGTGTTGCTATGGAGACAATAAATACAGTTTTAAAATTTCAACTTGCACCATTCTTGTGCAGATTTATTTCATGGGCGGAAAGGTTTCCAACCCTTAAAAGTACAGCAAGCAGTTTTTACAACTCTAATAATAAATGTACAAGTATTTTGAAATTTTCCAGCGTATACAAGTTTACGCATCACATCTGTACCAGTACCATAAAAGTTCATAGGGAAATCAATTTCCCGTTCATTAAACACAGTATTAAAAAAATTTCTCAAATCCATTCCAAATGTTGAAGTACTAAGATTAGAAGTTAAAACATATCTGCGCAAATGCGCTGGTATAGTAACAGTATAAACAATAGGTTTACGCGAGCCAATGTAGGTACGCTTACTAGCAGTACCGGTTAAATCCTTTATATCAACTGGCTCTTTGGGATGCATGGTTACATTCTTATCCCAAATTAAATAAAATGGCTGATTTTTCATAAAATCAACACCAAAATCAAAATTAATTATATGCCCCCAGGGGCAATCCTTCTTTAGGTTTGTACGGGCTTCACAACCCCGGGGTACCTGAGTGATCTTTTCTCCCTTTCGTTCTTCCTCTCCTCTACCCTTAGCTTTTTGCTTTTTCTTCCTCCCTCGTTGTGGTTGCCTCTTCGAAGGTGAGGGCTCCCCTTGAGAAGCTTCTCGCCAGTCTGTGCCTTTAGCTCCTCTTGGGGATTATATCACCCACGTGTTTGCCGTGCGTGGAGACCTGTCTTCGGAAAGGGTGATCCTGGTGATTGAGGGACAACATAACGCCCCAATACATTGCTTCGGCTCCTGCTTCGAATAAACAGGAGGTGTACTCTGGTCACAGTACATTGATCGGCTGGTGGGTATATCCTGCTAGGACTAAGGACCTGCTCACCAACTAGCTCCTCAGGGCAGTCATAGAGGTGAGTTGGGTCCGTATAGTCCCTGGCTAGCACCGGTACAGTAGCCTGTATCCCCTCGTTGGACTCTGTGGTGGGTGGTGCCGCCGGGGACTGAAATTTTATTATTTAACCATGGAAAATCAAAAATCAACTTCTCCTTCAGTGGAGCACTTAACTACCAATAATAATGAAACTAATATACCAGAACACAAATTTTTTATAATAAAAAGTAACGTTGGTAATTTAAAAAACATATCGGCTATTCTACTACATAAAACTATTTTAGGAATGGTTGGAGATACAAAAACCATAAAAAAAAACCTAGCAGGAGATGTGCTTATTGAAGTTTCTAATAAGTCCCAGCCCCCAGGGGCATTCCTTCTTTAGGTTTGTACGGGCTTCACGACCCCGGGGTACCTGAGTGATCTTACCTCCCTTTCGTTCTGCTTCTCCTCTACCCTTAGCTTTTTGCTTTTTCTTCCTCCCTCGTTGTGGTTGCCTTTTCGGAGGTGAGGGCTCCCCTTGAGAAGCTTTTCGCCAGTCTGTGCCTTTAGCTCCTCTTGGGGATTATATCACCCACGTGTTTGCCGTGCGTGGAGACCTGTGTCTTCGGAAAGGGAGATCCTGGTGATTGAGGGACAACATAACGCCCCAATACATTGCTTCGGCTCCTGCTTCGGACAAACAGGAGGTGTACTATGGTCCCAGTACATTAATCGGCTGGTGGGAATACCCTGCTTGGGCTAAGGACCCGCTCACCAACTAGCTCCTTAGGGCAGTCATAGAGGTGAGTTGGGTTCGTATAGTCCCTGGCTAGCACCGGTACAGGAACCTGTATCCCCTCGTTGGACTCCATGGTGGGTGGTGCCGCCGGGGACTGAACATTTAATTTTCAAATATGGAAAGTCTAAATTCAACTTCTCCTTCAGTGGAGCACCAAGGAAATAAGAAAAATGAAAATAATTTACCAGATCAAAAATTCTTTATCATGAAAAGTAATGAAGGAAATCTGAAAAACATATCAGCTATTCTACTACACAAAACAATACTAGGAATGGTCGGCGACACAAAAAACATAAAAAAAACCCTTGCAGGAGATGTACTCATTGAAGTTTCTAATAAATCACAGGCTTTAAATATCCAAAAAATAAAATCCGTTGGTTCAATAGAAGTGACAGTTACACCCCACAAAACCCTAAATTCATCCCGAGGCGTAATTTCGGAAGCTGATTTAGTACATGATACCGAACAAGACATCTTAGACTCACTCTCCCAACAATCCGTAATTAATGTCAGAAGAATAACTATTCAAAGAAATGGCCAAAAAATACCCACCAAACATATAATAATAACTTTCAATACACCCACCATACCAAAACATGTAAAAATAGCCTATATGAATTGTCCAGTTCGACCTTTCATACCAAACCCAGTTCGATGTTTTAAATGTCAGAGATTCGGCCACTCTTTCCTTGCTTGCCGTGGCAAAGAGACTTGCGCTAAGTGTTCTAGTACAGAACACAAAACCGATGTTTGTACGTCACCATCCCTCTGCTGTGCGAATTGCTCAGGTGATCATCCATCTTACGCCAAGTCTTGCCCTAAGTTTCAAACAGAGAAAGAAATCCAGACAATAAAAGTACAACAAAACATTTCATTTCCGGAGGCACGAAAAATTGTAAATGATCGCACCCCGAAACCTGGAATATCTCTCTCTCTCTCTCTCTTACTCTACAATAGTAAAAAAAACCTTCAAAACTAGCTCTACTCAAACCGATGTCACTATTTCTAAGCCATCTGCACAACATAAAACTTCAATGAACCAACCTATTACGCCTCTTTTTTCTAAAGCACCAGCTACAACCTCATCAAATATAAAACAGATAAATCAACCAAATCGATCTATAAATAATTCTTTAAAAAGAGCCATATCATCTGAACAAAATTATATTAAAATAGCTAAAAATACTTCTCAAACCTCACTTCAGCCTGATGTTACATCCAGAAACTTGATAGCTAATCCTTCTACCAGTGACCTTATAAATTTATACAACACCGAAAGTGATATTTCCTCTGTAGAGAGTGATGGCTTGGAGACTTCGCCACCCAAGTCCAAGAAGGATCTTCGGCAAGACAGATCTCGTCCTAGGACGAGAAAACACAAGTAGTTTTTCTTTTCTTTTATCCTTTATTTTTATGGCTACCTTTCTTTCCTGGAACTGCCGGGGTTTTCGTCATAAAATTGATGACGTTAAAGACATCATAAACAAGCACAATCCAGTTGCAATCGCCCTCCAGGAGACCTACTTAAGAACCAATGATTCCACCAACATTCACTATTTCACTATCTTTAGAAAAGATTACGATGATGGCCAAAGAGCATGTGGAGGTGTTGCATTGCTTACCTCACATGACTTTCCAGTAACTCAAATTAACCTAAAAACAAATCTGCAAGCTCTTGCTGTAAGACTTCATGTAAATATTTTAATAACAATATGTAATTTATACTTACCTCCTAACACCCATATCGCCACTTCTGACTTAAATAATTTAATAGATCAACTTCCACAACCATTTATCATACTTGGTGACCTAAATGGCCATCATATCCTCTGGGGCAGTTCAGACATTAATAGTAGAGGCAAACAAATCGAAAAAATAATAACAGACAACGATTTATGTATAATGAATAACGGCCAACCTACTTACTTTCACTCACCTTCACTTACTTACCATTCAATAGATCTGGCAATTTGCACTCCTTCAATTTTACCATTTTGGACCTTTTCTGTGGATCCCTACCTTTACAATAGCGACCATTATCCAATTAAACTTAAATATGCAGGCCAATATCAACCTCACACTGACAGACAATCCAAATATATTTTTGAAACTGCCAACTGGCCACTTTTTACTAGCCTTGCAGATATTTCTAACACGGTTGAATTTGGTGACATCGATGAAGTTACTAATAAAATTACAGATATAATTATAGCAAGTGCGGATGCCTCAATTAAAAAAGTCAATAATAAGCCTAAAAAACAAAAGAAACCTTGGTGGAATGAGGATTGTAGCGATGCGTATCGGAAGCAGAGGAAAGCCTGGAATATCTTCAATAGATATCCAACAAGAGAAAATTTTATTATTTATAAAAAAACAAAAGCGATATCTCGAAAAATTCAACGACGTAGTAAGAGGGATTCTTGGGTGAATTATGTAAACAGTATAAATAGCAAGACCACAAGTAAACAACTATGGAACAGGGTTAAAAGAATTTCCGGTGTTTACCCCAATAGACAAATTCCTATTATAGAACATAATAATCAAATATTATCGGCACCCAAAGACATAGCAAACACAATTGCATCATGTCTTTCCGAAATATCCAGCTCCAACAACTACAGTGAAGGTTTAAAAAAAATTAAAGTTGCATCTGAAAGGACTAAAGTTAATTTTACCTCAAACCGTATACTTTCTTATAATTGTGATTTTACTTTTTATGAATTGACAAAGGCTTTATCCTTAGTCCACAAATCAACCCCTGGCCCGGATAATATCAGTTACATCATGCTCAAACATCTTTCAAATAGTTCTCTAAATCATCTCCTCAAATTTTACAATAGAATTTGGACCGAACATACTTTTCCGCAGTCATGGAGGTATGCTAATGTAATTCCCATACTGAAACCTTATAAAGACCCCAAGAATCCTTCGAACTACCGTCCAATAGCCCTGACAAGCTGCCTATGCAAAATTTTAGAAAAGATGGTCAACGCTCGTTTAATGTATGTTTTAGAAAAAGATAAATGTCTCTCTCCACTTCAAAGTGGCTTTAGAAAAAATCGTTCTACCACTGACAATCTAGTCGCTTTCGAGACTGAAATTAGAAATGCTTTCGTTCAAAATAAACATCTCGTCTCGATATTTTTTGATATTGAAAAAGCGTACGATCGAACGTGGAGACATGGAATTTTAAAAGACATTTTTAACCATGACATAAGAGGAAATCTGCCTATTTTTATTCAAAATTTTTTAGAGAAACGATATTTTAAAGTACGGATTGGATCGATTTTTTCAGATGTTTTTACTCAAGAGGAGGGAGTACCACAAGGCAGTGTTTTAAGTGTGACTCTATTTATTTTAAAAATTAACAACATTGTTTCTCAATTGCCTCCATCAGTTAAGGGTCTTATTTACGTTGACGATCTGCAAATTTCATGCGCAGCTAAAGACATTCGTTTAATAGAGAGACAACTTCAACAGGCAGTTAACAAAATCACTCATTGGACTAATGAAAATGGTTTCAGTTTCTCACCTTCTAAAACCGCTTGTGTTCATTTTTGCAGAAAGCGAAATCTTCATCTTGACCCTGAAATATTTTTCAAAGATATTTTAATTAATGTTGTGGACAATTTTAAATTTTTAGGTATCATTTTTGACAAGAAGTTGACTTTTCAACCGCATATTTTAAATCTACGCAAACGTTGCGAAAAGGCCCTCAACATATTAAGAGTTTTATCGAAATTATCATGGGGATCTGATCGTACTTGTCTTTTGAAAATATATAGAACTTTAATACGATCTAAATTGGACTACGGCTGCGTGGTGTATGGTTCAGCAAGAAAATCTGCTCTTGAGACTCTGAACACCATCCACCACACAGCTTTACGTTTATGTTCTGGGGCCTTTAGGACTTCACCTGTAAGAAGCTTGTATGTAGACTCTTATGAACCTTCCCTGGACCTAAGGCGACAGTCGTTGTCCTTGGAATATTATTTTAGAATTTCTTCAATACCTCATCACCCATTGCATACCATTCATCACAGTCCATATTTGAAAACGCCTTTATCAAGCAAAAACATCCTTCATCCCTACATTTCATTTAAGAATGCTGGATTTAATGGACGGATCCGAAATTTATTCACTTGACGTCACCCAGAAAAAACTTTATTATTTCTCTCCTTGGTTTAATCATGATTTTGAATTTCAAAACCCATTCCAAAATTTCAATAAGTCAGATACTTCTGATATTATCTACCAACAACTATTTCAAAAGCACATAGAACAATACTCTAATTTTATACAAATTTTCACGGACGGGTCTAAAAGGGCAAACTACGTTGGAGCTGCGTTCACTATTAATCACTCTGTTCACACTTTTAAACTTCATTCTTCATGTTCTGTTTTTACTTCTGAAATCATGGCCATATATAAAGCATTGGAATACATATCTGATCATTGTCATAAAAACTGTATCATTTTCACTGATTCATTAAGCGTTTTACAGTCATTGAAACATCCTGATCATGACAGTCATCCCACTGTTTTAGAGTCACTGAAAAAAATTTATCATCTTTCATCCATAAATTTTAACTTGGTGTTTTATTGGATCCCATCTCATGTTGGGATATCGGGAAATGAAATTGTCGACAAAGCCGCCAAATCGGCCGTAAATAATATTCACCATACCATCCCTTATCGTGACATAAAATCTTGCATTTATAAATTTTTAGAGGAAAAATGGCAGAATGATTGGAACGAACAAACGGAGAATAAACTTTACGCTATTAAACCAAATATAGCGGAATGGAAATCACTACCTTCGAGAAGACTGCAGATTATACTAACTCGACTCCGTATTGGGCATACGCGGATAACTCATAGACACCTCCTACTCGGAGAAGATCATCCTATATGTAATTACTGCATTTGCCCACTAACAGTAAAACACATTTTAATTGAATGTTCTCATTTTAATTATCAACGGCTTAAACATTTTAATTCTTATACCTTGGTTTTAGAAGACATGATCGGTGAGAATCCTCATCCAAATATTTTTAACTTTTTACATGACATTGGGTTTATATATCACATATAATTTTATATAGTATTCATTTTATTATGACTTGACTCATTTCGTTTCATTAATATTTTATGTATCTGTTTCTTTTTTATCTTGAGTTTGGCATAATATGTCCCAAGAGGATTCAATGCCACAAAATCATATCCAATCCAATCCATCTAATAAGTCCCAGGCCATAAATATACAAAAATTAAATTCCATCGGTTCAATAGAAGTCACTGTTACACCCCACAAAAATTTAAATTCCTCTCGAGGCGTAATTTCGGAAGCTGATTTAGTCCATGATACTGAACCAGACATCTTGGAATCCTTGTCAAAACAAAATGTAATTAATGTCAGAAGAATAACTATTCAACGAAACGGTCAAAGAATACCCACCAAACACTTAATACTAACTTTCAATACCCCAAATCTACCCAAACATGTTAAAATAGCCTATATGAATTGCCCAGTACGACCTTTCATTCCTAACCCAGTCCGTTGTTTTAAATGTCAGAGATTCGGCCACTCTTTTCTTGCTTGCCGTGGCAAAGAAACCTGTGCGAAATGCTGTAGTACAGAACATAAGACCGATGTCTGTACTACATCATCCCTTTGCTGTGTCAACTGCAAAGGTGAACATCCAGCTTTTGCCAGGTCTTGCCCTAAATTTCAAACAGAAAAGGAAATCCAAACAATAAAAGTCCAACAAAACATTTCATTTCCCGAAGCACGAAAAATTGTTAATGATCGCACCCCAAAACCTGGAATATCATACTCTTCAATAGTAAAAAAAACCTTCACAACTATCGGTACTCAAACCGATGTAACTATTTTTAAGCCATCTGCCCAACATAAAACTTCAATGTACCAACCTATAACGCCTCTTTTTTCTAAAGCATCAGCTACAACCTCAACAAATACAAAACACATAAATCAACCAAATCGATCCTTAAATACTTCTTTAAAAAGAGCCATATCATCTGAACAAAACAATATCAAAATAGTTAAAGTACTTCTCAAACCTCTCTTCAACCTGACGTTTCATCTAGAAACTTGATAACTAATCCTTCCACCAACGACCTCATAAATCTATATAACACTGAAAGCGATATTTCATCTGTAGAGAGTGATGGCTTGGAGACTTCGCCACCCAAGTCCAAGAAGGATCTTCGGCAAGACAAATCTCGTCCTAGGACGAGAAAACACAAGTAGTTTTCTCTTTTCTTTTATCCTTTATTTTTATGGCTTTCTTTCTTTCCTGGAACTGCCGGGGTTTTCGTCAAAAAATTGATGATTTAAAACACATCATAAACAATCACAAGCCAGCTGCTATCGCCCTCCAGGAGACCTATTTAAGAAGCACCGATTCCACCATCATTCCCTACTTCACAATATTCAGAAAAGATTACGATGATGGCCAAAGAGCATGTGGAGGTGTTGCTTTGCTTGCCTCCCATGATTTTCCAGTCACTCAAATTAATCTTAAAACAAATCTACAAGCTGTTGCTGTAAGACTTCATGTCAATATCTTAATTACAATATGCAATTTATACTTACCTCCTAACACCCATGTCGCCACTTCTGAATTAAATAATTTGATAGATCAACTTCCACAACCATTCATTATACTTGGTGACCTAAATGGCCATCATATCCTCTGGGGCAGTTCAGACATTAATCGTAGAGGCAAACAAATTGAAAAATTAATAACAGACAATGATTTATGTATAATGAATAACGGCCAACCTACTTATTTTCACTCACCTTCACTTACTTACCATTCAATAGATCTCGCAATTTGCACTCCTTCAATTTTACCATTTTGGACCTTTTCTGTGGATTCTTACCTTTACAATAGCGACCATTATCCAATTAAACTTAAATATGAAGGCCAATACCAACCTCACACTGACAGCCAATCCAAATATATTTTTGAAACTGCCAACTGGCCACTCTTTACTAGCCTCGCAGATATTACTAACACGGGAGAAACTGATGACATCGATGCAGTTACTAATAAAATAACAAATATAATTATAGCTAGTGCTGACGCTTCCATTAAAAAAGTTATTAATGCCCCTAAAAAACAGAAGAAGCCTTGGTGGAATGACGATTGTAGCGATGCTTACCGTAAACAAAGGAAGTCCTGAAATATCTTCAATAGATATCCAACCACAGAGAAAACTTTATTATTTACAAAAAAACAAAAGCGGCATTTCGAAAAATACAACGACGTAGTAAGAGGGATTCTTGGATAAATTATGTCAATAGTATAAATAATAAGACCACCAGTAAACAATTATGGAGCAGAATTAAAAGAATTTCCGGTGTTTACCCCAATAAACAAATTCCTATTCTTGAAAATAATAATGTAATACTATCGGCACCCAAAGACATAGCAAACACAATTGCTTCATGTCTTTCCGAAATATCCAGCTCCACTGAACAACTACACTGAAAGTTTTAAGAAAATTAAAGTCGCATCTGAAAAGAATAAAGTTAATTTTACCTCAAACCGTATACTATCTTATAATTGTGATTTTACTTTTCCCGAATTGACAAAGGCTTTATCCTTAGTTCACAAATCAACCCCTGGCCCAGATAATATTAGTTACATCATGCTCAAACATCTATCCAATAGTTCTTTAAATTATCTCCTGAAATTTTATAACAGAATTTGGACCGAGCACACTTTTCCGCAGTCATGGCGATATGCTACTATAATACCCATACTGAAACCGAACAAAGACCCCAAGAATCCTTCGAACTACCGTCCAATAGCCTTGACAAGCTGCGTATGCAAAGTTCTCGAAAAGATGGTCAACGCAAGGCTAATGTATATTTTAGAAAAAGATAAATGTCTCTCCCCTCTTCAAAGTGGCTTCAGAAAAAACCGTTCTACTATTGACAATCTTGTTGCTTTCGAATCTGTAATCAGAAATGCATTCGTAGAAAATAAACATCTCGTCTCAATTTTCTTCGACATCGAAAAAGCTTATGATCAAACGTGGAGACATGGAATTTTAAAAGACATTTTTAAAAATGACATAAGAGGAAATCTGCCTATTTTTATCCAAAATTTTTTAGAAAAAAGATATTTTAAAGTACGGATTGGATCAATTTTTTCAGATGTTTTTATTCAAGAGGAGGGAGTGCCACAGGGCAGTGTTTTAAGTGTTACTTTATTTATTTTAAAAATTAATGATATTGTTTCTCAATTGCCGCCATCAGTTAAAGGTCTTATTTACGTTGACGATCTGCAAATTTCATGCGCAGCTAAAGACATTCGTTTAGTAGAGAGACAACTTCAACAGGCAGTAAATAAAATCACACATTGGACTAATGAAAATGGTTTCAGTTTTTCATCTTCTAAAACCGCTTGTGTTCATTTTTGCAAAAAGCGTAATTTTCATCTTGACCCTGAAATATTTTTCAAAGATATTTTAATTAATGTTGTGGATAATTTTAAATTTTTAGGTATCATATTTGACAAGAAGTTGACTTTTCAACCGCATATTTTAAATCTACGCAAACGTTGCGAAAAGGCCCTCAACATATTAAGAGTTTTATCGAAATTATCATGGGGATCTGATCGTACTTGTCTTTTGAAAATATATAGAACTTTAATACGATCTAAATTGGACTACGGCTGCGTGGTGTATGGTTCAGCAAGAAAATCTGCTCTTCAAACCCTGAACACTATTCACCACACAGCTTTACGTTTATGTTCTGGTGCCTTCAGGACTTCACCCGTAAGCAGCTTACATGTGGACAATTTTGAACCTTCTCTGGACTTAAGGCGACATTTGTTGTCCTTAGAATATTATTTTAGAATTTCCTCAATCCCTCATCACCCATTGCATACCATTCATCACAGTCCGTATTTAAAACGCCTCTATCAAGCTAAAACATCCTTCATCCCTACATTTCACTTAAGAATGCTAGATTTGATGAACGGATCCGAACTTTGTTCACTTGACGTCACCCAGAAAAAAATGTTTTATTTCTCTCCTTGGTTTAATCATTATTTTGAATTCCAAAACCCGTTCCAAAATTTTAATAAAGCAGATACCTCTGATAGTATTTACAAACAGCTTTTTCAAAACCATATAGGAAAATACACAAATTTTATACATATTTATACTGACGGATCGAAAAGGGCAAATTATGTTGGAGCTGCGTTCACTATTAATGATTCCATTCACAGTTTTAAACTTCATTCTTCATGTTCTGTTTTTACTGCTGAAATTATGGCCATTTTTAAAGCATTAGAAAATATATCTGATCATTGTCATAAAAAATGTATCATTTTCACAGACTCATTAAGCGTTTTACAATCATTGAAACATCCTGATCATGACAGTCATCCCATTGTTTTAGAGTCATTAAAAAAAATTTATCATCTAACATCCAAAAATTTTAAATTAATTTTTTGCTGGATTCCATCTCACGTTGGGATATCAGGAAATGAGATTGTCGCGACCGCGCCGCCAAAAAATCGGCCGTAACTAATATTAATCATACCATTCCTTATCGCGACTTAAAATCATTCATTTACAAATTTTTAGAAACAAAATGGCAGAACGAATGGAATGAACAAACGGAAAACAAACTCCATGCTTTAAAACGAAATATAATTCAATGGAAATCGCTACCTTTTAGAAGACGGGATGTAATACTAACACGCCTTCGTATTGGACACACTCGCATAACACATAGACACCTCCTCCTCGGAGAAGATCATCCCATCTGCAACTACTGTATTTGTCCACTAACCGTAAAACACATTTTAGTAGAATGTTCTAATTTTAATACGCAACGACTTAAACATTTTAATTCATATACCTTGGTTTTAGAAGACATGATTGGAGAGAATCCTCATCCAAATATTTTTAACTTCTTATATGACATTGGTTTTATCCATCACATATAATTTCATATAGTATTTACTCATTATGTTTTGACTCATCTCATTTCATTATTATATTATGTATCTGATTTTTTACCTTGAGTTTGGCATAATATGTCCCAAGAGGACTCAATGCCACAAAGCTAAATCCAATCCAATCCAAAATTAATTATAGGCTTCTTTGCGGCATCCTTAACCGTAATATCGCCGGTGCCAATGTGATCAACAGTAAAGCTGTATTTAAAATAATTAAATTTGCAAAATTGATATGCAGTGACACATGAACCAAATTTGTCATCACGTATAGCGTTGACATTAACAGGAGTTGTAAACATTTCATACGACATCTCGTTGGGTGCTGTAGGTTTAGCAACATCAAAAGTAGCCAAAAATTGCTCAACAGTTTTAAACACATCCTTCTTGTACTCACAAGAATTCCTCGCTCGACGAATAGTCCTTTTTCGACGGACCCGCTTTGCCTTTTTTGGTCGGTACCTTCGGGTTCTCTTCGATGTTAATCGCTTCCAGAGGCTTCTTGGTTTCCAGAACATCACCGTGAAGAAGTAGCTGCTGGTACACTAAATCAGAAGGAGCTTCTTGTGGTCTCTTTATAACACTATTATTGAAAAAATTATGTACGTTAAAACGTGCTAATATTGCAGCTAAAATTTGTTCGTTTAAAAACACTTCTTCAGGTGTAAAGTTTGAGGTAACATAAATCTTACTAGGACGTATACTCATACAAGCACCTTTAATTTCAGCATTAAACGGATACCGATCAGCCCAAACTTTCAAAAAAAATCCTAACCATTGGGCGTGGTTAGGTTCAACATCACTAAGTAATACATTACGTTGATTTGTATATCCGTCCCACCATTTATTCAAAGCTTTAACGTAAACGTCACCTTGTTTACGAACTGCGTAATCTTTTCCGCATCGAGGGGGGCCACATATCCATATGCCACAAGACGAAATTAATTCTCCAACGGAAAATGCAACACAACTTTGTAGACACGCCTTATAACGGATATAGTGGCCTGGATAATCTCTCTTAATGGTCGCAAAGTCACCCCTCTCAGCGGCCGCAAGTACATCTGCAAACTTGCCATGGCTTCCATTAGTTTTGGGAAGAGTCCCAAACTCTGTAACATCACCATCTTTTCTGCAGTAATCTGCACATTCCTTAGGTGTCCCGCGAGCAGCCTCATAATGCGGACCATCCCAAATTTTACGGATCTCGGAAAGCCGACGTCTCGTCGTAAAGTAAACATAACCTTGCCAATGCTGGCGCTTAGTCTTCGGACAAGTCTCGCGACCATATATAAGGTATTCAAAGCACTTTGATTCCTTAAACGGTTCATTTTCAATATCAAATGAGGTAAAACACCAACCTTTCTGGCGAGACATCCAAAAACACGTCCGGACAGTTGAAGCAGCGAATTCAAAATAACGCTATGCATGATGGGAGGAAAGAAGAAGCGAGAGTCGAAAACGACAGCCAATCGCGTTCGCTAAAACTGGACCGCAGCTGTTGCTAGGGAGAAAAATCGCTTCTTCTATACAAACTGGACTGGACCGCGCCATATATAAGGTATTCAAAGCACTTTGATTCCTTAAACGGTTCATTTTCAATATCAAATGAGGTAAAACACCAACCTTTCTGGCGAGACATCCAAAAACACGTTCGGACAGTTGAAGCAGCGAATTCAAAATAACGCTATGCATGATGGGAGGAAAGAAGAAGCGAGAGTCGAAAACGACAGCCAATCGCGTTCGCTAAAACTGGACCGCAGCTGTTGCTAGGTAGAAAAATCGCTTCTTCTATACAAACTGGACTGGACCGCGCCGGGGTCCAGTCCAGTTTAGATAAGGAAGAAGCGAGATTTTCTCCTTGATTAGTGACGCGCGGTCCAGTTTATAGATCGCGGAAGCGATACTAGCGGCGTTTTCGACCTTCGCTTCTTCTTTCTCCCGTGATGCATCGCGCTATTTTGAATTGCTGCTGCTTTTGAACAGACGTGTCCACGGATGTCTCGTCAAAAAGGTTGGTGCTTTACTAGTTTTGACATTGAAAATGAACCATTTAAGCAGTACAAAGGCTTTGAATATCTTATTTACGGTCGCGAGGTATGCCCGAAGACTTTGCGCACACATTGGCAAGGCTATATTTATTTTGCAACGAGAAAACGCCTATCCGAGATCCGTAAAATACTCGATGGTCCTCATTATGAGGCTTCTCGCGGAACACCTGAAGAATGTGCTCATTATTGTAGAAAAGATGGTGACTTCAAGGAGTTTGGCCAGATACCCAAAGCTAATGGAAGCACTGGCAAGTTTGCAAGTATACTTGCGTCCGCCGAGATCGGTGACTTTGAGTCCATCAAGAGAGATCATCCGGGCAGCTATATCCGTTACAAGGCGTGCCACTGGAGAAATAACATCCTCATGTGGTATTTGGATATGTGGGCCGCCACGTTGTGGTAAAGACTATGCTGTCCGGAAGCAAGGTGATGTATATGTTAAGTCTCTTAACAAATGGTGGGATGGTTATTCCAATCAGCGGAATGTGCTTTTAAGTGACGTTGAACCTAACCATGCCCAATGGTTAGGTTTTTTTTTTAAAGTTTGGGCAGATCGTTATGCATTTAATGCAGAGATTAAAGGAGCTTGTATGTTAATTAGACCAAGTAAGAAGAACATTTAACGTTTAGAACATCACCAGTAAGCAGCATATATGTGGACACCTTTGAACCTTCTCTGGACCTAAGGCGACAGTTGTTGTCCTTAGAATATTATTTTAGAATTTCCTCACTACCTCATCACCCATTGCATACCATTCATCACAGTCCATATTTGAAACGCCTTTATCAAGCAAAAACATCCTTCATCCCTACATTTCATTTAAGAATGCTGGATTTAATGGACGGATCCGAAATTTCTTCACTTGACGTCACCCAGAAAAAACTGTATTATTTCTCTCCTTGGTTTAATCATGATTTTGAATTTCAAAACCCTTTCCAAGATTTTTATAAAGCAGATACCTCTGATATTATTTACAAGCAACTCTTTCTAAAGCATTTAGAAAAATACTCTAATTTTATACATATATATACGGACGGGTCTAAAAGGGCAAACTATGTTGGAGCTGCGTTCACTATTAATCACTCTGTTCACAGTTTTAAACTTCATTCTTCATGTTCTGTTTTTACTTCTGAAATCATGGCCATATATAAAGCATTGGAATACATATCTGATCATTGTCATAAAAACTGTATCATTTTCACTGATTCATTAAGCGTTTTACAGTCATTGAAACATCCTGATCATGACAGTCATCCCATTGTTTTAGAGTCATTAAAAAGAATTTATCATCTCTCATCCAAAAATTTTAATATAATATTTTGTTGGATTCCATCTCATGTTGGGATAGCAGGAAACGAGACTGTCGACAGAGCCGCCAAATCGGCCGTAAATAACATTGACCATACCATTCCTTATCGCGACTTAAAATCATTAATTTATAAATTTTCAAAAGAAAAATGGCAGAACGATTGGAACGAACAAACCGAGAACAAACTTCACTTTATTAAACCAAATATAACGCAATGGCAGTCACCAGATCAAAGGCGGCAGCAGGTAATACTACCACGTCTCCGTATTGGACACACTAGGATCACCCATAGACACCTCCTCCTCGGAGAAGATCATCCCATTTGTAATTACTGCATTTGCCCACTAACAGTAAAACACATTTTAATTGAATGTTCTCATTTTAATAGGCAACGACTGTTACATTTTAATTCTTATAACTTGACTTTAGAAGACATGATTGGAGAGAATCCTCATCCAAATATTTTTAACTTTTTACATGACATTGCTTTTATCCATCACATATAATTTTATGTAGTATTCATTCATTACATTTTGACTCGCCTCACTTTCTTGCTATATTATATATTTTATTTTTTATCTTGAGTTTGGCATAATATGTCCCAAGAGGACTCAATGCCACAAAACCAAATCCAATCCAATCCAAATTAACCTTACAACAAATCTCCAAGCTGTTGCGGTAAGACTTCATGTCAATATTTTAATTACAATATGCAATTTATACCTTCCTCCTAATACCAATATCGCCACATTTGACTTAAATAATTTGATAGATCAGCTTCCTCAACCATTCATTCTACTTGGTGACCTAAACGGCCATCATATCCTCTGGGGCAATTCAGACATTAATCGTAGAGGCAAACAAATTGAGATTGAAACACAATGATTTATGTATTATGAATAACGGCCAACCTACTTACTTTCACTCACCTTCACTTACTTACCATTCAATAGATCTGGCAATTTGCACTCCTTCAATTTTACCATTTTGGAACTTTTCTGTGGATACTTACCTATACAATAGTGACCATTATCCTATAAAACTAAAATATGCAGGCCAATACCAACCTCACACTGACAACCAATCCAATTATATTTTTGAAACTGCCAACTGGCCTCTTTACTAGCCTTGCAGATATTTCTAATACGGTAGAAATTGGTGACATCGATGAAGTTACTGTAAAAATAACTGAAATAATTATAGCAAGTGCAAGCGCTTCCATTAAAAAAGTGATTAATAAACCTAAAAAACAAAAGAAACCGTGGTGGAATGAGGATTGTAGCTGTGCTTATCGGAAACAGAGGAAAGCCTGGAATATCTTTAATAGGTATCCAACCAGTGAAAACTATATTATTTATAAAAAAACAAAAGCTGCCTTTCGAAAAATACAACGACGTAGTAAGAGGGATTCTTGGATGAGTTATGTCAATAATATAAATAGTAAGGTCACAAGCAAACAACTATGGAATAGAATTAAAAGAATTTCCGGTGTTTACCCCAATACACAAACTCCTATTCTAGAACATAACAACCAAATACTATCGGCACCCAAAGACATAGCAAACACAATTGCTTCATGCCTTTCCGAAATATCCAGCTCCAATAACTACTCCGATACTTTAAAAAAAATTAAAATTGCATCTGAAAAGAATAAAGTTAATTTCACTTCAAACCGTTTATTATCTTATAATTGTGATTTTACTTTTTCCGAATTGATGAAGGCTCTGTCTTTAGTCCACAAATCAACTCCTGGCCCAGATAATATTAGTTACATCATGCTCAAACATCTTTCAAATAGTTCTCTAAATAATCTCTTGAAATTTTATAATAGAATTTGGAACGAACACACTTTTCCGCAGTCATGGAGGTATGCTACCATAATACCAATACTGAAACCGAATAAAGACCCCAAGAATCCTTCGAACTACCGTCCAATAGCCCTGACAAGCTGCTTGTGCAAGATCTTAGAAAAGATGGTCAACGCGAGGTTAGTTTTTATTTTAGAAACAGATAAATGTCTCTCTCCACTTCAAAGTGGTTTCCGAAAGGGTCGATCAACTGTTGATAATCTAGTCGCTCTCGAGACCGAAATACGAAACGCATTTGTACAAAATAAGCATATAGTCTCGATTTTCTTCGATATAGAAAAGGCCTACGATAGAACATGGCGACATGGAATTTTAAGGGATATTTTTAACAATGACATAAGAGAAAATCTGCCAATTTTTATTCTAAATTTTTTAGAAAAGAGATATTTTAAAGTGAGGATTGGATCTATTTTCTCGGATGTTTTTATACAAGAAGAGGGGGTGCCACAGGGCAGTGTTTTAAGTGTGACTCTATTTATTTTAAAGATTAATGATATTGCTTCTAATTTGCCTCCATCTGTAAAAGGTCTTATTTACGTTGACGATCTGCAAATTTCATGCGCAGCTAAAGACATTCGTTTAATTGAAAGACAACTTCAACAGGCCGTTAACAAAATAATTAATTGGACAAATGAAAATGGATTCAGTTTTTCACCTTCAAAAACTGCATGTGTTCATTTCTGCAAAAAACGAAATCTTCATCTTGACCCTGAAATATATTTCAAAGATATTTTATTTAATGTTGTGGACAATTTTAAATTTTTAGGCATCATATTTGACAAGAAGTTGACTTTTCAACCGCATATTTTAAATCTACGCAAACGTTGCGAAAAGGCTCTCAACATCTTACGCGTTTTATCAAAATTATCATGGGGATCCGATCGAGCTTGTCTTTTAAAAATATATAGAACATTAATACGATCAAAATTAGATTACGGCTGCGTGGTGTATGGTTCAGCAAGAAAAACAGCACTTCAAACTCTGAACACCATCCACCACACTGCTTTGCGCTTATGTACTGGTGCGTTTAGAACTTCACCCGTAAAAAGCTTATATGTGGACGCTTTTGAACCTTCTCTTGACTTAAGGCGACAGTTGTTGTCCTTAGAATATTATTTTAGAATTTCTTCAATCCCTCATCACCCATTGTATACCATTCATCACAGTCCATATCTAATACGCCTCTATCAAGCTAAAACATCCTTCATCCCTACATTCCACTTGAGAATGCTGGATTTGTTGAACGGATCCGAAATTTCTTCACTTGTCGTCACCCAGAAAAAACTGTATTATTTTTCTCCTTGGTATAATCATGAGTTTGTATTTCAAAACCCCTTCAAAGAATTTTATAAGACAGATACTTCTGATATTATTTACAAACAACTCTTTCAAAACCATATGGAAAAATACTCTAATTTTATACATATTTATACGGACGGGTCTAAAAGGGCAAACTATGTTGGAGCTGCGTTCAATATTAATCACTCTGTTCAATAGATCTGGCAATCTGCACTCCTTCAATTTTACCATTTTGGACCTTCTCTGTGGATTCTTACCTTTACAATAGTGACCATTATCCTATTAAACTAAAATATGAAGGCCAATACCAACCTCACTCTGTCAGCCAAACTAACTACATCTTTGAAACTGCCAACTGGCCACTTTTTACTAGCCTTGCAGATATTTCTAACACGGTAGAAATTGGTGACATCGATGAAGTCAACTCAAAAATAACAAACATAATTATAGCAAGTGCTGACGCTTGCATTAAAACAGTCAGTAATACATCTAAAAAACAAAAGAAACCTTGGTGGAATGAGGATTGTAGCGATGCATATCGGAAACAGAGAAAAGCCTGGAATATCTTTAATAGATATCCAACAAGTGAAAACTTTATAATTTATAAAAAAGCAAAAGCAGCATTTCGAAAAATACAATGACGTAGTCAGAGGGATTCTTGGACGAATTATGTCAATAGTATCAATAGTAAAATTACAAGTAAACAATTATGGAATAGGATTAAAAGAATTTCCGGTGTTTACCCCAATAGGCAAATTCCTATCCTAGAACATAACAACCAAATACTATCGGCACCCAAAGACATAGCAAACACAATTGGTTCATGCCTTTCCGAAATATCCAGCTCCAGTAACTACTCTGAAAGTTTTAAGAAAATTAAAATTACATCTGAAAAGAATAAAGTTAATTTTACTTCAAACCGTATATTTTCATATAATTGTGATTTTACTTTTTCGGAACTGACTAAATCTTTATCTTCAGTTCACAAATCAACTCCTGGCCCAGATAATATTAGTTACATCATGCTCAAACATCTATCAAAGAGTTCTCTAAATCATCTCCTGAAATTTTACAACAGAATTTGGTCCGAGCATACTTTTCCGCTCTCTTGGAGGTATGCTACTATAATACCCATACTGAAACCAAATAAAGACCCCAAGAATCCTTCGAACTACCGTCCAATAGCCCTAACAAGTTGCTTATGCAAAATTTTAGAAAAGATGGTCAACGCGCGGTTAATGTATATATTAGAAAAAGATAAATGTCTCTCCCCACTTCAAAGTGGCTTCAGGAAAAATCGTTCAACTATTGACAATCTAGTCGCTTTCGAGTCGGAAATCAGAAATGCATTTGTTGAAAATAAACACCTCGTCTCGATTTTCTTCGACATCGAAAAAGCTTACGATCGAACGTGGAGACATGGGATTTTAAAAGACATTTTTAAAAATGACATAAGAGGAAATCTGCCTATTTTTATCCAAAATTTCTTAGAGAAAAGGTATTTTAAAGTAAGGATTGGATCGATTTTATCCGATGTTTTTATTCAAGAAGAGGGAGTGCCACAGGGCAGTGTTTTAAGTGTTACTTTATTTATTTTAAAAATTAATGATATTGTTTCTCAATTGCCTCCATCAGTGAAAGGTCTTATTTACGTTGACGATCTGCAAATTTCATGCGCAGCTAAAGACATTCGTTTAATTGAAAGACAACTTCAACAGGCCGTTAACAAAATCACTCATTGGACTAACGAAAATGGTTTCAGTTTCTCATCTTCCAAAACCGCGTGTGTTCATTTTTGTAAAAAACGGAATCTTCATCTTGACCCTGAAATATTCTTCAAAGATATTTTAATTAATGTTGTGGACAATTTTAAATTTTTAGGCATCATATTTGACAAGAAGTTGACTTTTCAACCGCATATTTTAAATTTACGCAAACGTTGTGAAAAGGCCCTCAACATATTAAGAGTTTTATCGAAATTATCATGGGGATCTGATCGAGTGTGTCTTTTAAAAATATATAGAGCTTTAATACGATCTAAATTAGATTACGGCTGCGTGGTATATGGCTCAGCAAGAAAATCGGCCCTTCAAACTCTGAATACTATCCACCACACAGCTTTACGTTTATGTTCTGGTGCCTTTAGGACTTCACCTGTAGGAAGCTTGTATGTAGACTCTTATGAACCTTCCCTGGACCTAAGGCGACAGTCGTTGTCCTTGGAATATTATTTTAGAATTTCTTCAATACCGCATCACCCATTGCATACCATTCATCACACAGTCCATATTTAAAACGCCTTTATCAAGCAAAAACATCCTTCATCCCTACATTTCATTTAAGAATGCTGGATTTAATGGACGGATCCGAAATTTCTTCACTTGACGTCACCCAGAAAAAACTTTATTATTTCTCTCCTTGGTTTAATCATGATTTTGAATTTCAAAACCCTTTCCAAGATTTTTATAAAGCAGATACCTCTGATATTATTTACAAACAACTCTTTCTAAAGCATTTGGAAAAATACTCCAATTTTATACATATTTATACGGACGGGTCTAAAAGGGCAAACTACGTTGGAGCTGCGTTCACTATTAATGATTCCATTCACAGTTTTAAACTTCATTCTTCATGTTCTGTTTTTACTGCTGAAATAATGGCCATTTTTAAAGCATTAGAAAATATATCTGATCATCGTCATAAAAAATGTATAATTTTCACAGATTCATTAAGCGTTTTACAGTCATTGAAACATCCTGATCATGACAGTCATCCCATTGTTTTAGAGTCATTAAAAAGAATTTATCATCTCTCATCCAAAAATTTTAATATAATATTTTGTTGGATTCCATCTCATGTTGGGATAGCAGGAAACGAGACTGTCGACAGAGCCGCCAAATCGGCCGTAAATAACATTGACCATACCATTTCTTATCGCTACTTAAAATCATTAATTTACAAATTTTTAGAGGAAAAATGGCAGAACCAATGGAAAGATCAAACCGAAAACAAACTCCACCTTTTAAAACCAAGTATAACTCAATGGCAGTCTCCACCTTTAAGAAGACAGCAGGTAGTACTAACACGTCTCCGTATTGGACATACGCGGATAACACACAGACACCTCCTCCTCGGAGAAAATCATCCCATTTGTAACTACTGCATTTGTCCACTTACTGTGAAACACATTTTAATAGTGTTCTCATTTTAATTATCAACGTCTTAAATATTTTAATTCTTTTACCTTGACTTTAGAAGACATGGTTGGGGAGAATCCTCATCCAAATATTTTTAGCTTTTTACATGACATTGGATTTATCCATCACATATAATTTTATGTAGCATTCATTCATTATGTTTTGACTCATTTCACATTATTATTATATTATATATTTGATTTTTTTATCTTGAGTTTGGCATAATATGTCCCAAGAGGACTCAATGCCACAAAATCATATCCAATCCAATCCAATCATTCGTCTCTCAAACAATAAGACTAGAAACAAGGACTTGTCATCTTGTCTTCAAGGGCTTGAATTGTGGAGATCCATTTTCATGGAAAGGTACATTACAGGTTGGGAAGCAGAGGCTTCTACCACACGCTGAGATTCTAATTTAATCCGTAACTTTTAGAGTTCAAAGTCTTGGGCCTGTGTTTCTTGCTCTCTTAGTAATCTTTGCTCTGTCAAAAGTAAAAGTTTGGTTTCTTCTTCCATCCTTGTTGTAATAATTGTGTGGAATAAATTCTTCACAAACTCTTTATCGTTTTGGTACTCCTCACTTTCCAAAATTATGTTTTTAGATCTGAGACTTTTGTCACCCACTTTCTACCTGTTTCTACAACCAAATTTTGAATATCAACCTTTTTTTGCCTTGCCGAGATAAGCCATTGACCCTATTTATTGTCAATACAGTTTTAAATTACAGTTCAACAGTCTCAATCTAAGTATCCACTACGATTGTACCGTCCGGCTATATGATCACCCGCTTTTAAGGTCAACGCGCTTATATGGTCAGTTTTCTAAAGTCCCGTCTCAATAGGAACATGTGTTAAACCGCACCGCTTATACTGTCATTTTATTTTCCTGGTTATCGGTTATATGGTCGGATTATTTATCTTTTCTATAAGGTTGTCGTTTTTTTTTTAATAGTAATTGATGTAACATTTCTTGAGGCGGGGAGCATTACAGGGTCCTAGTGATCCGGTGAGGACCTGAATTTACGCCTTTACTCCCTCCCCTTCTCTTTTGCATTGCCATATCCTCAAATTAAGCAGCTTTCACACAAATTTATGTTAAGTTGTTGTTGAGCAAAAATGTTACCAATAGAAAATTAAGTAAAAGAAACTTCATCAAGTTCCATCAATAATATTACATTTTGACTCGCCTCACTTTCTTGCAATATTATATATTTTATTTTTTTATCTTGAGTTTGGCATAATATGTCCCAAGAGGACCCAATGCCACAAAATCACATCCAATCCAATCCAATCCAATCCAACAAGCTGTCGCCCCCAGGGGCATTCCTTCTTTAGGTTTGTACGGGCTTCACAACCCCGGGGTACCTGAGTGATCTTCCCTCCCTTTCGTTCTTCTTCTCCTCTACCCTTTGCATTTTGCTTTTTCTTCCTCCCTCGTTGTGGTTGCCTCTTCGGAGGTGAGGGCTCCCCTTGAGAAGCTTTTCGCCCGTCTGTGCTTTTAGCTCCTCTTGGGGATTATATCACCCACGTGTTTGCCGTGCGTGGAGACCTGTGTCTTCGGAAAAGGTGATCCTGGTGATTGAGGGACAACATAACGCCCCAATACATTGCTTCGGCTCCTGCTTCGGACAAACAGGAAGTGTACTTTGGTCCCAGTACATTGATCGGCTGGTGGGTATATCCTGCTTGGGCTAAGGACCCGCTCACCAACTAGCTCCTTAGGGCAGTCATAGAGGTGAGTTGGGTTCGTATAGTCCCTGGCTAGCACCGGTACAGAAACCTGTATCCCCTCGTTGGACTCCATGGTGGGTGGTGCCGCCGGGGACTGAATATCTAATTATAAATCATGGAAAATCAAAAACTTACTTCTCCTTCAGTGGAGCACCTATCTAACAAAAGTAATGAACAAAATACATCTGTACAAAAATTTTTTATCATAAAAAGTAAGGAAGGAAATCTCAAAAACATATCCGCAATTTTACTGCACAAAACTATATTGGGAATGGTTGGGGAAACAAAGAATATGAAAAAAACTCTCTCAGGAGATGTACTGGTTGAAGTTTCAAATAAAACACAATCATTAAACATACAAAAAATCAAATCCATTGGTACAATAGAAGTAACTGTAACACCCCATAAAACTTTAAATTCATCTAGAGGCGTAATTTCTGAATCAGACTTATTATATGACACTGAACAAGACATTTTACAATCCCTTTCCGATCAATCTGTAATCCATGTTAGAAGAATCACTATCCAAAGAAACGGTCAAAGCATACCCACCAAACATATTATATTAACTTTTAATACACCAAGTCTACCCAAACATGTTAAAATAGCCTACATTAATTGCCCAGTTCGACCTTTCATACCAAACCCAGTCCGTTGCTTTAAATGTCAAAGATTCGGCCATTCTTTTCTTGCTTGCCGTGGCAAAGAGACCTGCGCCAAATGCTGTAGTACAGAACACAAGACCGATGTCTGTACTACATCATCCCTTTGCTGTGTAAACTGCAAAGGTGACCACCCAGCTTTTGCCAGGTCTTGCCCTAAATTCCAGATTGAAAAAGAAATCCAAACTATTAAAGTGCAGCAAAACATTTCATTTCCTGAGGCCCGAAAAATTGTAAATGATCGCACCCCAAAACCTGGCATTTCTTACTCTTCAATAGTAAAAAAAACTTTCAAAACTAACGGAACTCAAACCGATGTAACTATTTTTAAGCCATCTGCCCAACATAAAGCTTCAATGAACCAACCTATAACGCCTCTTTTTTCTAAAGCATCAGCTACAACCTCAACAAATACAAAACACATAAATCAACCAAATCGATCTATAAATACTTCTTTAAAAAGAGCCATATCATCTGAACAAAGTAATATCAAAATAGCTAAAAGTACTTCTCAAACCTCTCTTCAGCCTGATGTTACATCCAGAAACTTGATAATTAATCCTTCTACCAGCGACCTTATAAATCTATACAACACAGAAAGTGATATTTCCTCAGTTGAGAGTGATGGCTTGGAGAATTCGCCACCCAAGTCCAAAAAGGATCTTCGGCAAGACAGATCTCGTCCTAGGACGAGAAAACACAAGTAGTTTCTTACTTTCTTTTATCCTTTATTTTTATGGCTTCCTTTCTTTCCTGGAACTGCCGGGGTTTTCGTCAAAAAATTGATGACGTAAAAGATATCATAAATAAACACAAGCCAGCTGCAATCGCCCTCCAGGAGACCTATTTAAGAAAGAATGATACCACCAACCTTCGTCATTTTAGTATATTCCGAAAAGATTACGATGATGGTCAAAGAGCGTGTGGAGGTGTAGCATTGCTTACCTCCCATGACTTTCCAGTAACACAAATTAACCTAAAAACAAATCTGCAAGCTCTTGCTGTTAGATTTCATGTCAATATCTTGATTACAATATGCAATTTATACTTACCTCCTAACACCCGTATTGCCATTTCTGACTTAAATAATTTAATAGATCAACTTCCGCAACCATTCATTATACTTGGTGACCTAAATGGCCATCATATTCTCTGGGGCAGTTCAGACACTAATAGTAGAGGCAAACAAATTGAAAAAATAATAACAGACAATGATTTATGTATTATGAATAACGGCCAACCTACTTACTTTCACTCACCTTCACTTACTTACCATTCAATAGATCTGGCAATTTGCACTCCTCCAATTTTACCATTTTGGACTTTTTCTGTGGATCCTTACCTCTACAATAGCGACCATTATCCTATAAAACTAAAATATGCAGGCCAATACCAACCCCACACTGACAGCCAGTCCAACTATATTTTTGAAACTGCCAACTGGCCACTTTTTACTACCCTTGCAGACATTTCTAACCTGGTAGAAAATGATAACATCGATGAAGTCACTGAAAAAATAACAAACATAATTATAGCAAGTGCTGACGCTTCAATTAAAAAAGTCATTAATAAGCCTAAAAAACAAAAGAAACCTTGGTGGAATGAGGAATGTAGCGATGCCTATCGGAAACAGAGGAAAGCCTGGAATATCTTCAATAGATATCCAACAAAAGTGAGAACTATATTTTTTATAAAAAAACAAAAGCTGCCTTTCGAAAAATACAACGACGTAGTAAGAGGGATTCTTGGATGAGTTATGTCAATAATATAAATAGTAAAGTCACAAGTAAACAATTATGGAACATAATTAAAAGAATATCCGGTGTTTACCCCAATAGACAAATCCCGATTCTAGAATACAATAACCAAGTACTATCAGCACCCAAAGACATAGCAAACGCAATTGCTTCATGCCTTTCTGAAATATCCAACTCCACTAACTACTCTGAAAGTTTAAAAAAAATTAAAATTGCATCTGAAAAGAATAAAGTTAATTTCACTTCAAACCGTATTTTATCATATAATAGTGATTTTACTTTTTCCGAATTGACAAAGGCTTTATCCTTAGTTCACAAATCAACTCCTGGGCCAGATAATATTAGTTATATCATGCTTAAAAATTTATCAAATAGTTCTCTAAATAACCTCTTGAAATTTTACAACAGAGTTTGGACCGAGCACACTTTTCCGCAGTCATGGAGGTATGCTAATATAATTCCCATATTGAAACCAAATAAAGACTCCAGGAATCCTTCGAACTACCGTCCAATAGCCCTGACAAGCTGCCTTTGCAAAATTTTAGAAAAGATGGTCAACGCGAGATTAATTTATATTTTAGAAAAAGAAAAATGTCTCTCTCCACTTCAAAGTGGTTTTAGAAAATGTCGATCGACTATTGACAACTTAGTAGCTCTCGAGACCGAAATACGTAACGCTTTTGTGCAAAATAAGCATCTCGTCTCGATTTTTTTCGATATCGAAAAGGCCTACGATCGTACATGGCGTCATGGAATTTTAAAGGATATTTTTAATAGTGATATAAGAGGAAATTTGCCGATTTTTATTCAAAATTTTTTAGAGAAACGATATTTTAAAGTACGGATTGGATCAATTTTCTCAGATGTTTTTATTCAAGAGGAGGGAGTACCTCAAGGCAGTGTTTTATAAGTGTTACTTTATTTATTTTAAAAATTAATGATATTATTTCTCAATTGCCGCCATCAGTAAAAGGTCTTATTTACGTTGACGATCTGCAAATTTCATGCGCAGCTAAAGACATTCGTTTAATTGAAAGACAACTTCAACAGGCCGTTAACAAAATCACTCATTGGACTAACAAAAATGGTTTCAGTTTCTCACCTTCCAAAACCGCGTGTGTTCATTTTTGTAAAAAACGAAATCTTCATCTTGACCCTGAAATATTTTTCAAAGATATTTTAATTAATGTTGTGGACAATTTTAAATTTTTAGGCATCATATTTGACAAGAAGTTGACTTTTCAACCGCATATTTTAAATTTACGCAAACGTTGCGAAAAAGCTCTTAACATTTTACGGGTTTTATCAAAATTATCATGGGGATCTGATCGACCTTGCCTTTTTAAAATTTATAGAGCTTTAATTCGATCTAAATTGGACTACGGCTGCGTGGTGTATGGTTCAGCAAGAAAATCTGCTCTTCAAACTCTGAACACTATACACCACGCCGCTTTACGTTTATGTTCTGGTGCCTTTAGGACTTCTCCCGTAATCAGCTTGTACGTAGAATCTTTTGAACCTTCCCTGGACTTCAGACGACAGTTGTTATCACTGGAATACTATTTTAGAATTTCCTCAATCCCTCATCACCCATTGCATACCATTGATCACAGCCCATATTTAAAACGCCTTTATGAAGCCAAAACATCCTTCATCCCTACATTCCATTTAAGAATGCTGGACTTAATAAACGGATCCGAACTTTCTTCACTTGACGTCACCCAGAAAAAACTTTATTATTTCTCTCCTTGGTTTAATCATGATTTTGAATTTCAAAACCCATTCGAAAATTTCAATAAAGCAGATACCTCTGATTTTATATATAAACAACTCTTTCAAAACCATATAGAAAATTACTCAAATTTTATACATATTTATACTGACGGGTCTAAAAGGGAAAACTATGTTGGAGCTGCGTTCACTATTAATGATTACCGTCATAGTTTTAAACTTCATTCTTCATGTTCTGTTTTTACCGCTGAAATAATGGCCATTTTTAAAGCACTAGAACATATATCCGATCATTGTCACAAAAAATGTATCATTTTTACAGATTCATTAAGCGTTTTACAATCATTGAAGCATCCTGATCATGACAGTCATCCCATTGTTTTAGAGTCATTAAAAATAATTTATCATCTTTCATCCAAAAATTTTAAGTTAATATTTTTCTGGATCCCATCTCATGTTGGGATATCGGGTAATGAAATAGTTGACAAAGCCGCGAAATCTGCCGTAAATAATTTTAACCACACTATCCCTTTCCGTGACTTAAAATCTTTTATTTACAAATTTTTAGAAACAAAATGGCAGAACGAATGGAATGAACAAACGGAAAACAAACTCCATGCTATAAAACGAAATATAATTCAATGGAAATCGCTACCTTTTAGAAGACAGGATGTAATACTAACACGCCTTCGTATTGGACACACTCGCATAACACATAGACACCTCCTACTCGGAGAAGATCATCCTATATGTAATTACTGCATTTGCCCACTAACAGTAAAACACATTTTAATTGAATGTTCTCATTTTAATTATCAACGGCTTAAACATTTTAATTCTTATACCTTGGTTTTAGAAGACATGATCGGTGAGAATCCTCATCCAAATATTTTTAACTTTTTACATGACATTGCTTTTATCCATCACATATAATTTCATATAGTATTTACTCATTATGTTTTGACTCATCTCATTTCATTATTATATTATGTATCTGATTTTTTACCTTGAGTTTGGCATAATATGTCCCAAGAGGACTCAATGCCACAAAATCATATCCAATCCAATCCAATCCAACAAGCTGTCCAAATAAGCTCTCAGCAGTGTTCCCTTGTTCTTGTCTTTTCATGAGGTCGGAAACTGCCTTCTCGAAGAAGTCCAGTTTCTTCCTCTTAGCAGGAGGGTATACACCTGTAATTTGAAATTTTACACAACAATTATTATTGGTTGAACTGACGTTGTACAAGTAGTTATGAGAATTCTATCTACACTCGACTTTTCAAATTACACTACAAGTCATGACTTAATTGAGAAAATTAGTTTCAAATAGCATGCAATTTGTTTGCGTGCTTTGTGCAAATCAAATGATGTTGACATACTTTTTTCATGAAACAATAACATTGTTTGTCACAACCATTAAGTTGACAAAGAATCAAAACACCAAAAGTTACATTTGTGCAAATATTTTTGAGTCATTGCATTCTAGATTTTTAATAAAATACAATACATATTTAAATTGTTATGCATGATTAAAGAGTTGTTCTCTAGGCAGAAATTACACAAGGAAAACATACTTTCGCAAGGTTCAACAGGTGGTGTTGTTGCTCGCCGGGGAGTGCTAGCATCAAGGCAGTCTGTGATAAAAAAAATTACAAACCATAACAGATAAAAGATACTTTATATACATAATAATAGATCACATGCTGGTAAATATGGTAGGAGACAGGTTAGAGAATTTAATACATGTAACCACTCGCTACTGTGTAAAATTTAAGAGTTAGGTTTGAAAAGACCACAACGAAGACTTAATCAATTTAGTGATTAGATTGTATTGATTTTGGTGAACGGAATTCACTGATCCCAGATCACTTTTAGATCATTAAACAAGAGGTGTTGATATCTTGGATTACATTAAATAATGTAACATTTAAAACATAGCATAATGATGTTTTTATTTACACATGTGAGCAATGGGAAAAGGCAATAAAAAAACCCCAAAAGATTACAATTTAAAAAATTAATAGTTATAACATTATAAAAAAACAGACATCTGAAGACAAAACTAAAACAGATATCACACACACACACATTTAAAGACAAGACTTAAGAAAACACATTATATATAAAACATACATAAAAAAAATTGACGCAAAAGAAAATTAGAGTATGTGATGTCAAGGGGAAAATGTGAATTTTAATTAATTTAGATTGTCGCACAGTGTTGACAGTTGTCAAAAACATACTGTGCAGCCTCGAGACCAGAATTTAAAATGAAAGGAATACTTATTGGGATCTAACGGGTGGGTGATCTCTGGTAAGGGAGTTGTGGATGTTTCGACCACGAGAGCGATTCTCTCACGTCGTTCGCGTTTACTGGAAAAAAAATTAGGAAAGAGAAGTATTTCTTGCCACCAAGCCTTTTTACAGACTCGCATCACGCCGCATGCTAATTGGCCGATTTGGGTCACAAGGATGACGCCAGAGCGTTTGGACGGGAGGATAGGCTGGCTTAGGTCACGTGGAGACACAATGCTTAGTTTAGGCAGGAAAACTTGGAGGGAGAGAGACTTTATCTGTCTTTGGCGGCCATTGAAAAAAAAGGGCAATTGAACTTGGGGAATGGTGGTGTCGTTATTTTGAGTTGGTCGGAGCGCTGTGATAATGGACACAGCACTACTTTAGCTGCTTACTCTCCGAGCTGATGTGTGACAGTACTAATTAATCATTAATAATAAAAATAGATTACAATAATTAAAAATTATTTGGAGTAAATCAAAGATTTATTGCAAAAAAGTGTCTTTAGAATGCCACATTACTTATAACTTAGTCTGCTGTGAAGCATGTGGTATCTGTTCAGTTTACAAAAATGTTGAATCATACTATATTTTAAGAAATTGATTTTTCTGACCTGAAAATTAGTAATCTGACGCCACAAAGCTAAATCCAATCCAATCCCTGGTTAGCACCGGTACATTAACCTGTATCCCCTCGTTGGACTCCATGGTGGGTGGTGCCGCAGGGGACTGAAAATTTATATTTAAATAATGCAAAATCAAAAATCAACTTCTCCTTCAGTGGAGCACTTAACTAGCAAAAATAATGAAACTAATATACCAGAACACAAATTTTTTATAATAAAAAGCAACGAAGGAAATCTAAAAAACATATCGGCTATACTACACAAAACAATATTAGGAATGGTCGGAGAGACGAAAAATATTAAAAAAAAAACCCTAACAGGTGACGTACTCGTAGAAGTCTCTAATAAATCACAATCTTTAAACATACAAAAAATTAATTCCGTCGGTTCAATAGCAGTCACCGCTACACCACATACCTCTACGTTTTTATCAGTAATAAAATGTTTAAATCTATTTTTAACACCTCCTACTTCCACAAATGTTTACAACACAATAGTTTCAGGCATAAAAAATAAACAGCTATTTCTACAGGTAACCCAGAAATGTAATCAATAGCGTCAAAATGTATCAATACATTTTATCACTCGCTTTAATTTGCCAATAAACTTAAAAATCGCTCATAATAGTTGAAATAAACGCTAACAAGACAATTCAACTTCAAATATAATTTTTCACTAGTATAAACTAAAAAGTTTTATTACATGGGATGAAACTGAGCAAACAAAATATACATATAGCAATGCATTTTAGAGATTAGTGTAAAGACATGAACTTACGAGGAATTTCCACGGCATTTGAAACAGCTGCCCAAGCATTTCTTCTAGTTGTTATATTTTTATACAACGCATGGCTAGCGTTATATAACGTGGGATATTTTTGTACTTCGCAGATTAATAACTCGGATAGTTCAGTTTCCGTAGCCATGGCTGAAATGATGGGCGATGGATGCTCGAGTGTGAAATGAAAACAAATTAGATGTTGGATTTTGATTCGTTAAAGTAGTCACGTGTGCTTGCGTATGTGCGTCGCGAGTTGGATCTGAGGAAGTACCAAATTTAGACCTTGCGTTGCTTCGCAGAGAGGCTGCGTAATCCCGCCCATCTGTCAATCACGTGGTTCTCCTCTATCATTGGTTCGACGCATACGGACATACGCAGAATCGTAAACTGGCCCTTACACTCAGTCTTTGCCCACGTTATTCTTCGTTGCAGAGCTCATAAATCCGTTTTGTAAGCAGTTTATTACTATATCATGTGAATAGTTAATATTAGTATCATATGAAACTTCCCTCCAAAGAAAAGTAAAACTAATTATTTAAAAAAAAAGGAGGTTGTTTAATTTTACAATTTGTAAGGGCCATTCTCCAAGGACTGGTAAGGCAATTGAATTTGATGGATCAATTTTTATCCTAGACATACCCGAATCCTTTATAAATAGTTTAATTAAATTAGGTAACGTGGAAAGCGGTTTATATAAGAGGTACTGTTCATGAAACGCATTACCCTTTTAGTAATAACTGCAAATCGATTTCCCCAGTAGGTATATGATTCATTTTTATGTCAACTACATACACAGTTGACAGTGTTTTACAACTGACTCTTTGTGTGACCTACTCATTTCTTCCTTCGAAGTATCATTACATTGCGATTTGCTGAGACCTTAGAGTGTTCAATTTTCTTTTATTTAAAATTTTATTTTTTAAGTCGTCATGTAATTTCTTACAATAATTATTCAGAATTGCATTCACAGCTGACCTTTATTGTCATTCTAATTACTTTTTCGGAGCCGTGTCATTCCACACATTCTTCATAACCCCCTTGTTGTTCTTCGCTTTCTAAAGTATTTATTATAATTGTGGCCAGTAATTTTTGATTTGCGTGATGCAAAAAGTTTTTTTCGTTGTTCCTGCATGATTTTGTAAGAATTAAATATGAATATAAAATTACATTTACCACATTTTTTTTGGATATTTCAATTTTCCTCTTGCACATGTATGTAATACGAATACATTGTGCACCATACAAAAATAGATGAGTACCATAAACAAATAATGTACTTTAAAGAAATAGTAGAATGTCAACAAACAAATCGTGGGTTGTTGATAAACAAACTGTGGACGGTAAACAAAGAAAATGTTTTTTGTAACCAGACACGAGTAAAAACAGAAAACACCGTTGAGTAAAGTTAACAAAATTGAATACCAATATGCACAGAATATAAAAAATGTAAACAAAAGGGCATGCACATAAATATTAATACAAAATACAAGTGTGAAGTGTAAAGTATGATGTGTGAAGAAAGAATACGAAATAACCTAAAAACAACACCAAAATTGGATGTTATTGCCAAAAAAGAAAAAGGAAGAACCTTCATGTCCGAAAGTTATTGATTCCTACGCCATAGTAACAATACTTTTGAAGGAAAAAAAAACACTGCAAAAATGGAATAAAGCTGCTTATTTGCCAATGTAAAGTAAATGACAGCAATGGAAAAATATACACTTATTTACAAATTTTACAATTCTCGTGAATTTCATTGACGTAAAGGGATTTCCCTGTGCTTTTCCTAGTTATCCACTCTACCATTTGTTCTGGTACGCAGTTTGTACGTGTGCGTATTGGGTGCTGCTGCAACTGCAGTGTCCCGGTTCGCTTGTGTAACATTTCCTGAATGTGAGGGTTGTTGGACTGCATTGGCATTACGTGTTGGGTACCCATGTGGGTTAAAATAAACTCAACCTCTACTACCACTTGGAGCATGGTTGTATTCTGCTGATATACAGTCCTCTGCTGGGGTTTGATTTGTCGCTGCAAGCGGGAATCGAGCTTTGGACAAGGGATTCTTTATTACCTGGGAATTGAGTTGTGAGGTAATCGTGGTGTGGTTTTTGTTAACCTTTCAACATTTACCAGCTGCTTACGGTTGGGACAGTTTTTATTTGCGATCTCAAATACTACGTCGGATAGTTTTCAAGTGACCACGAAATTGCCTCTGTTTGGCTTGTTAAACTTTCTCGTCAACCCGGGTTTAACGTTAGGGAAGTATAAGTACACTTCGTCTCCCACTTTGATTCCCTTGTGTTTCACAAACTTATTACTATACTGCTCTTGGGATTCCGCTGCTTGGACCAAATTATCCCTCACCTCATTATAGGCACTGCGTAGCCTTTTAAGTAATGCCGTTGAAAAGTCATCTGTTTCCCTGTATGAAAAAGGTGGGGTTCTGTCTCTAGCATCTGGTAGGGCAAATTCAGTTCTTAACCATACACAAGAAATGCGGGGGTGTGTTTCATGGCAGAATGCCATGTAGATCTGTATGATAAACGTGCATACTCCAATTTTGTGTCCCAATCATCATGGTTCCCATTGACTAGGTGGCTGAGGGCATTTCCCAGTCCTCTGTGGTATACCTCCAATATCCCATTGCCTTGGGGATGGTATGCCGTGGTGTTCACCTTCTTTATCCCCAGAGATGATATAAACAGATTGCATGGCTTGGTTGATAAAATTTGTACCTCTGTCAGTGAGAATCGTTGAGGGGCAGCCGAATCGGGAGATAAAATTAAGTAGCGTTCGTGCTATATCAAAACTTTTAGTCTGTGGAACAGGGTAAGCCTCACACCATCTGGTGAAATGTTCAATGTTGGTAATTATAAATCTGGTGCCACTTTCTGTGATAGGAAGGGGTCGTACAACATCAACGGCAACTTTGTGGAAAGGACCTTGAGGAATTTGGGGACGTTGCAACGGTGCGAATTTTTGATGTTTGTGAGCACGTCGTTGCATGCAACTGTTACAAGATTTGATCCAGTTATAACAATGTGTTCGTGCATCCCTGGCCAATAATAAAAATGTTTAACAGTTGAAAGAGTCTTCCTCAAACCTTGGTGACAAACTGAAGGGGAATCGTGAAATTGTAAATGTCATGAATCATAGACTTTGGAAGGACAATTCTGGTGTGTTGGTTTCTTTGATTTGAAAATTTAAGTTCTCTACATTTTAGAATTCCATCTTGTAAAAAAAAATCGAAGCTTTGTTGGTTGGACTGGTTTGGATTGATTTAAATTTTGAATAATCGTCTGGCATTTGTCATCGAGCTTGTTTATTTGCAATTTCTTCAAGAATCTTTTCTTCAAACGTCACAGAACTACAATTTTGGGTTTGGTGGGTAAACACTTGTTTAACTTGGGTGTAACTTTCAGAATTGTCCCTCTGAATCCATGATTGATGAGTATTTTCGCTGTCGTGATCAAGTCCATGTGAAAGAAAATCAGCAAACTTGTTGAATTTACCACTAATGAATTTAATTTCATAGTTGAATTCCGACAGAGTGAGGGCCCAATGTACAATTCTACACGTTGAATCTTTTAATTTCAAAATATGTGTCAAAGCTGCATGGTCAGTAAAAATCGTGAACTTTCTTCCATAAAGATAGGGTCTGAAATAACCTACTGTAAAAATAATGCCCACAATTTCTTTTTCAGTGGTGCTGTAAACTCTTTCGGCCGTGTTGAGCTATAACTGCTCCTATAGCTGAATTTAACGCATCAGTGTAGATGATAAAATCTCTATTCATATCTGGGAGAGTAAGGCATGGTGTCTGAATTAAAGCTACTTTGAGGTCATTAAATTCTCTCTCTGCTTCCTGTGTCTAATTAAATTGTTTGGATTCTTTAGTTAAATTAGTAAGGTGGATGGAGCGTCGATTAAAATCGGGTATGAATTTTCTATAGTAGTTGACATATCCTAAGAAAGATCGAACATGTTTTCTGCAGGTTGGGGTTTTAAACTTTTCCACTAATGATGCGTTCAACATCAAATGATTGATATTTTTGCACCGTATGATGCCCAGGTTTAATTTGTAAGGCCCGATGTACCTCTCATAAATCTTGAAAACCTTTATTGAACTTAATAATAGCTATGTATGCTCCTAACGTAAGTGTCTGGAGTTCCACAGAAGCTTTCTTTGGGACGGCGTTCCACAAGCAACCGTTAAAACTTTCGTTGGCGTTTTGCGCCTTCCCATGAAGACATTTTTTACGCAGAGTTTGGGAGCACAGTTATACACAGGCGTTACACTATTAAATATTTTCTTGCATAAACCCTTCTTTTTCAGTGTTTGCTCGTTAATAGGCACACCAACTGCTTTGCCCTGGCGGACACTGCCTATGCATTGACTGCTGAGCATTGGAACTACAGTGAAAAAAGGCAGCTATCACAGCACTTTGCATGCTTCCTAGATCATTCGTGTTGCTTCATATAGCAATCCCGTAATAATTTTGCAGTTTATCGATCATGCTATCTGCGAGTTTGCCCTTCCCACCCAGACCTTTCTGTTCGTTTTTTAACTTTCTCAATCTGCTGCCCACTCGCTTCTGTATGTGGCCTATATACTCATATTAGGTGACTACACCATCACCATATATGTTTTTTACAGCTGAATAACCTTGTGATTCACAATCACCATAATGGTCTTCTTATTCCAACTGTCGCTTATCCTTGGAGCCCTCAAATAGTCGATAGATCCCGACCGATTCCATGCTCGAAGTTGAGCCTTTATGGTTGCATGAACAAATGTGATCACCTTTCCCAATTTTATTGATTCGGTTGCATATCCGGCACACCTTCGACATCAGTTCTACGTCTAAAACCTTTCCTGTGTCGATGGAAAGAATTACGACACATCCATTCAAAGATGAATGTCCTCGTCTGTGCCACGTCCCATCAACCGAGACACCACATCCAACTACTGTTTGGGCATTGTTTTTTTGTGAACTTTTACTTCTTTAGCATCTTTTTTCTTGGAGTTTTGCAGCATGTCCGTTTTTGGACCTTGCGCCATAAAATTTCAAAATCCAATCCAATCCTTGGAGTTTTGGGCAACATGCGAGACAGCAGTTCGAATTTTATTTTCTGAAGAACAATATACCTCTTTAGACATTGATGATAAGTCCATTGTTGCACAGAATTTCTTCCCAGCAGAATATCCTCTTCCGATCAATCTCATGCCATATACAAATTGCAAATTTTGTTTTTTGTTGTTATCCGTTGTTGAGAATGCATTAGTGCAAGAACAATTGGAACATTTCAAGCACAAATTGGCCAATAAACCAAATGCAGAGTCTTCATATAAACCGAGGCCCCCAGGGGCATTCCTTCTTTAGGTTTGTACGGGCTTCACAACCCCGGGGTACCTGAGTGATATTTTCTCCCTTTCGTTCTTCTCCTCCCCTACACTTCGGCTTTTTCCTTTTTCTTCCTCCCTCGTTGTGGTTGCCTCTTCGGAGGTGAGGGCTCCCCTTGAGAAGCTTTTCGCCAATCTGTGCTTTCAGCTCCTCTTGGGGATTATATCACCCACGTGTTTGCCGTGCGTGGAGACCTGTGTCTTCGGAAAAGGTGATCCTGGTGATTGAGGGACAACATAACGCCCCAATACATTGCTTCGGCTCCTGCTTCGGACAAACAGGAGGTGTACTATGGTCCCAGTACATCAATCGGCTGGTGGGAATACCCTGCTAGGATTAAGGACCCGCTCACCAACTAGCTCCTTAGGGCAGTCATAGAGGTGAGTTGGGTTCGTATAGTCCCTGGCTAGCACCGGTACAGTAACCTGTATCCCCTCGTTGGACTCCATGGTGGGTGGTGCCGCTGGGGACCGAACATTTATTTATCCAATATGGAAAACCTAAACTCAACTTCTCCTTCAGTGGAGCACCAAATTAATAAAAAAATTGATAACAATTTACCAGAACAAAAATTTTTCATTATAAAAAGCAACGTAGGTAATTTAAAAAACATATCGGCTATCTTACTCCATAAAACTATACTAGGAATGGTTGGAGAAACTAAAAACATAAAAAAAACCCTAGCAGGAGATGTACTCGTTGAAGTAATCAATAGAGATCACAGGCAATAAACATCACAAAAATTAAACTCATCGGTCCAATAGAGGTCACTGTAACACCTCACAGAACTTTAAATTCATCCAGAGGTGTTATTTCTGAATCGGATCTAGTTAATGACACAGAAGAAGACATCTTGGAATCCCTATCCGAACAATATGTTATTAACGTCAAAAGAATAACAATTACAAAAAATGGTCAAAAATACCCACTAAACACTTAATATTAACTTTCAATACACCAAGCATACCAAAACACGTTAAAATAGCCTACATTAATTGCCCAGTTAGACTTTTCATACCAAATCCTGTCCGCTGCTTTAAATGTCAAAGATTCGGCCACTCTTTCATCGCTTGCCGTGGCAAAGAGACTTGCGCAAAATACTGTGGTACAGACCATAAGACCGATGTCTGTACTTCATCATCCCTTTGCTGTGTCAACTGCAAAGGTGACCATCCAGCTTTTGCCAGGTCTTGCCCTAAATTCCAAATTGAAAAAGAAATTCAAACAATAAAAGTCCAACAAAACATTTCATTTCCAGAGGCCAGAAAAATTGTAAATGATCGCACCCCGAAACCTGGCATATCTTACTCTTCTATAGTAAAAAAAACTTTCAAAACTAATGGAACTCAAACCGATGTAACTATTTTTAAGCCATCTCCACGACATAAAATTTCAATTAACCAACCTATAACGCCTCTTATCTCTAAAGCATCAGCTACAACCTCAACAAATACAAAACACATAAACCAAACAAATCGACCTAAAAATACTTCTTTAAAAAGAGCCATATCATCTGAACAAAATAACATTAAAATTTCAAAAAGTTCTTCTCAAACCTCTCTTCAACCTGACGTTTCATCCAGAAATATGATAACTAATCCTTCTACCAGTGACCTCATTAATCTTTATAATACTGAAAGCGACATTTCATCTGTAGAAGATGAGGACTTGGAGACTTCGCCACTGAAGCCCAAGAAGGATCCTCGGCAAGACAAACATCGTCCTAGGACGAGAAATCACAAGTAGTTTTTCCTTTTCCTTTATACTTTATTTTTATGGCTTCATTCCTTTCCTGGAACTGCCGTGGTTTTCGTCAAAAAATTGATGATGTCAAAGACATCATAAACAACCACAAGCCAGCTGCAATCGCCCTCCAGGAGACCTTTTTAAGAAGCAATGATTCCACCAACATTCACCATTTCACTACATTCAGAAAAGATTACGATGATGGCCATAGAGCATGTGGAGGTGTTGCATTGCTTACCTCCCATGACTTTCCAGTAACTCAAATTAACTTAAAAACAAATCTGCAAGCTCTTGCTGTAAGACTTCACGTAAATATTTTAATAACAATATGCAATTTATACTTACCTCCTAACACCCGTATTGCCACTTCTGACTTAAATAATTTAATAGATCAACTTCCACAACCATTCATCATACTTGGTGACCTAAATGGCCATCATATCCTCTGGGGCAGTTCAGACATTAATCAAAGAGGCAAACAAATTGAGAAACTAATAACGGACAATGAATTATGTATAATGAATAACGGCCAACCTACTTACTTTCACTCACCTTCACTTACTTACCATTCAATAGATCTGGCAATTTGCACTCCTTCAATTTTGCCATTTTGGACCTTTTCTGTGGATCCTTACCTTTACAATAGTGACCATTATCCAATTAAACTTAAATATGAAGGCCAATACCAACATCACTCTGTCAGCCAAACTAAATATATTTTTGAAACTGCGAACTGGCCACTTTTTACTAGCCTTGCAAACATTTCTAACATGGTAGAAAATGAGGATATCGATGAAGTGACAAATAAAATTACAGAAATAATTATAGCAAGTGCTGACGCTTCAGTTAAAAAAGTCAGAAATAGACCAAAAAAACAAAAGAAACCTTGGTGGAATGAGGAATGTAGCGATGCGTATCGGAAGCAAAGGAAAGCCTGGAATATCTTCAATAGATATCCAACAAGAGAAAACTATATTAATTATAAAAAAACAAAAGCGGCCTTTCGAAAAATTCAACGACTTAGTAAAAGGGATTCTTGGATTAAGTATGTCAATAGTATAAATAGCAAGACCACAAGCAAACAACTATGGGACAGGGTCAAAAGAATTTCCGGTGTTTACCCCAATAGACAAATTCCTATTCTCGAACATAATAACCAAATTCTATCGGCACCCAAAGACATAGCAAACACAATAGGTTCATGCCTTTCCGAAATATCCAGCTCCAATAACTACTCTGAAAGTTTTAAAAAAATTAAAATTGCATCTGAAAAGAATAAAGTTAATTTCAGTTCAAACCGTACATTATCATATAATTGTGATTTTGCTTTTTCCGAATTGACAAAGGCTTTATCCTTAGTTCACAAATCAACTCCTGGCCCAGATAATATTAGTTACATCATGCTCAAACATCTTTCAAATAGTTCTTAAAATCATCTCCTTAAATTTTATAACAGAATTTGGAACGAACACACTTTTCCTCAGTCATGGAGATATGCTACCATAATACCCATACTGAAACC
The DNA here is from genome assembly GCA_947359465.1 of Metellina segmentata. NCBI lineage: Eukaryota > Metazoa > Arthropoda > Arachnida > Araneae > Tetragnathidae > Metellina > Metellina segmentata. Next base: position 73,895,560 of record OX375883.1, read on the forward strand.
GAACAAAGACCCCAAGAATCCTTCGAACTACCGTCCTATAGCCCTGACAAGCTGCTTATGTAAAGTTCTAGAAAAGATGGTCAACGCTAGGTTGGTTTATGTTTTAGAAAAAGATAAATGTCTCTCTCCACTCCAAAGTGGTTTCAGAAAAAATAGATCCACTATTGACAACTTAGTCGCTCTCGATACGGAAATAAGAAACTCATTTGTTCAAAATAAGCATCTCGTTTCGATTTTTTTCCATATCGAAAAAGCGTACGATAGAACATGGAGACATGGGATTTTAAGGGACATTTTTAAAAACGACATAAGAGGTAATCTGCCTATTTTTATTCAAAAATTTTTAGAAAAAAGATATTTTAAAGTACGGATTGGATCAATTTTCTCAGATGTTTTTATTCAAGAGGAGGGAGTGCCACAGGGCAGTGTTTCAAGTGTTACTTTATTTATTTTAAAAATTAATGATATTGTTTCTCAATTGCCTCCATCAGTGAAAGGTCTTATTTACGTTGACGATCTGCAAATTTCATGCGCAGCTAAAGATATTCGTTTAATTGAAAGACAACTTCAACAGGCCGTTAATAAAATCATTCATTGGACTAACGAAAATGGTTTCAGTTTCTCACCTTCCAAAACCGCGTGTGTTCATTTTTGTAAAAAACGGATTCTTCATCTTGACCCTGAAATATTTTTCAAAGATATTTTAATTAATGTTGTGGACAATTTTAAATTTTTAGGTATCATATTTGACAAGAAGTTGACTTTTCAACCGCATATTTTAAATCTACGCAAACGTTGCGAAAAGGCCCTCAACATATTAAGAGTTTTATCTAAGTTATCATGGGGATCTGATCGGAATTGTCTTTTAAAAATATATAGAGCATTAATACGATCAAAATTAGATTACGGCTGCGTGGTGTATGGTTCAGCAAGAAAATCTGCTCTTCACACCCTGAACACTATCCACCACACAGCTTTACGTTTATGTTCTGGTGCCTTCAGGACTTCACCCGTAAGCAGCTTATATGTGGACAATTTTGAACCTTCTCTGGACTTAAGGCGACATTTGTTGTCCTTGGAATATTATTTTAGAATTTCCTCAATCCCTCATCACCCATTGCATACCATTCATCATAGTCCGTATTTAAAACGCCTCTATCTAGCTAAAACATCCTTCATCCCTACATTTCACTTAAGAATGCTGGATTTGATGAACGGATCCGAACTTTGTTCACTTGACGTTACCCAGAAAAAACTGTTTTCTTTCTCTCCTTGGTTTAATCATTATTTTCAATTTCAAAACCCGTTCCAAAATTTTAATAAAGCAGATACTTCTGATATTATTTACAAACAGCTTTTTCAAAACCATATACAAAAATACACAAATTTTATACAAGTTTACACGGACGGATCGAAAAGGGCAAACTATGTTGGAGCTGCGTTCACTATTAATGATTCCATTCACAGTTTTAAACTTCATTCTTCATGTTCTGTTTTTACATCTGAAATCATGGCCATATATAAAGCATTGGAATATATATCTGATCATGTTCATAAAAAATGTATCATTTTCACTGATTCATTAAGCGTTTTACAGTCATTGAAACATCCTGATCATGACAGTCATCCCATTGTTTTAGAATCACTGGAAAAAATTTATCATCTTTCATCCAAAAATTTTAACTTGTTATTTTGTTGGATCCCATCTCATGTTGGGATATCTGGAAATGAATTAGTTGACAAAGCCGCCAAATCGGCCGTAAATAATTTTAATCATACTATCCCTTATCGTGACCTAAAATCTATCATTTACACATTTTTACAAGACAAATGGCAAAACGAATGGAATGAACAAACTGAAAACAAACTCCATGCTTTAAAACGAAATATAATTCAATGGAAATCGCTACCTTTTAGAAGACAGGATGTAATTCTAACACGTCTCCGTATTGGTCACACGCGAATAACCCATAGACACTTCCTCCTCGGAGAAGATCATCCCATTTGTAACTACTGCATTTGCCCACTAACTGTAAAACACATTTTAGTAGAATGTTCTAATTTTAATAGGCAACGACTTAAGAATTTTAATTCATATACCTTGGTTTTAGAAGACATGATTGGAGAGAATCCTCATCCAAATATTTTTAACTTCTTATATGACATTGGTTTTATCCATCACATATAATTTCATATAGTATTTACTCATTATGTTTTGACTCATCTCATTTCATTATTATATTATGTATCTGATTTTTTATCTTGAGTTTGGCATAATATGTCCCAAGAGGACTCAATGCCACAAAGCTAAATCCAATCCAATCCTTCATATAAACCGAGATTTTGGGTACAGCACTCTGGACAGCACAGGCAAGAACACCTTTTGTAGAATTGTCAAACTAATAATTCGGTTTCCCAGCATTTTGTCCACATTTGTGTCCTTTATCATCTGTAAATTGTCAATAATCCCAAGTTTCTTTTCACTAGATGATACAGATGAAGCAGCATTCTCGTGCGTCTTTGCATTTTTATAACGATTTCCAGTAAACTTTCTTTTCCGAGATTTACCCTTATTTTTTGGATTAGCCATAGCAAAATGCACTAAAGATGATCAGAAATATACAATTAAATGAAAAAGATCTAATTATTTTGAAATAATAAATAACGAAAATTGGCAAAAAAAAAATAGCGTAAACAGATTCAGCACAACAATGTAAACAAATGAGTGAGATCTGAAGTTTTAAGTCGTTTCGAGATCCTGTATGAAAACTTGCTTCAGAAAATATTGTTTCCAGTAAATGAAAAACATATTTTAAAAAAAATTTGCCAAAAAATAAGCAAAATATTGCAAGAAAGACTTTAAAATGTAGACTTCCGGTTTCGTTATTACAACTTCCGGTTTGTTTGACAGCTGTCGTTCATATTTCAAAACCCCATAACTTCCGTTCTAAGTGACGTAGGGTCAAAAGAAAAACATATTTAGAAAGCTAACATCTTGATTCTTCTAAAGAAATTTTTTTTTAAATATGAATTTTTGGCCAAAATTGACATTTTTAACGTAGTCGGATACCTTAGGGGCTTACTACCTTTAAACCACTTTTGATGGAATAGGACTAAGGTCAATTTCAAAGCTATGAAATTTTTTAAGTACTGCATAAAATGGAATACTTTTTTCCGTTATTCACCTGCATTTTTAAGGTATAAAGTACATTATACAAATATGAACTAAATATTAGCAGGAGTTTTTGTGTCGGTAGTGTATTTAAATCTAATATTTAAATAGTAAACGATTAATTCCATTAATTATGTACAGCAAAAAGACAGAAACTAAAATTAACAATAAAATACAAATGTACACAGTCTTCTGATTGTTAGTTGGTGATAATGTTATTGTTTTCCACGCCCCGACAGGAGATTTTCGTATACCCGAACCTCTGGCATTTAAAACACCTTCGCACCGACTATACCAAAACACGTAAAAATAGCATATATGAATTGCCCAGTTCGACATTTCATACCAAACCCAGTTCGTTGCTTTAAATGTCAGAGATTCGGCCACTCTTTCCTTGCTTGCCGTGGCAAAGAAACCTGCGCAAAATGCTGTAGTACAGAACACAAGACCGATGTCTGTACTACATCATCCCTTTGCTGTGTTAACTGCAAAGGTGACCATCCAGCTTTTGCCAGGTCTTGCCCTAAATTTCAAATCGAGAAAGAAATCCAGACAGTAAAAGTTCAGCAAAACATTTCATTTCCCGAGGCACGAAAAATTGTAAATGATCGCACCCCAAAACCTGGTATTTCTTACTCTTCAATAGTAAAAAAAACTTTCAAAACTAACGGAACTCAAACCGATGTAACTATTTTTAAGCCATCTGCCCAACATAAAACTTCAATAAACCAACCTATACGCCTCTTTTTTCTAAAACATCAGCTACAACCTCAACAAATACAAAACACATAAATCAACCAAATCGACCTATAAATACTTCTTTAAAAAGAGCCATGTCGTCTGAACAAAACAATATTAAAATAGCTAAAAGTACTTCTCAAACCTCTCTTCAACCTGACGTTTCATCCAGAAATATATTAACTAATCCTTCTACAAGTGACCTTATAAATCTATACAACACCGAAAGTGATATTTCCTCTGTTGAGAGTGATGGCTTGGAGGCTTCGCCACCCAAGTCCAAAAAGGATCTTCGGCAAGACAGATCTCGTCCTAGGACGAGAAAACATAAGTAGATTTCTTCTTTTCTTTTATCCTTTATTTTTATGGCTTCCTTTCTTTCCTGGAACTGCCGGGGTTTTCGTAACAGATGTGATGATGTAAAGGACATCATAAATAAACATAAGCCAGCTGCAATCGCCCTCCAGGAGACCTATCTGAAAAGCAATGATACCACCAACATACGTCATTACACTATGTTCAGAAAAGATTACAATGATGGCCAAAGAGCATGTGGAGGCGTTGCTTTACTTACCTCCCATGACTTACCAGTAACTCAAATTAACCTCAAAACAAATCTCCAAGCTGTTGCTGTAAGACTTCATGTAAATATTTTAATAACAATATGCAATTTTTATCTACCTCCTAATACCCATATCGCCACATTTGACTTAAATAATTTGATAGATCAACTTCCGCAACCATTCATCATACTGGGTGACCTAAATGGCCATCATATTCTCTGGGGCAGTTCAGACATTAATCGTAGAGGCAAGCAAATTGAAAAATTAATAACAGACAATGATTTATGTGTTATGAATAACGGCCAACCTACTTACTTTCACTCACCTTCACTTACTTACCATTCAATAGATCTGGCAATTTGCACTCCTTCAATTTTACCATTTTGGACCTTTTCTGTGGATCCTTACCTATACAATAGCGACCATTATCCTATAATACTAAATTATGCAGGCCAATACCAACCTCACACTGTCAACCAATCCAATTATATTTTTGAAACTGCCAACTGGTCACTTTTTACTAGCCTTGCTGACATTACTAACACGGTAGAAAATGATGATATCGATGAAGTTACTAATAAGATAACAGACATAATTATAGCTAGTGCTGATGCCTCAATTAAAAAAGTCATTAATCAGCCTAAAAAACAAAAGAAACCTTGGTGGAATGAGTATTGTAGCGATGCGTATCGGAAGCAAAGGAAAGCCTGGAGTATCTTCAATAGATATCCAACAAGAGGAAATTTTATTATTTATAAAAAAACAAAAGCAGCCTTTCGAAAAATTCAACGACTTATTAAGAGGGATTCTTGGATGAATTATGTAAACAGTATAAATAGTAAGACCACAAGTAAACAACTATGGAACAGGATCAAAAGAATTTCCGGTGTTTACTCCAATAGACAAATTCCTATTCTAGAACATAATAACATAATACTATCGGCACCCAAAGACATAGCAAACACGATTGGTTCATGCCTTTCCGAAGTATCGGCCCCCAGGGGCATTCCTTCTTTAGGTTTGTACGGGCTTCACAACCCCGGGGTACCTGAGTGATCTTTTCCTTTCCCAGGGGTTTACTTTCTTTGGTAAACATGGGGGTCGCGCTCCCGGGATACCCAAGCGATCTTTCTCTATCTTCGTCCCACTACTTTACTCCCCACCCCCTCTTATTTTCATATTTCACGACTTGCGAATCGAAAAAATACTGTGGAAACTGTATTGAAATAATTTATAGAGAAATACCTCACATTCGTACTTGTAGGTATTTAAAAAAGTTTTATTTTTTTACTCCTTTTTAAGTTCTTTATATGAATTAATATTAGTTTAGCCTATTTTTGTTTGTTTTAAAATCTTCATTTATTTGTTTTCTTATTTTGTTGCTTTTAAAAAGACGTCAGTACGTTTTTTCTGACCCGCATGTTTGCCGTGTGCGGCGTCCCGTATCGGGGGAAAGTGGAGTCCTGGGGCACCTGATGCGTGCCCTTTGGTCCATGCTTCTGCGTAGACGGGTGGCTGGAGTGAGCCCGCTCTAGTCAATCGGCTCACTTAACATCCCTGGGGTTCACCACGTCAGGGCGATTGGTCCCCCTGTCGTGGTGAACTCGAATGATGTTAGGCATTTTGGGTTAGTGCTGTAGCTAGGGGTGCCCTGGGCGAACTGGCGGATCCACACTGCGGCACTATATTCTGGCTGTGACTCCTGAAGCGGTTCCGAGATCTGTTGCTGGACAACTGCCGGATACTGCTTCCCCTGGTTGGGCTCCATGGTGGGCGGGGGCACACCAGAATGAACAATTTCCCTTTTTTCCATGGATTTTCAAACCCTTTCTTGCCCTGACGGAGGCTTAAATCCGTCAAACACTCAAACCTTTGATGAATTGGACAATATTGTTAACGAACCTATTATAGAAACGAACATAACTGAAAATACCTCTAAACCATGTCAGATTACAAAATCAATACCAAAATTTCTTATCATTCACAATGAAAATGGTAAATTATCTAAAATGTCACCTTTCCTAATAGAAAAATACATAACAAATGCAGCTGGAGAAGTAAAAAACGTTAAAAAACTGAAATCCGGAGATCTTTTAATTGAATCAAAAACAGAAATTCAGTCAAAAAAATTATTAACTATTAAAAACTTCGGTGAAATCGATATTCAAGTATTTCCACACAAAACACTCAATTATACCCGAGGAGTTATTTCATCGCAAGAACTCTCAATGGTGTCTGATGAGGAATTTGTAATAGAATTAAAAGATCAAAAAGTCATAGCAGCTAAGCGAATTATGATGAGACGCGATGCCAATTTTATTCCATCAAGAAATGTTGTTTTAACTTTTGATTCCCCCGTAATGCCAACTAAAATAAAAGCTGGATACTTGTGCTGCGACGTGAGACCCTTCGTTCCGAGTCCCCTTCGATGTTTCTTATGCCAAAGATTTGGACATGCGAAAACAGCTTGTAGAGCATCAATTCCCACCTGCGCTCGTTGCTCAAAGCCCGGACATGACAGTTCCACATGCTCCGAATCCGAATACTGTCTTAATTGCCAGGGCACATTTTAATAGAATGTTCTAATTTTAACAGTCAACGACTTAAACATTTTAATTCTTATACCTTGGTTTTAGATGATATGATCGGAGAGAATCCTCATCCAAATATTTTTAGCTTTTTACATGACATTGGTTTTATCCATCACATATAATTGTATATAGTATTCATTCATAATGTTTTGACTCATTTCACTTTTTTACCATATTATATATCTGATTTTCTATCTTGAGTTTGGCATAATATGTCCCATGAGGACTCAATGCCACAAAGCTAAATCCAATCCAATCCAATCCTTAATTGCCAGGGAGATCATGCTGCTTATTCGAAAATTTGCCCTCGTTGGATTCAGGAAAAAGAAATACAAACAATTAGAGTCACCAAAAACCTCTCTTTTCCCGAAGCCAGGAAACTAATAGAATCACGTACACCTCGTCCTAATATTTCATATGGATCCGTAATTAAAAGTTGCAAAACAATAAGTACCCAAACAAACAATTCAGACTTTATAACAAGCAAAGTAAGCGCAGAAACTCAAATAAACTCAACACTAGAAGCATCTGAACTAACCAATTCAAAAAATAAATCTAGCGTAAGCCCAAAAGCAAATAAGGACAAAATAACAAATAAGCCCTCAAGCTCGCCGCAACAAAATACCCGAACGGCACCAAAAATTTTCAAGCCAGTACTATTTTAGAATTACCTCAACCCCTCATCACCCATTGCATACCATTCATCACAGTCCTTATTTAAAACGCCTATATCAAGCTAAAACATCCTTCATCACTACATTCCACTTAAGAATGCTGGAAGCGATGAACGGATCCGAACTTTCTTCACTTGACGTCACCCAGAAAAAACTATTATTTCTCTCCTTGGTTTAATCATGATTTTGAATTTCAAAACCCATTCCAAAATTTCTCTCAACAAATCAGATACCTCTGATATCATCTACAAACAGCTATTTCAAAACCATATAGAAAAATACTCTAATTTTATTCATATTTATACGGACGGATCTAAAAAGGCAAACTTCGTTGGAGCTGCGTTCACTATTAATCACTCTGTTCATAGTTTTAAACTTCATTCTTCATGTTCTGTTTTTACTTCTGAAATCATGGCCATATATAAAGCATTGGAATATATATCTGATCATTGTCATAAAAACTGTATCATTTTCACTGATTCATTAAGCGTTTTACAATCATTGAAACATCCTGATCATGACAGTCATCCCATTGTTTTAGAGTCACTGAAAATAATTTATCATCTTTCATCCAAAAATTTTAACCTGGTATTTTGTTGGATTCCATCTCACGTTGGGATATCGGGAAATGAGATTGTCGACAAAGCTGCCAAATCGGCCGTAAATAGTTTTAACCATACTATCCCTTTCCGTGATTTTATTTACAAGTTTTTAGAGGAAAAATGGCAGAACGAATGGCATGAACAATCTGAGAATAAACTTTACGCCATCAAACCAAGTGTATCCGACTGGAAATCGCTACCTTTAAGAAGGCAGCAGGTAATAATGACACGCCTCCGTATTGGACATACTAGGATCACCCATAGACACCTCCTCCTCGGAGAAGATCATCCCATTTGCAATTACTGCATATGCCCACTAACAGTGAAACACATTTTAACAGAATGTTCTCATTTTAATAGTCGACGGCTTAAACATTTTAATTCATATACCTTGGTTTTAGAAGACATAATTGGTGAGAATCCTCATCCAAATATTTTTAACTTTTTACATGACATTGGGTTTATATATCACGTATAATTTTATATAGTTCTCATTTTATTATGACATCACTCATTCTATTTTATTATTAGACTATATATACTAGACTTTTTATCTTGAGTTTGGCATAATATGTCCCAAGAGGACTCAATGCCATAAAACCAAATCCAATCCAATCCAAAAGTGTTCTTACACATAAATGGAATATTCAACATGGAGAGCAACTTTTTCCCAGACAGGTAAACCTTTTCCAATTAATCTTAGACCATAAACAACAAGAATATGAAGTTCAGGCCTATTATTCAACTTCTTTGTTGATGAGAATCTTGTGACAACAGCATTTCTTACACTTCAGCGTAAAGTTAGAGCACAGTCCAACTTTGGAATCCTCTACAATGGCGATTTTATTTGTGAAGCAAAATGTACAGAAATTAAACTCACAAGAGTTTTTAAATCGACAATTCTGTTACCAGAAAGATCTTCATGTGTTTCAGAAGGCTTTACATTTTGAAACAGCACCTCGTTGTCTTGCAATTTAGATGCACTTGCTGTTGGAACGTCGCTCTGAACTGGCACTTTTGTTTGCTTATTTGTATACCGATTTCCGGCAAACGTTCGCTTTTTTTTTTTTTGCTATATCGTTTAGCATGACCCATGTTTAAAGTAATAACAAGGAAACTCTATAAAACAAATATTTCCAAGAGAAAAAACAATATGAAACTGAATGAATCAGTCATCCGTACCTTTAATGATGGAACCATTAGGGACAGTATTTTAGATCCATTCCATGATTACCTGTGCTTCACACTTTGTTCCAGAAGATATCCAATTAAAAATCACCATCATAGCCCTGCATCTTGTGAGCTATCATAGTGTAATTTTTATGTTGCTACGAAAATAACGACATTTCACATTCATTAATGGTATTGTAGCCCTCAAATATTTTTTTACTACCGTCTGAATACTGGCATACAGCAAAATCTTTCAACGTGTTGCGAGATAGATAGGTCAACTTAAAGTCGAAAAAAATGTTTCGTTGACCTTAGGCTGTTTTTCATCATGATACAGTAGTGATTCGTTAAGGAACCAGTCGAGTACATTTTCTACAACACCCCTCTCTAGATACGGGAGCGTATTTTGTAAAAACTCTTTTGATAGCCAACATAGCAAAAGGTACAATAATAACCGACACCTAAAAATCCAGCAGACGTTCGCAGTTGCTCCTGTATTAAGATTCCCCGCTATTTAACGTACTGTTGCTCTGTTATGTCCTTTTTAAGCAGTAGTAATTAAATTAAATGAAAATAAAGGAATATAACTAAGACAATTTTGGATCGTATAGTGGTAATTAAATTTTAAATAGAAAAGACACACTGAACCCTGTACATGAATAATCGATTAGGAGATGTCGATATCTTAATTATTGAAAACTTTACTGAAATATAAAAACATAATATGAAAGATTGAGATCAAAAATCGTCAAAAGAGTTCGTGCAAAAATGCAAAATATATCGACGATGTAACTAACTAACAAAGAATATTTATTGAACAAAAAGAGGAATGACATGAATTAATTAACTGGGAATCAAAAGTTAACATGCCTTATTAAGAAAAAAAACTTATAGTTCTAGAATTTAAAATAAAAACGTGAGGGAAAAATGGCAAAAGAAGCTTAGTGACATAAGGTAACATATGTAACTAACTAACAAAGAATATTTATTGAACAAAAAGAGAAATGACATGAATTAATTAACTGGGAATCAAAAGTTAACATGCCTAATTAAGAAAAAAAACTTATAGTTCTAGAATTTAAAATAAAAACGTGAGGGAAAAATGGCAAAAGAAGCTTAGTGACATAAGGGTTAGAATTTAATCGGAAAAAAGGGAACACACGGAATTTGGAACAGGAGTATTATCAGGGACATTTCGTGCCCCCAGGGGCATTCCTTCTTTAGGTTTGTACGGGCTTCACAACCCCGGGGTACCTGAGTGATCTTCCCTCCCTTTCGTTCTTCTCCTCCTCTACCCTTCTGCTTTTTCCTTTTTCTTCCTCCCTCGTTGTGGTTGCCTTTTCGGAGGTGAGGGCTCCCCTTGAGAAGCTTTTCGCCAGTCTGTGCTTTTAGCTCCTCTTGGGGATTATATCACCCACGTGTTTGCCGTGCGTGGAGACCTGTGTCTTCGGAAAAGGTGATCCTGGTGATTGAGGGACAACATAACGCCCCAATACATTGCTTCGGCTCCTGCTTCGAATAAACAGGCGGTGTACTTTGGTCCCAGTACATTAATCGGCTGGTGGGTATTCCCTGCTTGGGCTAAGGACCCGCTCACCAACTAGCTCCTTAGGGCAGTCATAGAGGTGAGTTGGGTTCGTATAGTCCCTGGCTAGCACCGGTGCAGGAACCTGTATCCCCTCGTTGGACTCCATGGTGGGTGGTGCCGCCGGGGACTGAACACCTCTTTTTCTAACATGGAAAACCAAAAACCAACTTCTCCTTCAGTGGAGCAAATGTGTAACAAAAAAAATGAAAATAATTTACCGGAACAAAAATTTTTTATTATAAAAAGTAATCAAGGAAATCTAAAAAACATATCGGCAATTTTACTACATAAAACAATATTAGGCATGGTTGGAGAGACGAAGAACATAAAAAAAACACTAGCAGGAGATATACTCGTTGAAGTATCAAATAGAGCACAAGCTATAAACATACAAAAAATAAAATCCATCGGTCCAATAGAAGTTAATGTTACACCCCACAGAACTTTGAATTCATCGAGAGGTGTTATATCTGAATCAGATTTAGTTTATGATACAGAACAGGACATCTTAGAATCCCTATCCGAACAATATGTTATTAACGTCAAAAGAATAACAATTACAAAAAATGGTCAAAAAATCCCAACTAAACACTTAATATTAACTTTCAATACACCAAGCATACCAAAACACGTTAAAATAGCCTACATTAACTGCCCAGTAAGACCTTTCATACCAAATCCTGTCCGTTGCTTTAAATGCCAAAGATTCGGCCATTCTTTCATCGCTTGCCGTGGAACAGAGACTTGCGCAAAATGCTGTGGTACAGACCACAAGACCGATGTCTGTACTACATCGTCCCTTTGCTGTGTCAACTGCAAAGGTGACCATCCAGCTTTTGCCAGGTCTTGCCCTAAATTTATAACCGAAAAAGAAATACAAACAATTAAAGTTCAACAAAATATTTCATTTCCGGAGGCCCGAAAAATAGTTAATGATCGCACCCCGAAACCTGGATTATCTTACTCTTCAATACTTAAAAAGACCTTCAAAACCAACGGAACTCAAACCGATGTAACTATGTTTAAGCCATCTGACCAACACAAAACTTCATTGAACCAACCTATAACGCCTTCTTTTTCTAAAGCATCAGCTACAACCTCATCGAATACAAAAATCATAAACCAACCAAATCGACCTAAAAATACTTCTTTAAAAAGAGCCATATCATCTGAACAAAATAACATTAAAATTTCAAAAAGTTCTTCTCAAACCCCTCTTCAGCCCGACGTTTCATCCAGAAACTTTAAAACTAATCCTTCTACCAGTGATCTCATTAATCTGTATAACTCAGAAAGCGATATTTCATCTGTAGAAGATGAGGACTTGGAGTCTTCGCCACTGAAGCCGAAGAAGGATCCTCGGCAAGACAAACATCGTCCTAGGACGAGAAACCACAAGTAGTTTTTCCTTTTCTTTTCTACTTTATTTTTATGGCTTCCTTTCTTTCCTGGAACTGCCGGGGTTTTCGTAACAGATGTGATGATGTAAAAGACATCATAAACAAACATAAGCCAGCTGCAATCGCCCTCCAGGAAACATATCTGAAAAACAATGATACAACCAACATTCGATATTTCACTGTATTCAGAAAAGATTACGATGTTGGGCAAAGAGCATGTGGAGGTGTTGCATTGCTTACCTCCCATGACTTTCCAGTCACCCAAATTAACCTTACAACAAATCTCCAAGCTATTGCGGTAAGACTTCATGTAAATATTCTAATTACAATATGTAATTTATATTTACCTCCTAACACCCATGTCGCCACTTCTGAATTAAATAATTTAATAGATCAACTTCCGCAACCATTCATCATACTTGGTGACCTAAATGGCCATCATATCCTCTGGGGCAGTTCAGACATTAATCGTAGAGGCAAACAGATCGAAAAATTAATAACAGACAATGATTTATGCATCATGAATAACGGCCAACCTACTTACTTTCACTCACCTTCACTTACTTACCATTCAATAGATCTGGCAATTTGCACTCCTTCAATTTTACCATTTTGGACTTTTTCGGTGGATTCTTACCTTTACAATAGCGACCATTATCCAATTAAGCTTAAATATGAAGGCCAATACCAACCTCACTCTGTCAGCCAACCTAACTATATATTCGAAACTGCCAACTGGCCACTCTTTACTAGCCTCGCAGATATTACTAACACGGTAGAAACTGGTGACATCGATGCAGTTACTAATAACATAACAGACATAATTATAGCTAGTGCTGACGCTTCCATTAAAAAAGTTATTATTGCGCCTAAAAAACAGAAGAAACCTTGGTGGAATAACGATTGTAGCGATGCTTACCGAAAACAAAGGAAGGCCTGGAATATCTTCAATAGATATCCAACCAGAGAAAACTATATAATTTATAAAAAAACAAAAGCGGCATTTCGAAAAATACAACGACTTTGTAAAAGGGATTCTTGGATTAATTATGTCAATAGTATTAATAGTAAAGTCACAAGCAAACAATTATGGAACAGAATCAAAAGAATTTCCGGTGTTTACCCCAATAGACAAATTCCTATTCTAGAACATAATAACCAAATAATATCGGCACCCAAAGACATAGCAAACTCAATAGGTTCATGCCTTTCCGAAATATCCAGCTCCAATAACTACTCTGAAAGTTTTAAAAAGATTAAAATTGCATCTGAAAAGAATAAAGTTAATTTCAGTTCAAACCGTATATTATCATATAATTGTGATTTTACTTTTTCCGAATTGACAAAGGCTTTATCCTTAGTTCACAAATCAACTCCTGGGCCAGATAATATTAGTTATATCATGCTTAAACATTTATCAAATAGTTCTCTAAATAACCTCTTGAAATTTTACAACAGAATTTGGACCGAGCACACTTTTCCGCAGTCATGGAGGTATGCTAATATAATTCCCATATTGAAACCAAATAAAGACTCCAGGAATCCTTCGAACTACCGTCCAATAGCCCTGACAAGCTGCCTATGCAAAATTTTGGAAAAGATGGTCAACGCGAGATTAATTTATATTTTAGAAAAAGAAAAATGTCTCTCTCCACTTCAAAGTGGTTTTAGAAAATGTCGATCCACTATTGACAACTTAGTAGCTCTCGAGACCGAAATACGTAACGCTTTTGTGCAAAATAAGCATCTCGTCTCGATTTTTTTCGATATTGAAAAGGCTTATGACCGAACATGGAGACATGGGATTTTAAGGGATATTTTTAATAATGACATAAGAGGAAATCTGCCGATTTTTATTCAAAATTTTTTAGAGAAACGATATTTTAAAGTACGGATTGGATCAATTTTTTCAGATGTTTTTATTCAAGAGGAGGGAGTACCACAAGGCAGTGTTTTAAGTGTTACTTTATTTATTCTAAAAATTAATGATATTGTTTCTCAATTGCCGCCATCTGTAAAAGGTCTTATTTACGTTGACGATCTGCAAATTTCATGCGCAGCTAAAGACATTCGTTTGATAGAGAGACAACTACAACAGGCAGTCAATAAAATCACACATTGGACAAATGAAAATGGTTTCAGTTTTTCACCATCGAAAACTGCATCCGTTCATTTCTGCAGAAAACGAAATCTTCATCTTGACCCTGAAATATTCTTCAAAGATATTTTAATTAATGTTGTGGACAATTTTAAATTTTTAGGTATCATATTTGACAAGAAGTTGACTTTTCAACCGCATATTTTAAATCTACGCAAACGTTGCGAAAAGGCCCTCAACATATTACGAGTTTTATCGAAATTATCATGGGGATCTGATCGTACTTGTCTTTTAAAAATATATAGAGCCCTAATAAGATCAAAATTAGATTACGGCTGCGTGGTGTATGGGTCAGCAAGAAAATCTGCTCTTCAAACTCTGAACACCGTCCACCACACAGCTTTGCGTTTATGTTCTGGTGCCTTCAGGACTTCACCCGTAAGCAGCTTATATGTGGACAATTTTGAACCTTCTCTGGACTTAAGGCGACATTTGTTGTCCTTGGAATATTATTTTAGAATTTCCTCAATCCCTCATCACCCATTGCATACCATTCATCACAGTCCATATCTAATACGCCTCTATCAAGCTAAAACATCCTTCATCCCTACATTCCACTTGAGAATGCTGGATTTGTTGAACGGATCCGAAATTTCTTCACTTGTCGTCACCCAGAAAAAACTGTATTATTTTCCTCCTTGGTTTAATCATGATTTTGTATTTCAAAACCCCTTCAAAGATTTTTATAAGGCAGATACTTCTGATATTATTTACAACCAACTCTTTCAAAACCATATGGAAAAATACTCTAAGTTTATACATATTTATACGGACGGGTCTAAAAGGGCAAACTATGTTGGAGCTGCGTTCACTATTAATCATTCTGTTCAAAGTTTTAAACTTCATTCTTCATGTTCTGTTTTTACCTCTGAAATCATGGCCATATATAAAGCATTAGAATATATATCGGATCATTCTCATAAAAAATTTATTGTTTTTACAGATTCATTAAGTGTTTTACAGTCATTGAAGAATCCTGATCATTCCAGTCATCCCGTTGTTTTAGAGTCATTAAAAATAATTTATCATCTTTCATCCAGGAATTTTAACTTAATATTTTGTTGGATTCCATCTCATGTTGGGATAGCAGGAAATGAGGCTGTCGACAAAGCCGCCAAATCGGCCGCAAATGACATTGACCATACCATTCCTTATCGCGACTTGAAATCATTCATTTACAATTTTTTAGAAACAAAATGGCAGAACGAATGGAATGAAGAAACGGAGAACAAACTTCACGCCATCAAACGAAATATATCTGACTGGAAATCGCTATCTTTAAGAAGGCAGCAGGTAATTATAACACGCCTCCGTATTGGACATACTCGGATCACCCATAGACACCTCCTCCTCGGAGAAGATCATCCTATATGTAATTACTGCATTTGCCCACTAACAGTAAAACACATTTTAATAGAGTGTTCTCATTTTAATTATCAACGTCTTAAATATTTTAATTCTTATACCTTGACTCTAGAAGACATGGTTGGAGAGAATCCTCATCCAAATATTTTTAGCTTTTTACATGACATTGGTTTTATCCATCTCATATAATTAAAATAGTATTCATTTTATTATGACTTGACTCATTTAATTCTATTATTATATTATATATCTGTTTTTTATCTTGAGTTTGGCATAATATGTCCCAAGAGGACTCAATGCCATAAAACCAAATCCAATCCAATCCAATCCTTGGTCCCAGTACATTGATCGGCTGGTGGGTACCTCCTGCTAGGACTAAGGACCTGCTCACCAACTAGCTCCTTAGGGCAGTCATAGAGGTGAGTTGGGTCCGTATAGTCCCTGGCTAGCACCGGTGCAGGAATCTGTATCCCCTCGTTGGACTCCATGGTGGGTGGTGCCGCCGGGGACTGAACATTAAATTTTCAAACATGGAAAACCCAAACTCAACTTCTCCTTCAGTGGAGCACCAAATTAATAAAAAAAATGAAAGTAATTTACCAGAACAAACATTTTTTGTAATGAAAAGTAATGAAGGTAACCTTAAGAACATATCAGCAATCTTACTCCATAAAACGATTCTGGGAATGGTTGGAGAGACCAAAAACATTAAAAAAACATTAGCAGGAGATGTACTAATTGAAATTTCAAATAAAGTACTGGCATCAAACATTCAAAAAATAAAATCTGTCGGGCCAATAGCAGTGACTGTAACACCCCACAAAACATTAAATTCATCAAGAGGCGTAATTTCAGAGTCAGATTTAGTTCATGATACGGAAGAAGACATCCTTGAATCCCTGTCCCAACAAAACGTAACAAATGTCAAAAGAATCTCTATATCAAGAAATGGCCAAAGAATCTCCACCAAACATATTATAATAACTTTTAATACACCAACTATCCCAAAACATGTTAAAATAGCCTATTTGAATTGCCCAGTTCGACCGTTCATACCTAACCCAGTTCGTTGCTTCAAATGCCAAAGATTTGGACACTCTTTCTTAGCTTGCCGTGGCAAAGAGACCTGTGCAAAATGCTCCAGTATAGATCATAAGACCGATATCTGTACATCATCATCCCTTTGCTGTGTAAACTGCAAAGGTGATCATCCAGCTTTTGCCAGGTCTTGCCCTAAATTCCAAATTGAAAAAGAAATTCAAACAATAAAAGTTATACAAAACATTTCATTTCCTGAGGCCCGAAAAATTATAAATGATCGCACCCCGAAACCTGGAATTTCTTACTCTTCAATAGCCCCCAGGGGCATTCCTTCTTTAGGTTTGTACGGGCTTCACAACCCCGGGGTACCTGAGTGATATTTTCTCCCTTTCGTTCTTCTCCTCCCCTACACTTCGGCTTTTTCCTTTTTCTTCCTCCCTCGTTGTGGTTGCCTATTCGGATGTGAGGGCTCCCCTTGAGAAGCTTTTCGCCAATCTGTGCTTTCAGCTCCTCTTGGGGATTATATCACCCACGTGTTTGCCGTGCGTGGAGACCTGTGTCTTCGGAAAAGGTGATCCTGGTGATTGAGGGACAACATAACGCCCCAATACATTGCTTCGGCTCCTGCTTCGGACAAACAGGAGGTGTACTATGGTCCCAGTACATCAATCGGCTGGTGGGAATACCCTGCTAGGATTAAGGACCCGCTCACCAACTAGCTCCTTAGGGCAGTCATAGAGGTGAGTTGGGTTCGTATAGTCCCTGGCTAGCACCGGTACAGTAACCTGTATCCCCTCGTTGGACTCCATGGTGGGTGGTGCCGCTGGGGACCGAACATTTATTTATCCAATATGGAAAACCTAAACTCAACTTCTCCTTCAGTGGAGCACCAAATTAATAAAAAAATTGATAACAATTTACCAGAACAAAAATTTTTCATTATAAAAAGCAACGTAGGTAATTTAAAAAACATATCGGCTATCTTACTCCATAAAACTATACTAGGAATGTGTGGTTGGAGAAACTGAAAACATAAAAAAAACCCTAGCAGGAGATGTACTCGTTGAAGTAATCAATAGATCACAGGCAATAAACATCACAAAAATTAAACTCATCGGTCCAATAGAGGTCACTGTAACACCTCACAGAACTTTAAATTCATCCAGAGGTGTTATTTCTGAATCGGATCTAGTTAATGACACAGAAGAAGACATCTTGGAATCCCTATCCGAACAATATGTTATTAACGTCAAAAATAACAATTACAAAAAATGGTCAAAAAATTCCCACTAAACACTTAATATTAACTTTCAATACACCAAGCATACCAAAACACGTTAAAATAGCCTACATTAATTGCCCAGTTAGACCTTTCATACCAAATCCTGTCCGCTGCTTTAAATGTCAAAGATTCGGCCACTCTTTCATCGCTTGCCGTGGCAAAGAGACTTGCGCAAAATGCTGTGGTACAGACCATAAGACCGATGTCTGTACTTCATCATCCCTTTGCTGTGTCAACTGCAAAGGTGACCATCCAGCTTTTGCCAGGTCTTGCCCTAAATTCCAAATTGAAAAAGAAATTCAAACAATAAAAGTTCAACAAAACATTTCATTTCCAGAGGCCAGAAAAATTGTAAATGATCGCACCCCGAAACCTGGCATATCTTACTCTCTTCTATAGTAAAAAAAACTTTCAAAACTAATGGAACTCAAACCGATGTAACTATTTTTAAGCCATCTCCACAACATAAAATTTCAATTAACCAACCTATAACGCCTCTTATCTCTAAAGCATCAGCTACAACCTCAACAAATACAAAACACATAAACCAAACAAATCGACCTAAAAATACTTCTTTAAAAAGAGCCATATCATCTGAACAAAATAACATTAAAATTTCAAAAAGTTCTTCTCAAACCTCTCTTCAACCTGACGTTTCATCCAGAAATATGATAACTAATCCTTCTACCAGTGACCTCATTAATCTTTATAATACTGAAAGCGACATTTCATCTGTAGAAGATGAGGACTTGGAGACTTCGCCACTGAAGCCCAAGAAGGATCCTCGGCAAGACAAACATCGTCCTAGGACGAGAAATCACAAGTAGTTTTTCCTTTTCCTTTATACTTTATTTTTATGGCTTCATTCCTTTCCTGGAACTGCCTTGGTTTTCGTCAAAAAATTGATGATGTCAAAGACATCATAAACAACCACAAGCCAGCTGCAATCGCCCTCCAGGAGACCTTTTTAAGAAGCAATGATTCCACCAACATTCACCATTTCACTACATTCAGAAAAGATTACGATGATGGCCATAGAGCATGTGGAGGTGTTGCATTGCTTACCTCCCATGACTTTCCAGTAACTCAAATTAACTTAAAAACAAATCTGCAAACTCTTGCTGTAAGACTTCACGTAAATATTTTATTAACAATATGCAATTTATACTTACCTCCTAACACCCGTATTGCCACTTCTGACTTAAATAATTTAATAGATCAACTTCCACAACCATTCATCATACTTGGTGACCTAAATGGCCATCATATCCTCTGGGGCAGTTCAGACATTAATCAAAGAGGCAAACAAATTGAGAAACTAATAACGGACAATGATTTATGTATAATGAATAACGGCCAACCTACTTACTTTCACTCACCTTCACTTACTTACCATTCAATAGATCTGGCAATTTGCACTCCTTCAATTTTGCCATTTTGCACCTTTTCTGTGGATCCTTACCTTTACAATAATGACCATTATCCAATTAAACTTAAATATGAAGGCCAATACCAACATCACTCTGTCAGCCAAACTAAATATATTTTTGAAACTGCGAACTGGCCACTTTTTACTAGCCTTGCAAACATTTCTAACATGGTAGAAAATGAGGATATCGATGAAGTGACAAATAAAATTACAGAAATAATTATAGCAAGTGCTGACGCTTCAGTTAAAAAAGTCAGAAATAGACCAAAAAAACAAAAGAAACCTTGGTGGAATGAGGAATGTAGCGATGCGTATCGGAAGCAAAGGAAAGCCTGGAATATCTTCAATAGATATCCAACAAGAGAAAACTATATTAATTATAAAAAAACAAAAGCGGCCTTTCGAAAAATTCAACGACTTAGTAAAAGGGATTCTTGGATTAAGTATGTCAATAGTATAAATAGTAAGACCACAAGCAAACAACTATGGGACAGGGTCAAAAGAATTTCCGGTGTTTACCCCAATAGACAAATTCCTATTCTCGAACATAATAACCAAATTCTATCGGCACCCAAAGACATAGCAAACACAATAGGTTCATGCCTTTCCGAAATATCCAGCTCCAATAACTACTCTGAAAGTTTAAAAAAAAATTAAAATTGCATCTGAAAAGAATAAAGTTAATTTCAGTTCAAACCGTACATTATCATATAATTGTGATTTTGCTTTTTCCGAATTGACAAAGGCTTTATCCTTAGTTCACAAATCAACTCCTGGCCCAGATAATATTAGTTACATCATGCTCAAACATCTTTCAAATAGTTCTTTAAATCATCTCCTTAAATTTTATAACAGAATTTGGACCGAGCACACTTTTCCGCAGTCATGGAGGTATGCTAATACAATTCCCATATTGAAACCAAATAAAGACCCCAAGAATCCTTCGAACTACCGTCCTATAGCCCTGACAAGCTGCTTATGTAAAGTTCTAGAAAAGATGGTCAACGCTAGGTTGGTTTATGTTTTAGAAAAAGATAAATGTCTCTCTCCACTCCAAAGTGGTTTCAGAAAAAATAGATCCACTATTGACAACTTAGTCGCTCTCGAGACGGAAATAAGAAACTCATTTGTTCAAAATAAGCATCTCGTTTCGATTTTTTTCGATATCGAAAAAGCGTACGATAGAACATGGAGACATGGGACTTTAAGGGACATTTTTAAAAACGACATAAGAGGTAATCTGCCTATTTTTATTCAAAATTTTTTAGAAAAAAGATATTTTAAAGTACGGATTGGATCAATTTTCTCAGATGTTTTTATTCAAGAGGAGGGAGTGCCACAGGGCAGTGTTTTAAGTGTTACTTTATTTATTTTAAAAATTAACGATATTGTTTCTCAATTGCCTCCATCAGTGAAAGGTCTTATTTACGTTGACGATCTGCAAATTTCATGCGCAGCTTAAGACATTCGTTTAATTGAAAGACAACTTCAACAGGCCGTTAATAAAATCATTCATTGGACTAACGAAAATGGTTTCAGTTTCTCACCTTCCAAAACCGCGTGTGTTCATTTTTGTAAAAAACGGATTCTTCATCTTGACCCTGAAATATTTTTCAAAGATATTTTAATTAATGTTGTGGACAATTTTAAATTTTTAGGTATCATATTTGACAAGAAGTTGACTTTTCAACCGCATATTTTAAATCTACGCAAACGTTGCGAAAAGGCACTTAATATTTTACGAGTTTTATCAAAATTATCTTGGGGATCCGATCGAGCTTGTCTTTTAAAAATATATAGAACTTTAATACGATCTAAATTAGATTACGGCTGCGTGGTGTATGGTTCAGCAAGAAAATCTGCTCTTCAAACCCTGAACACTATCCACCACACAGCTTCACGTTTGTGTTCTGGTGCCTTTAGGACTTCACCCGTGAGCAGCTTGTACGTAGAATCTTTTGAACCATCCCTGGACTTACGACGACAGTTGTTATCACTGGAATACTATTTTAGAATTACCTCAACCCCTCATCACCCATTGCATACCATTCATCACAGTCCATATTTAAAACGCCTCTATCTAGCTAAAACATCCTTCATTCCTACATTCCACTTAAGAATGCTTGATTTAATGAACGGATCCGAAATTTCTGCACTTGACGTCACTCAGAAAAAACTGTATTCATTCTCTCCTTGGTTTAATCATTATTTTGAATTTCAAAACCCATTCCAATATTTCAATAAAGCGGACACTTCTGATATTATATACAAACAACTTTTTCAAAACCATATAGAAAAATGCACAAATTTTATACAAGTTTACACGGACGGATCGAAAAGGGCAAACTATGTTGGAGCTGCGTTCACTATTAATCAGTCTGTTATCAGTTTTAAACTTCATTCTTCATGTTCTGTTTTTACCTCTGAAATCATGGCCATATATAAAGCATTGGAATATATATCTGGTCATTGTCATAAAAAATATATCATTTTTACAGATTCATTAAGTGTTTTAGAGTCATTGAAACATCCTGATCATGACAGTCATCCCATTGTTTTAGAGTCATTAAAAAGAATTTATCATCTTTCATCCAAAAATTTTAACTTAATATTTTGTTGGATTCCATCTCACGTTGGAATAACAGGAAATGAGACTGTCGACAAAGCCGCCAAATCGGCCGTAACTAATATTAATCATACCATTCCTTATCGCGACTTAAAATCATTAATTTACAAATTTTTAGAGGAAAAATGGCAGAACCAATGGAATGATCAAACCGAAAACAAACTCCACCTTTTAAAACCAATTATAACTCAATGGCAGTCACCACCTTTAAGAAGACAGCAGGTAGTACTAACACGTCTCCGTATTGGACATACGCGGATAACACACAGACACCTCCTCCTCGGAGAAGATCATCCCATTTGTATACTTACTGTGAAACACATTTTAATAGTGTTCTCATTTTAATTATCAACGTCTTAAATATTTTAATTCTTTTACCTTGACTTTAGAAGACATGGTTGGGGAGAATCCTCATCCAAATATTTTTAGCTTTTTACATGACATAGGTTTTATCCATCATATATAATTTTATATAATATTCATTCATTATGTTTTGACTCATTTCACTTTATTATTATATTATATAAATAGTTTTTTTTTTTAAACTTGAGTTTGGCATAATATGTCCCAAGAGGACTCAATGCCACAAAACCAAATCCAATCCAATCCTCTTATAAAAATGCTTAACTGGGCTTCATCAAATATGTCCATTAATTCATCCAAATCTAGAGAAAAGAAACTACAAGAATGGACTTACGGTCTTACAGTTGCTGAGTTAAATCCTGGGAGTTCTTTGATACGTCTCATAACTGTCACATATTTTCTCCGCTACCACATAGAAATACCGAATCATAGATATTTTTTAGCTGATCCTATTTGTTTGTTGTAATAGTACTTCTTTCTGTACTTTGATGCAATGTAAGGTTTGGTACTTTTAGATTTTAATACCGATATGGAGACTCCGAGTACATTTGTCAATGAGGAAGAGGTACGAGTTCTTCAAAGTAAGTAACATTTTTTATTCATGCATTTTCCTTTCAAAATAAAAAAATTAAATATAAAAAATAAAAGAAAATGTATATTGATAATACTTACATTAATTAGTTAATAATATTTACATGTTTGATCAAAGCAAAATGCCTTTATCATTATGACTGTTTAGATATCCATTACAAGCCTATGTATTTTCCTTTCAAAATACAAAATATATAATACATGAGACATGGTCTTTGGAAGAATACATACCACCATTATATTAACCCTTACGCTGTGGCGCTTATATTTTTTCAATCGTCTCCCTTACCTAACTTGAGACAAAGCATTCACACCTCACGGTCGACAGAGAAGGGTACCGAACAAAAGGAGGTTGTAAATGGTGATCGATGCCAACGGTAACTTAAAATGTGGATAACATTCACCGTACACAGATCTATAACATGCCGCTGGTGTAAACAAAATTGTAGTGGTAACAATTGCCTAGTTAAAATTAAGTATAACTTTATAAATTTAAATCTTTCTAAAATTTTTAGGTACACCAATGGCCAGCACGTCGTGTACACCAATGGCCAGCACGTCGTGTACACTGATGGCCAGCACATCGTGTACACCAAGCACATCAAAAAGGCAACAGGATGAAAATTTGTTTTCTAAAAAAAAAAAAACGTAGGAGAATGATTGATCATTTACAGAAGTCGTTAGAAGCAACAGATGAACTACAAAGAGAACTTTCTGCAAAAAATAATTTATCACAATCTTTTAGTGATGTTCTTGAACTTCTTTTGGATAAAGTATCAGACTCAAGAAAAGTTGAAGTTATGATAAAATTGTTAAGTGTGGTGCAGGAAGAATTAAATAAAGAAAATGATTAAATATCTTAATTTCAATTATTTCTTCAGAGATACTGTGTTGAGAGAGAATAAATAATCTAGTTAGTCAGGCACACCCATAGTCAGCAATGTTAAAAATATTTGTTTTACACCTAGTAAAGCCAGTATGAATAGCGTAAAGGTCTCAGTAAGATAATGAGTAAACATTAAAGGCCTCGTATAAAGTAAAATAATGCATTGTAGTTATATTTAAACTATAAATTACTCCTTGGTATAAAATATTTTTTTTTTTGGAGAATGCCAGTTTTATAAAAAAGAGTAAAATTTGAATACAAATAATTGAATTTTAAGGATCAATTTGAGTGTCCATGCATTGAGTTAAAATAAACTATCACCTTCTATTAGACTGATATAAACTTAAGTTAATAAAAGTACATACAACAGAGTCGTTAAAAATACAAAATAGAGTTTATTCAAACATAACAAATGAATTTACAATAAAATTAAAAGATTATAATTGACACATAGTTACTTTGTAACACTGATAAGAAAATATAATAACTTGGTCGAGAGAGATCAAACAAGTGAGAGCAGGAATACTGGTACAATATATTGTTTTTATAATAGTATGGGGAAAGTTTACAAGATTTACATAAAGTACAAATTATTAATTAACCTCTATTTAAAACTGTACCTTGCCATGGCAGAGGATTTGCATGGAAGTATGCTTCAAATTCTTCACGCATTTCCTTCGCACTTTGGCTATAAGAATTTGAAGCAATTCTTCCTAAATCCAGCCATCCCCTTCTGTAGCATTTTCTGTTCTCCACATGCCAGGTACAATTACGCCATTCAACTCTCTGTCTACATAATTTGCTGGACAATAATATTTTTGGTATACAATAGAATTTATTTCATTTCGGCTAACAAAATTGTGTAGGCAAACACCAGCTTTGATTATTTTTTCTACAGTTGTGACCGATGCTATAATTGGTCTTCTTAAAATTCTCCACCGGTTTGCCGTAACACCAAATGTATTTTCAATCATTCGGCGGGTTCGACACAACCTGTACTTAAAAGCCCTACGTAACTCTGTCAAGTCTTTTCCTGGATAAGGCCGCATCAAATGTCTTTTCAATGGAAATGCTTCATCAGCCACAAAGACAAAGGGTAACGGTTTACCCAAACCAGCTATTTTTCTATCATTTGGAAGGTTTAGGTTTCCCTCTAGAATAGCTGTCCCAAATGCTGTGTTAGCAAATACATTTGAGTCGCTCTGTTTCCCAAATGCACCTATATCCACAAAGGAATAACAATATGTGGGATCACAGGCAGCCTTTAAAATTAAGCTATAGCTTCCTTTATGGTTGTAGAAAAGGGAGCCTGAATGCATTGGTGCTTGTACAACGACATGCTTCCCATCCACAGCACCGACACAATTGGGATAGTTCGTTTGGGCTTCAAATTGCTCAGCATATTTCTCCCAATCTGCTGTTGTGGGCACCTTCAAGTACATATCAGCCAGGCAATCCCAAAGAGCTTGACAGGTCTCCTGTATGATCTCTGAGGTTGTTGACAGACCCACTCTGTGACTGTAAGCCAAACTGGTCATCGAGTCCCCACTTGCCAGATATCTGCAAAAAAGTAAGAATATAATTTTTTTTTGTGATGAGACTCTTGAAAAAGCATTTGTTCATATCATCAATATAATACCATGTTTAATTAAAACTTAGAGTACTAAACACTCTTAATTAAATACAGTATACCAAATTGAAACCAATTTGCTAAACGAGTCGTGGACTTGTAAGGTTAGAATAGTGATGTAGGCTGGGCAAATGCCCAGTGGGATGGGGCATTTATGAAATTGAAAAGAAAACAATTTTTTTTCATTGACTTTGACACCACTTTATATAATTCTTAGAGCGAGCTTATAAAAATAGCAGTACAATTATTGTATACAATAATTTTTTTTTCCAAACAAAAAAGAAATAGAATAATTTATAAACAATTTATGTGAAGAAAAGTAGAAGTAATTTTTTAGTAATTCAATTTTTAATCTATAACTGGCATCACTTCTAGATTCTAGCATACACAGACAGAATTGGCAGCCATTTAGTTTTGTGACCAGTTCTATCTTGACTTGGTTGGCTGCTAGAGTGAGATGGGAAGTATTTTTGTGCCAGTGCAAGTTTGTGTTAATTTTAATACTATTAGCATTCCTGCAATATGGTTAAAAAAAGAGGACCTGTTTGGAATTGTTGTACTTTGAAAGGGAAGGGAGTAGGTTGTAAATATTGTTTTAAAGTTCATAAACAATCACATGCCTACAAAATGGCAACTCATATATTCTTTTTTTTTTCCAGAAACTAATTTCATTCCATTTTTTTTGTTTTTTTTGTTAGGTGGACTGGGGCTAGGCCTTATACATGTTATTTGTAATGGAATGCCTAAATAAAGCTACTATATATTTTAAAATTTATTAGTGTTAATTGTCAAATAATTCCAACACTAACCATAATGAAGTTTCAGAAAAAAGTTAAATCGTTTGATGAGTTTTTGTTCAAAACAATTATTGTATTAGAACTTAGACTGAATATACAAAGATTATATATCATATTTGATCAATAAATATCATCAAAAAGCGTTTGTTTGACAATAACTCACAAAAATGCATAAATGCCCAGGCAATTTTG
Source organism: Metellina segmentata (assembly GCA_947359465.1). Classification (NCBI taxonomy): domain Eukaryota; kingdom Metazoa; phylum Arthropoda; class Arachnida; order Araneae; family Tetragnathidae; genus Metellina; species Metellina segmentata. Next base: position 73,922,418 of record OX375883.1, read on the forward strand.
GATATTGGGTATTTTAGCTAGGCATTTGCCCCAATTTATAAATGCCTGGGCATTTTACATCACTAGGTTAGAAATTATAATGAGGTTTTTCCAAGCATGTAATAAAGAATAAGATAAAGTATTCCAAAATTGTTAATACACAGGTGGTTAACATTTAATAATTTATAATTAAATATATACTAATGCTTACCCAGCATTAGCTCCACTTTGCTAAGTGAAAGCATTCTGCAGGTGGTATAAAAATAAAGGACAATTCTTTAAAATTAAAAAACTTCGACCAATGACAAGAAAGATAAAAATAATTTGAATGCTAAAGTGAAAAGAAATAGAAATTAGCAAACAGCCACAGTGAGATAGGGAGAAACGTTCTATTCCTAACATATTCAAGTAAAAGTTCAGAAAAGACTGCCAACTACGAGATAACGTTGCTTAGGTTAAATGCATTAAATTTGTACATATCTAAAAATGCATGTAAAGGAGATTTGACTTTGATAGAAAAAAAAATACTCACCGGAGAGTAATCGAAAGCTTCTCTGAACACGTAATTGCTTTTCGATAATTAGTATCAAATTTTTTTACTGTTGGTCCGACCAAACTTAAAAGTTTATCAAATACGGTAGGATTCATTCGGAAATAGCCGAAGAAACCTTCAACATCGCTCAATCGCATCTCAGCGATTAAGTTTTGTTGACTAATCCGATTTAGATTAATGTTTCTTATCCACTGTCTTCTTTCATAGTCAGCCAGACGCTTTAAAAGCAATCGTCTTCGCTGTAAAAGGAGTTTTGTTAAATGCGGACGTGATCTGTCAGACATCTTGCAAGAAGAAGAAATAATCAAATAAATATTTTGCTTTCGAAAAAGATTATGCGCATGCGCAAATAAATTCTTGTCGCTCGCGGTGTGAAGGCCTTTTTAACAACGACAGAGACAAGCAACAAAATGTCGCTTGTCTTTGTTGCTGTCGCCGTTGGTGTGGAGCCACCATAAGTCTCGGACAAAGTATGTTTTCCCGCTGCCAGTAGGTCCAGACATGACCATTGTGAAGGGGTGTTGCAATCTCGGAAAATCCATGACGAATGAATGATAACAAGAAATAGTTTGTTTAAATACTTTCATTGATAAAACTTGGTTCTCACACCAAACTTGTTGGCTACAAAATCATATACTTTTACATCATTTTGAATTGTACAATTAACATAGGCAGGCAATATTTGCCTTAGTGAATATCCACGACAATATTACAAACATTTGGAATACAAGTAATACAAACAGTGTTGGCCACATACGGCTGTTATTGGGCTTTGTATAACCAAGGGGTTATAATTAACAGACATGAATCTTTCTGCAAAATTGGATATATATTTATTAAAATCGAAAGGAGTGTGTCCATAAGAATAAAAAAATTCAATTTCTTTAGTTGAACGCATGAAAAATGCCAACCAGTGACTTCCCTTCTTTGAAGCAGGATCTACATTTGCAATTAAGCAAGCTGGGTAATAACGGATGTGTGTAGGTAATTGATCACTAGGTAAAACTCCAAGAAAATATCTTTGCGTAAAACGATTTCTTGATAATATACTTTCAAGTTGATAGCTATCCATTTCTTTTAGTTGGCAAAATCACATAAAATGTGTCGAGATTTTGTAATTTCAATTATGTTTTGAAATTCAGCATACACTAAAATAGAGGTCCAACATACTTCACACAAACCAAAACCATCAAAAAAAAAACCCAAATCAATCTGGAGAACTCTACTTAACTCAACTCATTTCAAATAAAAGATTTTACTTCGATTTGGAACACTATCAGAAAGAAAAGGCTATCCTTTTCATTTGGAAGCAAAAAAAAAGCATTTCGCTTTTGGAAATATCTTAAAACAATATCAGGGTCATTTTGTTCCACTTGGAAACTTTCTCGAAACATTATCAAAGACCAACTTAAATCTGAAAATCAAAATATCAGGGTCATTTTGTTCCACTTTGAAACTTCTCGAAAACTATCAATTTTTTTTTCACTCGGAAATTCGACCATACAAAAATTCAGACAAAAGTATTTTGCGTCATTTGTAAAACTCAAATAAATAATTCAAACTCAAACCATTTGGTATCAAAAAAATGTAACAGATCAAAGGTTATTCAATAATAAATTTTCCCAAAACAAGGGTTATCTCCAATCACTTAATAAAACAACAAAAAATTAACATTTCATGAGAGATATTGTATTCTAAAGTTGCAATACATAGTAATGATTGTGTGGTTAAATGAAAGATTGTATGCAATGCATAATTCAGCATAACAATTACGGAAACATAGGGCATAGGCCTAGTTTGTCGAAAGACTACATATTCTGTTTCAGCTCAAAAATAAAATCCTTATGGACGGGTAATAAATGTAAAAAAATGTGTCAAGACAAGAATTAAAATTCCGAAAAATAAAAATTGAGTGTCAAAATGATCAGCAAACTAAGGAAATGCGATCTAGACATTCAAAGAGCTCGTTTTTGCAGGAAAATCGGCGGTTTTGAATATCCAGAACAATTTAGGCATGTGAAACAATATTCAAAAGTTAAGCCTTAATGAAAATAAAATTCTGAATATATCGACAACTCCGATCAATTAATGCATGAGTCGGTGATAGTCAGTAAGTGAGATAAATTAAATTAAATCCTGCTCACGGCACCATTTCTGTAATGTCCTTTTTAAGCAGTAGTAATCAAATTTAATGAAAGTAAAAGGTTCGAAAATAAAGGAACATATAACTAAGACAATTTTGGATCGTATAGTGGTAATTAAATTTTGAATAGAAAAGGCTCGCTGAACCCTGTACATGAATAATCGATTAGGAGATATCGATATCTTAATTAATGAAAAGTTTACTGAAATATAAAAACGTAAAATATGCAAGATTGAGATCAAAAATCACAAAAAAATTCGTACAAAAATGCAAACGATATCCACGATGTAACTTAATAACAAAGAATATTTATTGAACAAAAAGAGGAGTGACATGAATTAACTGGGAATCAAAAGTTAACACACATAATTAAGAAAAAATACTTATAGTTCTAGAATTTAAAATAAAAACGTGAAAGGAAAATGACAAAAGAAGCTTAGGGACATAAGGGTTAGAATTTAATCGGAAAAAAGGGAACACACGGAATTTTGAACAGGAGTATTATCAGGGACATTTCGTCCAAATGATTTCACTCCACTCTGCAGAGTAAAAAGAAAAAGGGAAAAAAATATGCTTATTATATCGACTCCATGTTAGGAGGATTGGAGTGGCACGAAGGCCACGCCGCGAAATCACATGTTTGGCTAGGAAAAAAAAGGTAAGGTGGAAAAAAATCGTTTCGTGCGGTCTTTTTATAACTGCCCAGTCAGCGTGTGACGTCAGTAGCGTCAATCGATAGAGTTGGGCATTTCTCGTGGCTTGGAAAATAGCTCGCTTATTCTGCGGCTTGGAAGTAGCGCACAGTATGGATTAAAAAAAAGTGCTATGTCGTTTGAGGCATAACAGCTCTTCGGTTGGACTGGACAACTATGGCAATTCTGCTTTCAGTTCGAGTACTCAGTAGCATGTTACGACCACAATCCTGACGTTGAGACCCAGTTTTCTGCTTAGTAGTCCACTCTCTGTAAACATTAATAACTGCTGCTCTCGAACACTTCACAAGTGCAGTCGTTAGGCTGCTACTGGTTCCGACGATTCGAGAGCTTGCAATCATCCCGCGTTCAAACTCGGTGATATCACGTCTTTTGCCCATATCTTCGCAAGCAACATAGTGCAATTGATGGTTCACTTGTACTGCATTCCCTTTTTATGGTTTGGTCAGTCGTTTAATTATTTAACACCGGCTTTTTCATATTTCTAAAACCTTTAACTTTGGCTTTGACAAATTGTTTCCTGTATTCCTTGTTTGTATGATTGAATATTTTTAACCCTCAAAAATGATATATTTTTTATCCTATTTGTTTCTAAATATTATTTAATCTTGTGCTTGGCGCAGTTTGTCCATTATTGGACCTTGCGCCATTCATATTTCAATTGTCAGTACCATCGTTCCGATTTCATATTTGTATTTATTCCTGCTCCGGTGCGATGACAGTAGGCCCATTCCTCTGTGCGGATCATATAATTGTTCTGGAAATACTCTCCAAATGATTTGACGTTATCTGAGGCCATATATTCCTATACATACCTGTCACAAAGGCTTTTAAATGTGGTAATGCTCACATAGAACTGTCCAATTAAAAAAAAAAATTCGAAACATTTCAGAAAACCAACTTTTATGCATTGTAGAATATCACAGTGTTATCCGACACAGGACGATTGGATTTAAATTGAGGTCCCTTGCTTTTATTTTTTTTTTGGCGAAAAAAGAATAAATGTCTTAGAAGCTGTCCGAATGGTGTACAAAATTGCTGTAGGGAAACCCTCATGGTCATCGTCATTTAACGTCATCGTCAGTGTTTAACTGAAAACCATACCTGTTGGTTTCATGAGTAGAATCAATCATGGTGCAGTTATCCATTATTTTTTATTTCATGGACAATTGCTTGTTGTTCCTGTGAACGAATTATTTTTGTTTACATTAATCATTAAATTGTAATCTAATGTGGAGTGGTAGAGTTGGTTAGAACAACTGGCAGACAAAGGGGATGTGCTTGCATACTTGGAACCTTATGCAATGGTCTGCGCAAGTTTATTTAACCTGATGAATACAAATATTACATTCAGAACATCTAACATTGCACTCACACTCCTTCAAGACATACGTAACCTCATACGTTTGAAAAAGATGACTGGAATTGTCATTTTTGACAAAATCACCATAACATTCAATACAAAAGAAATCATAATCTAAAGTCTATAGAAAAAAAATTAAGCTTCTGTTCCTGAACCTTGCACCATCTAAAACTCGGTAGATAGTCACGGCTCCAATTTTACTGCACCTTTTCCTTTAAGTTTACGAATTAATCACTAGGATTCAACAATCCTTAAGGCATCCGCGGACACGTTCGAGGCCTTTTTTTTAAATGTGGTAAAGAAAAATTGCAATGATATTTTTATGTTTAGTGTTAATAAACAATAGCATTAGGCTGTAATTATTTAAAATATATATTAATAATTTTGTAAAAATGATACTTATGTATGAAATTTTAAAGAAATTTGTCAAAAACTTCAAATGTGATGCATGAAAATCTATTCAACCAATTTGAAAAATGATGCTATTAAAATAAACTACATGCATTTTTCTATTAAATATACTACAATCAATAGGATATTTAAATTTTTTTTTTTTTACCTGTGATCGAAAAAGAATACAAGGTTTTTGATAGTTTTACAGTCAGATTTCTTAAATAAATGGCCATAATTTAAAAACTTTTCAACTCAGCATAATTATTATAGTTCATTCACTAGACAATATTATGAAGAACAAGTTCTCAAAGTTTTTTTATGAGAATCTGTCAATAACTTTTTGTTTTATAACATTTGACGTGAGCAAATAATGCATAAAATATAGTTTTGAGAAAAATGCATTTGAAGTGTAAATAGTTAAGTTTTTAATAAAAATAAACAACTTACGCGCCTAAAATTCTCCACATTTATAAGTTATACCTTCTTTTTGCTCATCTTTAACTAATTTTATTTTCTTACAGAATCTATTTCTTTTTCTGGCAATCTTAACATTGGGTAAGGAATGCCGTTTTGATTGGACGATTCTTTCTTCGTCAAGCTCTCTAAATCAGTTTACTACATTTGACCCTATATTTACACCAGCAGCTTTAAAAACATTTAGCAATTCCTGAAATCCCTTATTGAACTGTATGACAGCCATGTTGGATCCTAATTTTAAAGTTTCTAGCTCCACAAAGACTTCTTTGGGGATGAAATTCCACAAAACACCATTGAAACTCTCGTTGGCATTCTGTGTTTTCCCATGTAAACATTTTATGAGTAAGTTCCTATCACACAATTGCATGTAGATAGGCTTAATAATGTTTAAAATATTCTTTGGGAGTCCTTTGGATTTGTCCTATATATGTTGATGCAGCTTTTTGAAATTTGCACCAGCTGTCGGCTCCAACAGGACACTGGCCGTGCATTGGCTGGTTTGAATTTGAGCAACAGTGGTAGAATGGCAGCTATCACGGCACTTTGCATTCCTTGGAAATTATCAACATTGCTTCGAATTGAATTGCAATGCCGTAATAGTTTTGAAGCTTGTCGATAAAAGTGTTAGTCAATTTTCCTCTCCCTCCTAGACCTTTTTGTTTCAGTTTCCGGAGTCTTGTGCCAACACGTTTCTGTATGTGCCCTATACGCTCGTATTTTGTGACACTGAACTCACCGTAAACATCTTTCACAGCATTATAATCTTTCGAGTCCCCATCACCATAAAAATCTGTGTAATGCAGTTTCCTTATGTGAGAGGATCGCTCGAAAATTCTGTAGATGCCAATTGGTTCCATGGCACCAGACGACCCTGCATGTTTCTTACAGATGTGAGGGGTTTCCTTTCTATTTGTTCTGCAAAACCTGCACATCTTTGACATCACCTCAATATCAAGAACTTTTCCGTTAGTAATTGATATAGCGGTAACTCATCCATTTAGAGATGAATGTCCCCTTCGTTGCCACGTTCCATCGACGGAGACACCACACTGAACAATTTCCTCGACTTCCTTTGCCTTTCTAATTTCAAGGGCAGCCTCATCCATCGTTTTGCGTGCAATATCTTCAGCAGCACAATTGAGTTTTCTATTAATGGCTTTGTATGCTGTTTTGGATAGAGTGTTCAGGTTAAGAGCCCGGACACAGTTTTCTTGCTGCAGAATGTCCTTTCCCAAGAAGTCTGAGGCCAAAAACAAGTGCAACATTAATGCTATGCATTTTGTTTACCTCTTCTGTAGTGCAAAAAGCATTTATATAATCACAGTTTTGGCATTTCAACGTCATTTTTGAAGCCAATCCAAAAAGAGAATCTTGCATGAGAGTTACACCACTTGTGAAGCAGACAGGACAGCACAGAGAAGAAATGATATTTCTTAGTAATTGGAAATTAAAAATAATGTTGAAATCATCACTTTCTGGAACATCTGTTGGTGCCGAATCACTCTGAAGTTTCGATTCACTAACAGTTGGAGCAGCTGTTTCCACATACACATCATTGTCCTTGGACACTTTATTGAATCTATTTCCTTTGAATTTTCGCTTACGAGACACATTTCTATTTCTTCCATTGCCCATAATTACAAATTCACCAATAAATATTCAATTACCAGAATATAAATAAAGTATCTATATAAATAAGAATGGAGTGTTTGTTTGTACATTCAATATGTTCGACCCATTTCAAGTTTTCTATCCGTTTTGGACCCTTCTGATGCCGAATCCGCCTTTTTTTCGTTTGGTGTCTGTCTGTCCGTCTGTCTGTATGCTGTGCCCTATACACGTCCACGCGGTTTAAGATATTTTCATGAAAATTTGCATACAGTGAGTACTTATCTTCATTTAGTGAGTGGTATTGGTTGCGAAAGTCTGTCTGTCCGTCTTTCTGTTCTATGCTCGATTGTGTGTTTGTGTAGACATCACATGAATTGTATTCCAGATATTTGATTGCAGTGTATTTTATTTTATACATTATCTATTAGTTTAGTGAACACAATATTAAACATTTCTTTATTGTTATATTTAGTTGAGTTTCATGCTAAAACACCTGAGTAAGTATACTTAAATCAACCATAATTTGGTAGTTTTGGAAAAATTCGAATGTCTATTGAATATTACGATTACTTCAATTGCTTTACCAGTACTGCTGAAAAAGTAATTATTCTTCAAAAAATTATTTTTTTTATGGAATTTCATCTCTGATACTTCATTTATTTCGAGTCTTATTTTTATTCATTGCGCAATGAAAACGATTTCCGAATATTTGGGACAGACGATATTTTTCAATGAAATGAGAATTAACAAGATCGCGCGAGCAGTGATATTTTTTCTGGTTCTTTCGCTCTGAATTAATTTCACATTTCTAAATTTTGTACACTTTTAGTTGTAAGTTGTGGCAACTGTGCGAGATCAAGAGATAAAATTGAATCACAAATTAATATCTTTAGAACAATTTTTTGTTACATCTTTTATTTTGTTTTACTTCGCTGTTTCCAGTTTTAAATATTTATTATTTTAATAAATGTGTTTTCCTTCTCATCACACGCAACAGCACCACAAAGTATTAGACTTAAAAATGTTAGGTAAGTCAGTATAAATTTTCAGTAAATTTTAAGTGTAGTTATGCCATTATTGAAAGAATAATGCCGTTATTTAAAGAATAATGCCGTTATTGAAAGAATAATGCCGTTATTTAAAGAATAATGCCGTTATTTAAAGAATAATGCCGTTATTGAAAGAATAATGCCGTTATTTTAAAGAATAATGCCGTTATTTAAAGAATAATGCCGTTATTGAAAGAATAATAATGTTTATTAATCCAAACTGGAACTTTTTCCAAAATTAAAAAATTTGTTGTAATAATGACAGGAGAAGATTGCAAAATTTCACAATGTCGCATACCGGAGGCAAGAGTGCCACAAGTAAAAAAATATTGTTTTGTTGACTATGAGTGCGAGAGCACTCGCCGTAAATCGTAATTTTAATTAATTGAGTTGAACATGAAAAGAACTTAAGAAAGGGAATTCCAAATCTTCCTATAAATCGTCTTTTATAGTAGTAACCTTAGTATCACCTTTCGTCATTTTGTAGCTTTGTCATACAGCAATTGTAAGATGTATGTGAAATGTATTACATGAAAAGATATGCATGTGTAGGATTTGTGTTTAAAGTAAGTTGTAGAAAATATAAAGATGGCGAAAGATGTTAAAATAAATTTTTATTCTACAAAAAACGTAAGTCATTGTATAATTTGATTATCTCTTCAATCTAGAGTAAACCAATTCAAACCGAGTAAGGTCGGGTATTTTGCTAGTTATTAATAATATAATTCTAATTTTTAGTTTGAAATGTATCGTTTGCCTTTTCTTGCTTTTACTGTTTGTGTAAACAATTTTGTTCTTCACTTCTCTTCAAAACTGTTCACACTATTTCCAAAAGTGAAATCATTTAAACATTTGGGAAACCTTTGTAAATTTATAGTTGCAAAAAAAAGTAAGTTTTAAATTTTAATTTGTCAAGTTTTGAGCCTTTTAAAAGCCACTTCCTGTGTTTTCCATGCTTACTTCCGGTTTTCCCGCCTTAATTAAAATCTTAATAACTCTGCAACTAATTAACGTAGAGACAAAATCAAATATATTTTGGAAAGACAAATAAATGCTCTATCAAATGTTATCAAAAACTTCTTTTGGACTTTTTAGTCAAAAATGACGTTTTCAACGTGTTTGGATGCCTTAAAATGTCATTGCGTTGTGAACAAATCCCTGTGTGAAAGGCTCTTACTGACTGTAATGAGTGATGGAGCTGTGTGATGTAAAAGAGTGAAATTAGTTTTCACCCATTAGGGGAAAAGAACACAAATATTAAGAGACCCAAACATTTATTAAAAGTAACAAAACACAAAGAAAAAACAAATACTTCTTGATTATATCACATAATATACCCACTTGGTCAACAATAATAAAATTGCGTGGCTGACAATGTGGATGTGCTTACATATTTGAAACCTTATGCAATGGTCTGCTCGAGTTTATTTAACCTGATGAATATACAAATATTACATTCAGAACATCTAACATTGCACTCACACTCCTTCAAGACATACGTAACCTCATACGTTTGAATGTGACATGAATCGCCATTTTTTGACACGATGAATATCTGTAATGGGATCATTTCGAGAACAGAGTTGTTCAACATTTCTTTGCTCTCTTCATGTCGATTTCGTATAACAGAAATTCTTTTCGCTGGCTTCCCTCGTGTCATGGATAGTATTAGGTCTTTCAGAATTTTTGAAGTGGCCCAGACGATGGCCTATGATTTGTGCAATCGCTTAATTATTCCCCCTCCCCCGGCTTCTTCATATTTCAGTTGTCTGTGCCATCGTTCCAATTTCATATTTGTATTTATTCCTACTCCTGTGCGATGACAGTAGGCCCACTGCCTTGTCCTGTTCATGTAATTGTTCCGGAAATACTCCCCAAATGATTTAAGGTCATCTGAGACCATTTATTTCGAAACATACTTGTTACACAGGCTTTGAAAAGTGGTAACATTAAGTTCTAGTATGATTCGTTTTTTTTTTTTTCCTCTTTTCGAAAAAATATTGTATCCCAGATCCTTTGCAATTGGGTAAAATAATTTCTATATTATTAATTGTGTAAAAATACAGGTTTCATAAAGCCATCATACCACTACTACTGTTTTTGTACTTGTAGAAAGACTATTTTCAAAGTTAACAATTCTTACAATGGAAACAAATTGCGTTATGAAAAGGATGGTGTAAAGAATGTGATTCGTGAAACGGATTTGTATCTCGAAATATAATTTAAATAAAAGTATAAAAGCAACAGGGCCCTCAGAAGAATTTTAGTTCTTTAAATCTTGGTAACATTTGTTTTTCTACACATTCTAACTCCCCATTTCAAAACATAAATAACTTATTTAGGAACTGCACTTTGTTTTTTGTCTCTTTCTAGCACGTTTAAACCGTTAGGGGAAATAAAAAATTAAATTACTCTTAAATTGAAACATAAAAATCTGATTTATATAAATTCCTACCCTGTGGTAATAAAAAATAAAAAACAATGATGTAAAATTAAATGCTCATAATTTATGCTATTCCCAAATTTCACTATTTTTTATGCCTCTCGGCTATTAGAATACAGAATTCAATATTCAGACAGGAAACCATCACAATAGCCTATAAATAAACTGACGGGATTTAAAATTGAGAGAATATTCATAGGCTGTTGCGTTGTAGGTGTCCTGCTTCTTGGAGAAAACATTTTAGTAAGCGTTGAGTTGTTTTATTACTACCTAGGAATGGAGTTAGGGTGTTTTTTTTTAAATCTCGGGGGTTGCGAACCCTCAGTGTCCCAAGAGTTAAAATGACCTCTTTGCAGTTTAACAAAAGCCCTTCAACCCGACCACCACCACCCACGAATGTGGATCGCACCTGCTTTATACACCGCCTGTTTTTAACAGTTTATAAAAGAATCGGGGAAATAATGAACAAACTACTGTGCCTTTCACAGTTCAGGTGCAATTGTATTCACTTGACTCTGAGATATATGACGCACACATTTCCTAAAAGGCTTACAAAAGTTCGCAGTGGTGACCATGAGTGGAAAAAAGCCTTCTGTTTAGCACAATGAATTTAGAGTTGTTGGTATTTTCGTACCTTAGTGATTGATATTGTAGTTGAAGTGTCAAGACACACAGACGAACAGTTTTGCTCTATTGTACAGAGATTTTCTTCAAGCACATCCTCCGCTCCGGCCAAGTAACGGCCACTACGGATTACCTGGAGGTCCTCCAAAAGAAAAAGAGAGAATAGAGCGGGGACATTGACAACATTATTTTTAGGATATTTCAATTTTCCTGTAAGGCTACAGTGGACACTAAAAATATTTTTTCTTGATTTTAAATAAAAAAGCTGAAAATTTTGTCTGATAATATATATTGTGTCAAACTAAACTTGGAAAGAAAATTTGGTGTAAAAAATATTATTAATTTTTAAAATATTTGAAATTAAAAAAAAATTTAACAAAAGTTTAAAATGCTCCGGGGGTTCCATATTTTTCAATATCTTTGATTTTTTTCTTGATTTCTTATCTTAAGACACATTTTTTTTTTAAATATTGGGAAGCAATGTCATGTTTAATATGATTGTTTATTAGTAATTAATAAAAATGTGCTCTTAAAAGGAATTTTTAAGAAAAAAAATGATATTTTTAAGTTAAATTTTTTTCTTTACACAATTATTATCATATGTGCATCCCAAAATCTTTTAATACTTATAACAGGAGAAAATATGAAGAGTCTTGTAGTTATAGGATAACAATTTCGACGTCCGGAGCATTTTGAAATTTTAGTTCGAGGCAATTTTTTTGATTTGGAGAAAAACAACTTTTTTCATTTCAAAAGAGTTTAAATAAATTTTAATAAATTTAGTTCTAGAACTCTAGCATAACACATATAGTTTATGCATTCCTTATAATGCAGTTTTTAAGCACATAATTGTAATTCACATAATGCATATGGATAGTAAATAACTATAAGAAACAAAGAGCACAGATTAAATTTAATTAAACACTAATATAGGATAGAAGAAGATAAAATTTTATAGTACTGCTATTGAATTGAAAAACATGTATGTCATAATTATAGAGTAGTGTTGTAATACAAGAGATGTGTGCATGTTGCAATACAAGATGTGTGCATGTTGCAATACAAGATGTGTGCATGTTGCAATACAAGATGTGTGCACGATAAAAAAATATATAAAAAGTAAAACAAAAGTACAATATGCTGCATCCGGTTTCACCGATTTTCTTTTCGTTTTTTTATTTTTACCACAGCATTTTTCTGCGTTTTTCGCCTGTGATCCCGTCTTTTGGCAATAATCAAAGAAAAACTTGAATCTAAAGAGGGATTATCCTCCGATTCAAGAGCTCTCACATATCCCAAGTTGTGTTTTTGAATAGCATCAGTAACTGCTAACTCCAGCCTTCTTCTTGAAACAAACACTTCCTTGGGACATTTCCTACAAATGCAGCTATGTATGTTTTCGTTGGTGTTCTGCGTCTTACCAGCAACACATATCTGTCTAAAATAGCATCAGATGCTAGTCGCTGATATACTGGCATAATCTTTGCCACAACTTGTGGCGTCAGGTGGGTCTTCATTGCAGCGTGGGATTCTGGCATTTCCCCTTTGGTAGAAACACCATGATGTTTCCCCATCAGAACACTTGGTATGCTGTGGCTTTCTGTCATTAGATGAGCAATGCAACAAACTAGCATATATAGCAGACTTCATTTTTTGTGTGTCAGGCACATTGTCTCTTATTGCTTTGCGATAAAAGTTTTGCAGCTTAACTATGTTTTTTTCAGTCAAGCTGTCTTTTTTTTTTGCCACCGAGCGTCACTTTTTTCATGCGCCATTCTTTAACTTTATTTCTTAAGGATGTGCCCAACCTTTTTGCTACATGGTTCAGGCACTCTTCCTTTTGAATTTCAAGATCAGGCCCATAGACTTGATTCTGATTCAAGAACTGAAAAGTCTTAGAGTCCCCATCACTCAATGCCGACATGTATCGCATACTGCAATCGCTCACGGACCTCCTCCACATATTTAGGGCAGCGTGCATTTCCATAGCTCCGCTTGATCCATCGAAGTTCTTTTCGCATTCTTCAACATGCCCTTCTTTCCAAATGCAAAATTCAGGAGTACCCATTCCCAGTTCCTTGGCAGTCATCACACAATTGTGACAGTACTTGGATAGTACTTCAAAGTCGAGGACAAGGCCACTTATTATGTCAATGACAATACCTAATCCAAGCTTTGAAGTATGCCCTCGCTTCTGCCACGTACCGTCGTAAGAAACACTGACATCTATTACGACACTAGTACTAAGTGCGCCATCCATTTTGATATGAGCTGCGCTAGCAGCTTCACAGGACACTTGCAGCATTCGTTTCACGTCTTGCTTTTTTGTCGACAAGTTCTGCATACATTTGGAAAAGGTTTTTTTGTCCATAACAGCCATATTTAATATCGAAGAAAAAGTTTCTAAGGCAGCATGGCCTCTTCCTATGGACAAGAGGCACTCACCAACTTTTGCCATTGATGTCATGATAGCTTTTTGGTTCTTCTTGAGGACTTGAAAACACGGTGCCATAGCTCTCATCGCATGTACCACACAAGAGCTCCAGCTTGACCGAATATCCCAAAGAATGGTGTTGATGCACAACAAGTGAATATTGTTTACAGCTTTTGCAGGGAACTTTCTCCAACAATTCATCAAACACAGTTTTGTGTGCGATTATGTGGTTGGCTTCAGGCTGGAGAGCTGGTTCCTGCCTTTCAACAATGTTAGCAGAACATTCTGATTTTGTATAGCGTTTCTGGCTATTTTCTGAATTTGCTTTCCTTCTCTTGCTGGGTCGGCCTTTTGGCTTCCTCCATCTCTTTGAAACAAGATCCATAGCAACAAAATGATTACAGCTTTTGAAAATGATTGCTACTGCTTATATGCACATGGGAAAAAAACGCTTTGTAAGTTTGTATACAAATAATGATATGCGGATTCAGTCAGAGATACAGTTAAAATCTACTGTTGCCATTTCAAATTTGATAAATTGTAAACTGTCCTGAATAATGGTGAGGCTTTGAGAAGAGAAAAGAATATAATCCATATTTTCGCTGACTTGACAGCTGTGTTTATGTGGCTGCAAAACGTAAACAAAGGGGCGTAGCCATGGCGGAGGAAAACGAAACTACCCCATAACTCAGCAAAAAAAGCATAAAATCCGAATTTTTTTTTGTGTGTTTGATAGAAAAGTATATAAAATAACAATAAACTAAAAAAATTCTGTGATTTCGTCAAATTTTGACATTTTAAATGTCCACTGTAGCCTTAAATGTAACTCGGATATATCTGCCATGTTCCTTCACTAATGACGATTTCATTATGCTCTGCATGCGTAATTTCTTTCCGCATTCAAAAACCGGCATCGTATAAATGTGATATTGTGCACCTGCAAATTGCCTATATATACCAAATCTACATTCAAGGCAATTCGTTTGAAGTTTTCCAGAAAGAATGTAGTCCATGTTTAGTTTATTTTGACAGTAGGATGCATATCGCTACCTTGGAGGATAACCGGCACAAGTCGAAAACAATTTGTTTAGAGAAAATCCCATTCAAAGATTTAACCAAAGTTTAACTGAATATCACTCATCATCACTCAATCACGAATTGTGAATTACTTGTGAGACCCTCTTCCACATGAAAATATACCACATTTTCGTTTTGATTATGACATAAGCCAACAATTGCAATTTTTGATTTATGCCGGTTTTCTTTCAAAGTAGCGATATGTTGTCAAACGTAACGCAAAATGAGTCTTTCGTGAACATGCCTTTGTTGCATTTTATTTGAGACCAGCCGTCCAACCGTATTTAAGTCCGATTTTTTTACCTTGAGTTTGGCATATGCCCCAAGAGGTATCAATGCCACAAAATAACATTCAATTTAATACAGCCGTCCAACCAGTCCACAAATATTTCCAAAAATACGTATCGGTAATCATTTTGCGATAGGAGCTTTTTATATTCCTCATTTAAACGAATGCCTTGAAATGGCGATTTTGCATTGACTACATTCCTCCAATCATTCATTATTTTAATGAATTTTGTTGTGTCTCTATAGTGAGGCAAATTATGCTTCTCCCCCAATTGTAACACAAGTTTGACATTCTGTCACTCTAAATTTGTTGGGGCTATTGCCTTTAGAGATAGATTATAACCGAGTTTCACCAAGTTATTTTCTTTCGATTTCATGCATTTTTTTATTGTGCAAAATGATGCAGTCTTCATTGAGTTTTGGGTTAACGATATCTTCTCCAAAGAAGGGGGGGGGGAATATACATTCATCGGAATTCTTTTGATTGATCCAATTGTTTCCAATGTTTTTTAATAAGTGGAATGAATCAATTAAATAAAACAAAAGCTTGGAAGGATCTACAGGGTGTTTGTATAATATGCAGTTTATTGCAGCCGGTTTAGAAAAGAAAGACAGCCATCCTGTTAATGGAATTATTGTCAGTAATTACACCAATTACTGAAAAGCCAGTATTTTCAAATCTAATATAGTTGGAGACAGCAATGCCAGTGCCAGGCACTTACCGATGACATCACCCTAACAGTGGTGGGGACCTCAAGAACAGAACTTGAAAGTGCAGCAAACAGCACTGTACAGAGTAGTGGACTGGTGTAACAAGGAAAAATTACAACTTTCAAAACCTTAAAACGAAAGCCCTTGTTATCAGTAAGGTAGGCAGACTCTCCAGGAAACCATAAATTAAGAGTGGCAATTGAAGAATAAAAGTAGTTAGACATCTAAAACTACTAGAAATAACCATAGATGAAAGAATGTCCTTCATTCCACATCTTACTCAACTCCAAACAAAGGCTATCTTGCAAAGTAATCGCATGTCAGCCATGATAGGCAAAAATTGGGGAATAAAACCAAAGTTTCTAAAGATATGGTGTAAGGCAGTAGCAGAGAGGCAAATCTGCTATGGCTCAAGTATATGGGCGGCAAATGTATCAAGCAGATTAATAAGAAAATGCTCAATGCTGCAAAGATACTTCGCTCTCCAGAGCTGCAGAGCATATCGGACTGTACCAACCAATGCCTTACAGATGCTCAGTGGACAAGAGCCACTTTACCTAGTTGCCCATAGAGATGGAACAATCATGACTGCTCAGATTTAGGACAAATGCCAATTTTCTGGGGGAAACCTTCAGAGAAGCAGATTACGAGAGCGAGGTGCCCATCTGGGAGGAAAACACCTGGGAGACCCATGTACCTCTGCGAACCTTGACATTTTCACTGATGAATCGAAGTCAGAACATGGAGTGGGGGCAGCATTTACCGTGCTTGAAAACAACAGGGTCATTCATGACTGGACCGCCACACTCCACTCAGAAAACGCAGTATACCAGGCAGAGAAGACCGCGCTGCTATATGCCATCAACTGGGCTGCGCAGCAACAACAAAAAGACATAAGAATCCACACTGACAGCCTATCAACAGTTAAAGCAATTCAACGCTTGCAAAACAAGGACATCATCATCATCCACAAAATACGAAGGCTTCAACACCACATAGAAAACATCCATACTAACTTGATAAAGGCGCATGCGGGATACTACGGTAACGAAAGAGCGGACCAACTGGCTAAAGCAGCAACAAAGGGAAATTCGAGTATGGTAGTACGTCTGAAGTACTCGAAAAGCCACATAAAATCTCAGTTAAAGGATCTCACTTTAAGAGCCTGGTAGGAAGACTGGGTTAATGGGGGAAAAGGTGGTCGGGTTCACACGTTTTACCAAAAGTTAAACAAAGAAAGACAGCCCTGTGGAGCAAACCTAACAGCATTCTACACTGGGCATGACCCATTCCCCAGCTACCTATTCAGGTTCAAAATAAAGAACAGCGACCAATGCATCTGTGGGGAGGTTGGCACTCCCAGATCATTACATTTTTGAGTGTCCTCAGATGTAGCAATCACCTCAAGAAACCAGCAATAACGCACTACCAAGCTTGGGCCACCAACACAATCAACAACAATCGGGCTCAAATAATAATTATGAATGTTATGACATTCTTAGTGGAAAACATTAACATTATCACCAACTAACAATCAGAAGACTGTACATTTGTATTTTATTGTTAATTTTTAGTTTCTGTCGTTTTGCTGTGTATAATTAATGGAATTAATCGTTTACTATTTAAGGGGATTCAGTACCCTGTATACACGCAATGTTAAATTGCTCAATTTCGATGTACCTTTTTTGAAAAACTACTGTTCGTATCAACTTGAAATTTTTTTTGTGCATTACATAAGTCTTGTATATTACTTTAAGGTTATGGTTTTTTAAAACAATTGTTAGATTTTTTTTTTAATTATACGTAAACAACCAAAAAAATGTGTAAATTTTCAAAGTTTTTAAATTAAAAAAAAATAATTACCCAAATAATTTATGAAAATTTAACCTCAGATTAAACTATGTTATACAGTGCATAACTGGAAAAAAGAATTACACATAAATATGCAGTAGTTTGGCAGAAAAGGTACATCGAAGTTTGAAATTTCATGTTTTGAGAAAAGCGCATTTAAAGATTAAAGTCTTACTTTATCAAAACATGCCAGCACCATACACATTGTTTTGTGGATTAGCTATTAGCTTATCCTCTTCCCTCTTCCTTTTAAGCCTTTTATCTCTCCTTTTGTTTTTCGTGTTCTGGGTGTGGGCATATCTTGCTCGCAAAAGACGTTCCTGGTCGAGACGTTTCATTGAGTTTATCATGAACTCTCCTGGCACAATCGACAATTTGGAGAGCACTTTGACTTTTGTCACATTTCCTACATTGAAGCAGGCAACAGCATCGTATACTCCAAAGGACAGAGTGTCTATGTGAACAAAAGTCGATTTAGGAACTCTCGACCAGATAACATTGTTCAGGCTTTCATTTGGATTTTGGGTGTTACCGTGCAAACACTTTTTAAGAAGTTCAGGGTGGGCCAAATCTCTGAAAATGGGACGCAACGTTTCCATTACAGCAACAGGCAGGCTATTCTTGTGGCAATACGTTTCATTCTTGGCAACGGCTTTGTTGTATCTGCACCAAGAATCCTCGCCTTTGGGGCAGAAACCATGCTGTGGATTGGCATCGGTCGACACTTTATGCAAGAATATTGCCCACACTGCCTGCTTCATGTCGTGTACACTCTGGAGGTTTCTACGGATTGCAGTTCCATAGTAGCTTTGAATAAGCTCTATTTGGGTGTCGGTCAATCTATTTTTTCCAGCGAGACGTTTCCCATCTGAAAGATTTTGCCCCTTCATGCTTGATTTTAGCTTGCGTAGCCTTGTGCCCATTCGTTTCTGTACATGGCCTATGCACTCCAATTTTTCAATTGGGTACTCGTTGCCATATACAGACTTTTGGCTGACAGTATTGTATGCTTTTGAGTCCCCGTCACCCAAGTATTTTGTGTATCGCACATCATATTTTTCAGAGGATCGTTCAAACATTGAAAGAGCGCCACGCACTTCCATCATTCCGCTGACGCCATTGAAGTTTTTCTTACAGTTTGCAGAATGCACTCGTTTGTCCTTACACATACAATGCTTGGACAGCACTTCAACATCTAACACTTTGCCAGTATCTACACTTGTGATACTGACAATACCATTCAGAGACGTGTAGCCTCGTTTGTGCCACGATCCATCAACTGCCACAGCTAGATTTGGGGAATTGTTTTCGGCAACAGCATCTGCAGCCGCTTCCACCATGGTTTCTTCGCACACTTCTTTCATAACCGTTAGAAGTTGAGTCGTGTGTCGGGCAAACCTTGACGGAGGATTTGGCAAATTCATAATGCCGCAAAACATTCTTCCTGCCTCAGCACCTTTCCCGATGGATCGAAGCGCATACACAAATCGAGTGTTTACAACGTGCGTCTTTGAATTATCTGCCTGCCTCTCAGACGTGTCGAAATCCAGGGTAAAATTACACTCACTGCATTTCAAGTGCAACTCTACAGACAAGCCTGAATTTTTGCCAAGAGTCAGATCAAGTCCATTTTCGCACACTTTCCATCTCACGTGCTGCTTAAAAACTCCAGCTAGAATACCAGCATCTATGATGATATTTGCCTCATAGTATGAAGAGTTTGAATAACTCTCATTTAAATCAGGATTTTTTTTCTCGCTGGTAGATGTCTTGGTCTGTGATGAACAAGTTTCTGTTTCAGTAACTTGTTTCTTACCATAGAAATTACCCTTCCTCTTTCTGAACACTTTGGTGGTTGATCGAGGCATTTTAAACGCTATTATATCAAACTAAATATTTCTATTTCAACAATGAAATCAGTGAAATAGTAGCAAATAAAGTTCGAAACAAACTTGACAAGCGAAATATAAGAAAAGAATCAGTAAAAGCAAATTACGAATCTTGAAAAAGACAGCGCGTTTGAATTTAAACTGAATGTAAATAAACAGGAAGAATCATACAGTCAAAGTCGCAGTGAATGCATATCCCACCAACATAAACTCAAAATTAAATATTAGACTAATTAAATTTAAAATAAAACAAAGTTAAGGATTAAAACATGTGGGTTTGTTTACGTTTTGCCTTTCAAAAGAGGGCGTTTCCCTCAGCGAAATTATTTGTTTACTTTTTGAAAACAAAATTTAACTTACTTCCAGACCGCGTAGAAACAAAAGCAATATACCAATAGAAAGGTAAGAATTCAGAGAATAATATGCACTAAAAATCTTAGATACGATTTTTTTTTTCGATTTTTGGGTACTGAAGCCCCTTAAATATTAGTGTAATTTAGACAGTCAAAAATTATTGTTACTTCGTTAAATCAACTTTGTGTAGGCGAGGCTGATGGGAAAAGCATGACTGCAACTGATATTTTAATTAAAATTGGGGAAACTATTAACCTTGCCAAAAGAGGAAAACTAACTATTTTGCATGAGATTTAGTTTTATTTCAAAGAAAATCCTGCAGACTCTACCGGCCCGTGTCTTAAATGTACTATCAAAAGGATATTTAATCATTATTTTCAAAAGGATATATAATCAGTATTATCAAAAGTATGTATTACTCATGTAAAATGTGTATCAAATGTATTTTCAGAAATTTCGTCACGGGGTTGACCAGATTAGTCCGGTTTCCTTTGACGGGTTCACTCCATTGTTCCGTCAGTGACTAGTAAATCCTTTAACCTGACTAAAGTCGGGAGGTGAGGGGGTCACCTGCGGTGACCAACCAACCAAACAAATCCAATATAGTTTTTCTCTTAATGATGCAAGTTATTCGCTGTGAGTGTTCTGACGTGCAGAATGCGCACAACTTCCTAATACGCTGAAGAAAAAAAAGGCTGGTTACCATAAATACACGAGCAGTTGTAGCAGACTTCTCACTGTCAAAAGACATACCTGCAATGTTTCCTCTTTTATAATCAAAATACGGTTTTATGTGTATTTCATCCACCAATGAAACTACACATTTGTCTAACTTTTTCAGCAATGGAAAAAACAGGATTTTTGAGATAAGAAGGATGTGCAAAATTGAATATATATAACATAGGTGATGATTGAGGTAGGCATAGTTTGTTGAGTCGCTCACAAATCATTAGTTTCGAGGGCGTAGCTGATAGGAATCTGTTCCCATAGGGACCTTATCCTCGTGTTTACACAAGAGATATGTCCGTCTTTTAGGTGCAGTTCGCAGTCGATTTATATGCACAGTAAATGGGGTGGCTACGACGTCATGCAATGGGCGAATTTCGTAGTTGACATCTGTTATTTTGTTCAAGATTTCGTAAGGTCCAACATATTTATTTTGTAATCTGCCCCGAGAACACAGGTAAACAATATCACCTTTTTTTAGGTGACGCTTCTTAGGCTTTGAGTGTTGCCTATCATTTTGTTGACACTGCCGTCTTTCAAGAGAATCGTGTGCTTGTGTATACATTATTTTCAGATCCTCCAATAAGGACTGTGTGTAGTGAGCTGTGTCTAACTGCATGGGAGCAGTCTCAGGATCAAAGGTATCGAAGAA
The DNA here is from genome assembly GCA_947359465.1 of Metellina segmentata. Classification (NCBI taxonomy): domain Eukaryota; kingdom Metazoa; phylum Arthropoda; class Arachnida; order Araneae; family Tetragnathidae; genus Metellina; species Metellina segmentata. The sequence continues at coordinate 73,943,748 of OX375883.1, forward strand.
GAGTGAAATGTTCCTCCCAAAATGCAGAAGGTTAGGAGTGAATCCGGTAGAAGGATGTACGACACCATTGTAGATGTTCTGATGTATGCTGAGGGCATGGGAAAAGTCAACTTTCTGTTCATGGAGTGCCAGGGCAGCAGCTTTGATGGCAGGATTGACACGTTCCCTCTGCCCATTGCTAGCCGGATGTTGTGGTGAGCTATGGGTCAGTTGAATACCCAGAGCTCTCGTGAGTAAATGAAAAACTTAAGTGGTCCCCAAGTCAGTGAGGATTTTAGAAGGTCTACCATGATTTGTGATGTAATTCAGTAGATGATTGAATTTGTTCTATTAGTTGTGTAGTCATGGTGTTGAGGTCTGTTTTGTTCTCTATTGTCTTGTAGTTTATATTTTTTGTTTGTTTGGTAATAAGTTTCTTGAATTCGCTATGATTTCCAAACGCGGTTTTAAATCTTCCTTTACTCACCTCTGGGGTTTCTATTCCCAGTGTGAAATAGATTGGGTTGTGGTCACTAAGAGAATCCCTGTCTCCAACTGGTCCATTCTGATATGATGGTGCTAATTTGGCCTGCCGATAGAGTGATATCTAGCCTATTTCTTTTTCTGATCGATAGGTGGATTCAGGTCCTGGAGTGTTGCACATTTTCTGTGCGTTGCTAGCCATAAAGTCTAAGAGTGCATGTCATCTTCTGTTCACTGATTTATAGCCCCAGATGGGACTGTGTGCATTGAAGTCCCCTCCGATTATTACATTGCCCCCGGGGGGATATATTCTTGGATGTAATTTAGTGTTGTGTTCAGGTCTTCACTAGGGGATGCGTATGTTGATACTATCCTGAAATCGCCCGTCGGTTGGAGGTTAGTGTTTGCTACTGCGGTGTATTTTTTTCGTTTTTGTTAACGATTGTAGTAGTTATATTTGGATTTGTGATGATAATAGCTGCTCTGCCTGATTCTGCTCTGATTTTTGTCCAATGGTTTAAACCGGGAACGGGCGCCCAGGGTGTGACATACCCGCGCCCATCTTTTGTTCTGTCTATTTCCCGACCCCTCATTTAAAAGTGGACGAGTCTCACGGCCATATTCACAAGTCTCGAGTTAACTCGAGGATCAGTTGATCCGCGAGTAAGAGTTAACTCGAGGATTAAAAAAAACGGTATTCTCAAACGGCGTGTTAAGTGATCCCCGGATTAAATCGAGGAACTGTGTAACGCGACATGTGATTGGCTAAAGAATATCACGTGATTTTCCCAACCTATTTCCGGAAGTATTAGCGCGCACTTTAGTTTGTTATTATTTAGTATATCAACCCTGTTGCTTCTTTTTCTTGCTCAGCAATGGAATCTTCCAAAAGAAAAAACTTCTCTGTGTTTGAAACGGAGACTTTGTTAGCTTGTGTTGACAAGAACAAAGCTATCATCAAAAACAAAATTACGAAAGGCGGTCGGAAATAAAGAAAAATCAGATGCGTGGGCTGAAGTGGCAGAACTTTTTAATGGTGTGCCGGGCGTACAGAAAAGAACAGTCGCCCAATTAATAAACCTGTATAAAAATTGTAAAAGGAAAGCGATGAAACGGATTTCTGAAGAGCGAGTGGAGGTTTTTAAAACCGGCGGAGGCTCAAAAGCACTCAAAAGTCAGGAGTTGGATGAACGATTGACGGCGATGGGTGTTGTGAGGGAGCCCATTCCATGCGAGTTCGACAGCGATGCTCTGTATCATGGGATGACTGAAGCACTAACATGTAAGTATGAACTTGTATATGTAGAGATAAAAATGAATTACTTTGTTTAAAACTACTGTTTACTTATCAAAATTCACTCTTTTCTGTAAGGTGTTCCAGTCTTTACTAATGATACGCCCGACTGCCCAAATCCAAGCTCGGTAAGTTCATTTACATATTTTGATATTACATGCTTGCTATAGTCGTGGGAAAAAAAAGTATAAGACAAGAAATATATATCAGACTTTTATGAAATGTAAAGATGAGATGTACAAATGATATATAATGAAATCACAGCAAAATTAATTTAAGTTCAGTTACATTATGTAAAATTTTATTAGAAATTAGAGAAATTATCACACAGTTGAAGTTGGTATTTAAAAAAAAGCTGGTGTTCTTTACACCAGACCATACAAGTAAAACTTAAATCTATCTGGCCCCTCTAAATTAAAATTTCTTCGTCCGAAAACACCATATCATTTGAGTTGGTGCCAGCATTTAAATGTTTCCTGGCAAACCTTAAACGTGAATCAATATGTTGCTTAGAAAGTGGAGCTTTTCCTTTTATCTTATTGTACACAACATTTATGGCTATATTCACAAATCTCGAGGATCAGTTGATCCGCGCGTCAGAGTTAACTTGCGGATCAAACAGCGAATTAAGTGATCACCGATTAAATCGATGAGCTTTGTAACACGACATTAGATTGTGTAAAGAACATTGCTTGATTTGTCAACGTCACACTGTGCATTCAAAATTTATGGTCTTTCATTGGAACTCCTTTTTTTAAATATTTTCTTCTGTCATAGAATATGTCAACAACGTACATGTAAGCATTGGTGGTGGGAACTATAACTATTGAGAACCGCGTGCTGCTTGTTCTTATGATATATATTACTGAGTATCAAGCATAGTTTCTGAATTATTTTGTTTTCGGAGTAGTCGCGCGAATTGAAATTACTGCATTTGCTAGTTCAGAGTGTAAATTGTGGTAAAGTAATATGTACTATATGGTTTTTTAAGGTTTCTATTTTTGGTGTGTGAATATTGGTTGCTGTTATGATGTTTTATAAATTTCAATAATAAACAACAAAAATTAACTGGCAATAGGAATAAAGACATTTATTTAAAATGTTAAATGATTAGTTGTCATTACAGTACATTTTTATGAGAGGTATGTATAAAATGCAAACGTGTCATCATGTACGTGGATCACTTTTTATTCTTGCTCCAAATGATTTTAACAGTGATATAAAAATAAATATATATGTTTTATCAATGGCTTTATTTTATAATTCCAATCCATAAAAATTACAGGAAACAAAGTTCAATGCATATCGGTAGATAGAGATGGTCACTTATGGGTGCAAAAAGTTCATAGGGAGGTCATCATATTTCTAGCATCCCAATATAGTTTGGAAAAGTCACCACTTGTTTGAGACTCTGGAGCGAGTCCTGGGCATAATACCCACTTTACCCCCACCTTACCTTTTAGCAGTTTTTTATAATTATTAACTAAATGTAAAATATTTTTTAAGGCAACACTTTCTTTTTTAGATTCCTGAAATGAAATCTGTCTCACCTGTCACACCCAAAATGAGAAATTTCATCGTGAGAAAGAAGCGTCAGCCTCCAGCATCGGCAAAAGCTGCAGAAGCATTAAGCCAACAGGCTATTTCAAGGAAAATAGCAATTGAAAAGGAACACAAACTCCATATGCAACATAGGCAAGAAGAGCATGATGTGCTGATGAAAAAACAAAGCATTGAAATTGAGAAATCAAATGAAGAACGAGGGTACAGAACAAGTGAACATGAATTGCGAATGAAAGTACTTAAAGCAAAACTTGCTTATTATGAAAACTTAAATTAAATTATTATTTCTGTTAATTAATTAAAAAATTATTAAATCATTTATTCATAACGTGAGAACATAGTGTATTTTATAATGTGCATTTAAGCAACTTCTTTCTTTTCATTTGAAGATCACTTGGCCACAAAAGTGTTACCAGGGTGCACCACGAGGAGGTGGATCTACTTTGCACCCCAAAGTTTATTTCTACAATGCACACATTTAATTTTACACCATTTTCACTCACAATACATATATTACATAAATTTTCCTGAATGATATAATAATACATAACTTTTCCTGAATAATATAATAATACATAAATTTTTTTTAAATAATATAATAAGACATAAATTTTCTTGAATATAATAATACATAAATTTTCTTGAATAATATAATAATACATAAATTTTCCTGAATAATATAATACATAAATTTTACTGAATAATATAATACATAAATTTTACTTAATAATATATAATAATACATAAATTTTACTGAAAAAAGCTTTGCACGATTGTATTTCGTTTTGCTATTCCAGCTAAGTTCTCTTGGGTGTTGATAGGGCGATCTTCTTCGGGGTCCATCCCTTCATCAAACTCATCACCCATGCCCATTGCAATATTGTGCAAAACTGCAGTAGCGACAATTATTGTTTGGGCATTCTGTAGACTGCATCTTAGTGCTTCTGACAAACAAGCAAACCTTCTCTTCCAAACACCATATTGTCTCTCAACACTGTTCCGGGCTAATATATGAGCCGTGTTGTACCTTTCAAAATAAATAAGTTTATATTTCAGTAAATAATGTGCAAGAGAAATAAAGTCATACTTTCCCATGTTTGGTTTCAATTGGAACCTGTCGATCGTCAAATGCCAATGATTTTAGCTGGTGCTGATTATTGTGTTTACAATTTGGACAACCTAGTGGTTAAGGTGTTGACCTCTGGATCAGAAGCTTCCTGGTTCAAATCCAGGGTCAGGACATGGATGTAATTGTACTGTCCTTAATTAGGGGTAATAATGGTTGACTACGCGTTGCTCCTTCTTAAGTGGCCATCACTTTCGGCCTTGTAGTAGCCCATGAAAGTGCCCGACGTAATTTTTAAAAAAATTGGAGACAAAAACCAGAAACAACACCTAACATGATCTGAAATAAAAATAAGAATAAATAAATATTTACCTTCTCTGAGGAATACTTGAGGGAGATAAAAATGGTGTCAAAAGATATGGCCTTAATGGATAGCCATTATTTCCTAGTACATGGTACGTGCATGGTACCTCTCCTGCTTCGAAAACTGCTCGCAAATAGGAATTGTCAAACACTGTGGTATCGTGCGTGCTTCCTGCCCATCTTACCACAATGTTACGAATGAGCAATTTGTCATCGCTTAATGTTTGAACATTAAGCGAAAAATGCCCTTTCCGACAGCGAAAGGTTTCCGCTTGTGCACCACCAGGACTTAGGATTGGTATATGGGTGCAGTCAAGTGTTCCATATATGCCAGGAAAACGGCTTCGTTGGTAAAACTTCTGACTGATCTGAAAAGTAAATGACATAATATAGCAAATGAAAAGAAAATTTAATATGTACATTAATTAATTCAATTTCCAAAACAAGTTCCAAGAATGCAATGTTACGAAAGGTTACCAAACTCGATTCACATTTTTATCCCACACTTTCTCTACGACCTCAAATTTGGACCAAAAGTTCTACTATTTCCATTTTAATCAAATAGTAGTGAACTGATTACTGAAATTTCTTGATAGTTTTATGTATTTATTTCTTCAGTATAAATTAAGCGAACTTTATACAAATTTTCCTTTAATATGAAATAACAGAATTTTCTTGACAATTTATAAAAAATAGAGCAGAAAGTAAGATTTGACAAGTTACTCACCTCCCGTCTCTCCATTTCTGTTGAAGGTAATTTTACATACAGGGGTCGTAGTTCAGCCAGGGATTCTGCCACGCCGTTGATAGCTCGGCTGATTGAAGGCTGACTAATCAAGCTTAAGTCACCTATTGTAGTTTGAAAAGCCCCTTCGGCGAAGAATCGTACAGCAGTGCAGACCTTTTCTGTCGCGCTGAGCGCTCCGTTCCGTGATGTCTGGGAATCTAACTTGGGTGCCAGAATATCCACTATCGATTCAACGGTGGATTTGTTAAAACGATAGCGTCGGCGAAAATCTACATCATCCAGCATGTCAATGTCGTTTCCTCTCTCTTCTGGCAACAATTTGGATCTCCTTTGAAGATGTTCAAGCATTTCAATTGCTTCCAAATCGGAATTGTCGTACATGTCAGCCATGTTGTTTGTTGACAGTGACACGGTCTGCTTCAGTTGTTTGCTAGTACTGCGCATGCGTAACTTTAATTCGCGAGTTAACTCGCCGATTTCGGAGGATCAAAATGTAGCACTGAAACGGCAGTTTAAACCACGGATCAGGACTTGTGAATACGGTTTTTTCGATAACTCGCGGATTATCGTTGATCCTCGAGTTAACTCGGACTTGTGAATACGGCCGTCAGTGTAGCGGAATGTAGGGTCAAGACCTTGGAGAGGCCAGGTCAGCAGGCGAATTCTAAAAAAGTTTATTTGATGTGACGAAGAAGAATTTTACTATGAAAAATATAATAATCATGATTCATCAACATGCGATGACACAGACATTGAAGTAGATATAGATTCTTCAAATGAAAATGATTTTTATGTGAGACTATATAAAATAATAACATGGAAAAAAAGAGAAACTTCGAACTAATGTACGAGACTCTGAAAAAAAATATTATAATGAAACTTTCTGGAAACGCAGCTATTTTAAGAGGTGTTTGTACACCTCTAGAATCTTGGAAACTTCTGATGAAATGGTGAAAGAATTAGTGAACTGCACTAACATTTACATCCATAACCCCCTGACAATTTAATTTTTATTCGTTACCGACATTGGCGAACTACATCTAGATTTTATAATTTGACCTTTTACAGTTTTGATTTTAAATTTACTTAGTCTTGTATTTTTAGACTTGAGCTCTTACTTCAAATATTACAACACTGACAACGTACACTAAATAAACCTTGTTTGGCTCAGCATGGCCAAATATGGCCCTTGTGCCATAAAACCCCAACCAACCATAACCCCCTGACGTTCCTGAAGAGAATGTTCGGTACAAACGCACGTCTCACTAGATGGGCGTTATGTCTTCGGTAATTTCAATTTACAATTGTACATCGTGCTGGTAAGCGTAACGGAAATGCGGATGGGTTAAGTAGACATGATGAGTAATCCAAGGCTAAATTTTATGTATATAAGTAACCTTAGTTTTGTTATATTTGTCTTTGTTATTTCAGTGAAATAAATTTTTTTTTAAATATTAGCAAATTAGAGTATGATTAGTTATTTTTGGTTTTGTGTGTTTTTAACTTATGTTATTTTTCTTTACTTGAATGGTTTGCAAAACTGAGCCTATCGATTCGGATTGTTCTTAAACTGATATTTCTTTTGCTTTAATGATAGTGGGGTTAATTATACTTTTGATGAGATTAAGAGGGAAGATTGTGCCTCTCGGATTTCACTTTAGGAGGGCTCACTTCACACCTACAATCAAATTCCTCCTTTACCCCGAAATTTTATTTTTATAGGGGGAGGTGTACCACTTTCCTCTGTGTCTTCCCTAGCTCGAGTTTCCTTCTCGGGGCATCAACCTTTTCCTCTCCCTCGTCGCTTCTTTTTCAAATTCACCACCCACTCTCAAGGGGTGTCAGATCCCCCACACGTGCGAAAAAACAGACAACCGGCGGTCCTTCACAAACACCCGCTGTCCGGTGCGCATTCGCGGAAACCCTCACGCTTTCAGCACCCCTTGGCGAGTTGGCGATAGATGCCTGTATCGCCAACTGCGATAATCCTAATGTTAAAACTTAGAGGAATTGCCGCTAGAAGGCGTATTAGTTCTGTTGGCGGTTTGAAAAATCGCGCGCTGTTCTGATGTTGAATGCATTATGTTTTGTTTATGAGAATGTGTGAGGTGAGGAGCTCATGTTTTTCAACGGTCTTTGTATTGAAAGCGGAATAATTTAATTAGGAAAAGTTTATTTGTCTTTAGGCGTATTCTTTTGAAAGATTGTATTTACTTTTCAGTTATACATCCAATCTCCTTCAATTTTCAAATGTGTTTTTTTGATGCTTTAGAGATGCAAGAAAAATTTGTTTCAGCTTTGATTTTGAATTGTTTTATGCTATTGCGTTTAATTATATTTGTGAAGTGTAATCTTAGTATTTTAGTAGAGGCAGTGAGATTGTTCTTTCTGCGATCAGTAGTTTTAATTTTTGATTTATAGTTAGATGTAATCTAGTTTTTGAGATTACATTATATGAAAGTCCACAAATTGAATACATCTGATTCTATTAAAACGGACCATTTCTTTCGATTTTTAGATTGTTACAGGGAATGCAAATTTAAAATTAAGTGATTATTTTTAAAAATCAGTGATTTAAATAAGAATTTTATTTTCCTTTCTGTTTTATGTGTAATAATATTGAAAATGAAATAACTATGAAGAAGAGACATGCTATTTAAGCACTACATAACCTTTTTTCATAGGGATCATAATTACAAGACAACTCTTTCCCTTTTTGGCCATTGAACATATGTCACTCACAAGCCTGTTCATCAGCATAGGTTTTGTTTAAAACATTCCATGTGATTATAAATCCAATGGGCAATTTTGAATCATTCTTCATATGATGGGTGAAGATTCGCTTAATATATTTACTCAAGCATTATACCTAAAAAAGTTCCAGGGCCAGTGCGACCCCATTAATTCAAATTAGAAATACATGCTTTTTCCTAATCTCTGCAGCTATTTTTTTATGTGCTTTCATTTGTAAAATCTTATATTAAGTATTATTTTTTGACCCCTCATATGCCTGTACCAAAACTTTTGCATTATTAATTTTATATAACTTCCATACACCGAACACTGATGTACTAAAAGTCATGGGATAGCAGTATGCAAATTTACTAGTGCTCACATTGCATTAAAACAGTATAAAGAGTCAGATAGTTATCAGTGCTCTCTGTTAAACTCTTGAATATCGACCTGCCAAGAATTAACCGAGTTTGAACGTGAAAGGATAGTTAAAGCTAAACGCATAAGCTTAACATTTTGGACATAGTTGAGACCTTGCTCCACATTCTCAAGGGTGTATCGAGAGTACCTCATAGAAGGAGGCATTACCCATCACAAGTGCATTTGTGCTAACAGACTTATATAGGTATGTTGAAATAAACAATGTAATATGTCGATTTGGTTTTCCAAAACCTCTGTTGAACAAAATTTGGGTAGTACTAATGATTTTGTGCTATTCTATTGATACACAAGCGGAAAGGGGAGGTGAGGTGTAGAGGGAATAGTATCATTCCTGAGTACAAGGAGTGGGAAAGCAACTTGCTGGTGGTTCAGTGGGTTTCTCATTGTTAATAGCTTGCAAGCTGTAGATGACATAGGTTCAATTCATGTGACTCTACCCCGAGCGTATTTATTTTTTTGCGTCGAACATTTCCTGTTTGTATACGCACACCTAATTCTGTTTTTGCACAAACTTTTTTTTTACTCAGATTCAAAATAAATATTTCATTCTCTATTTACTCCAGTAAGTTTGAATTTATTTGCCCAAATTTTACGAAACATTTTTTTTCTATTTGTGGCATAGTAGTATCATCTGTTAAACTACATGGGTATTCGTAGCAATTACTGGGGGTTAGCAAGCAGTGGTCACACCTGACCCCATGAAAAGAACTGTCACGGGCAATGCAGTGGTTAGTCAGTTATATTGCACCCACAAATAGATTGCATAACATGTAGTGTATGCGTTTTGGAATGCATGTTTTCATTTACCAATGTATGTATCTACAATGTTCTAATTGTATTTGGTAACTAACACGACTGTATTCCCAACATCATTACAATGACACGCAACTGGAGGATTTAGTGATCTATCATTTGAAGATATTCATGAATCATTCGAGAAAGCCGTAAGCAAAGATGAATTATTAGAAGAGGTTGGCTTTGAGACTCCTAATCCCACAGAATGTAGTGATAATGAACAATATGATCTTGTTCTAAATGCAGGTTTAGTAAAAGAATGTCTGGAACTGACCTGAAAATTGGGTAATCATTTTGTCAAACATGACCCTAATGAAAAACGCGCTGGGAAATTTCAACGTGAACTGAAGTTCTTGGTAGCCTCTTACAGATAATTATATAATGGCCTAACCAAAACACAACAATTAATAACTGAATTTGTTCGTAAAACTGTTGAAACATTCGCACAAGATGATACTCATGCTCGTCCAAACAGAATTAGGTGTACATTAGTTTTGACTCGAAAAGGTGAGTTTGTGATCTCATTTGTATTGTACTGATGTGCACACTTTATATTTTCAGGTTCCTCATCCTTCAGATTTTTAACTATCCCTTACTTGTATTTATGTTTTTGTAATTTCTATTATCAAAATGTGTTTTATGTGGTTTTGTTTTTATTTCTTGAAGCAGGTGTTTTTGTGATAGCAGTTATTGCCAAAATGTTAAGTAATTTTTTAAATTACCCAATTTTTTACAAAAATAAACATTTTCTCTATTTAAAAAAAAAAGTTTCAAGATTTAAAAAAAAATTTAAGATTGGAAATACTTAAATTTAAATAATTCTACACTTAATGGCCATAAGTTAAATTTTCATGCAAAAAGTTTCTTTTTGAGTCTTGTATGGTTAATTATATTTACAGAAAATTGGGATACGCAGCGAAAACTACCCTCCAAAAACTTGAATCTCTTCAAAATTCTACTCTACGTATTATCTGTGGTTACCCCTGGTACTACCGAAACGCTAAAATTCGCGAAGATCTTGAAATTACGAACTTAAAACTTACTTCAGTAAACTTGCTACTAATTTTTATGCTAATCTTGAATTAATTGATAACCCTGCCATCCAGTGTATCCCCAGGTATGACCCTCGTCAACCCGAATATAATAAAAAACCCAGAGTCATTCTTAATCCTTAATGTTCTTACTATTTAAATCTCCTGCTTTTATTTTTTCTTTAATTTAATAATTCTTAAGCCTTCCTTGTCATCTTGCATCTTATGTACTGTTCCAATTGGACTCGTCCTTGATCTGCCCAATTTCTAAGCCACCTGTTTTCATTGGACAACCAACTGCACTCACTCTACCTTACATATTTCAGTGAACTTCAAAACCTGCTCAGTTCCCAACTACTTTCTGAGGGAGATAGAAGGCCTTCGGCCTAAGTTCTCCGGCTCACCCATTATTTCATTTTCATTTACAGAAAAATGAATTTTTGTAATGTATGACTAAATTACTTGATATTTAAAATTTATTGTGTATTGAAATGAAAATAAAAAATTTTATGTACCATTTTTGTTTCTTTGTTTTTCTTGTAAGACATTAATTAAAAAATACCTTCTATAATGAATTGAAGTACATATATTCACTGTAACTGAAACACTTCTTTTTGTTTACCTTCATGTGTTTGTTTACAAAAATATCTTGCAATGTCAGAATCAGTCTCAATAAATCATTCTGAATACATTAAATGTTGCTTACAATTTGTACTAAAAGATTTATATTTAGTTCTGATTTTCATAATTATTCAAGATTGCCAATGTTGTCTGGTACACGCAAGTATTGTTAAAATTGAGAATTGGTAACCTAGTAATTTTTTTCTGGATTGAACTGTTTTGGAATGTAATTTAAATTGAACTTTAGAACTGAAATAATTATACTTATATGTGGAATATAATATAGACCAAGAGAATTGCATGCATAATAACATTTAGAGCTTCGATGAAAATCCAAATTTTTCCCATATTGTGTTTGGAGAAAGCTTACTTGTGTGTAATGTCAACAGAGGTCCCTTGTTTTTCAATAACACTATATATCATACAGTATCAATGTTTTCTTGGGAACTTTCTGTAAGAAGTCGGTCAGACTTTTTCGTATCTTGCAGAGAACAGTGTTTTGAATTTTTTTTTACACATATTTGTTCTGAAGGCACACGATGTAACCCAAAGTAATTTTACAATTTTCTAGAAGTCTCCATCATAGAGAATTCATTTTGATCAAATATAGCCTAGATCAGCTTCCTAAATAAATGACAATCAAACCCTGTAGAGCAAAATGGTCTTAAGAAATCATGTGGATGGAAGACTAAATATGCAGTGCTGGCAGTCATTTGACTGATATTAAATTCAATGAATAATGTCAATCATTGAGTGCACAATGAAATTAGAAATGTTTTATTTAAAAGTTATTCCAAAACAAAATGATGTCCTATGTAAACATCCTGCATAACAACTGAAGAAATTGTAAACCAATATTTTGGTTGGTAAATATTTTCAAGTCGTAAAATTTTCTGTAGCTATACATTCTGATTCTTGCAACTTTAGTAATATTGGCTTTAGTCAGATTTACATTCAAAGCTTTTCTAGAACCATGAGTCAGCTAAACTTGTTCAAAGTAGACTTCTGTGAAACTTATAAAAATGTGCTCATGCTATCTCCATATATTTAACTCACTCAACATCTGTCCTGATCAGGACATGAAAATTTTAGATAAAATAATTTTTGAATAGACCTTTTGAAAAATTAATTAAATCAGCATCATGCTAATATAACAGGTGCCGTGGTGGGAAGAGCAACCAGAGGGTTGGAAGTTCGAATCCAGCCAAAGACCGTCATGTAGAAGGGGGCTGGTGCATGTTAAATATGTTGTGTTGCCTCGCTATATGACCATGATTCAAAATTATGTTGTCTTAATCTTTCCCTTTGGGGTTGATCCAGGATCGTCACAAATAGCCCATTGTGTTGCTCCAGTGGGAGAGACGTTAATTAAAAATACCACATTTCATCAAAATGTTGGTTTTAGACTAATCAGTAGCATGTTATAACTCCTAAAAGGTCTTGTGAATAAATTATTGCACACTTAGTAATTAAACGAATAATATTACTCAGATTAATATTGTAATTTTATTATAAAACAAAAACACTTTTCTTCTGTTCATAATAAGAAAAATTACATGAGATATCTTACCTCATAGCAGTGAAAAATTATAAATTTAATCATTGATTACGTATTTTTTGGCATACAAAACTAATATATGATGTAACTCCTAAAAAACTACAACTATAACAGGTGCCATGGTTGGAAGAGTAATGGACTAGCAACCGGAGGGTTGGGAGTTCGAATCCTGCCAAAGACCGTCGTGTAGAAAGGGGGCTGGTGCATGTTAAATATATTGTGTTCTTACATTAGCGTGGTGTGTAAGTTTGGAGTGCCAGCTTGGGTGTTGCCTCGTTATTTAAAAATGATTCAAAATTATGTTGTGTCTTAATTTTTCCCTTTGGGGTTATAAAAATAACCAAGTAGCATAATTTTCATAATCGCCAAATTGAACTTACTTTTAGACCAAAGTGGGGCCAAGGGTCTGAAAAGTAGGGATGCGACATCAATGTCGATATTTTCAAAACATTAATGTATTGAAGCCGATGTAGCATCACTAGTTGCTAAACCAGTGTTATGAAATGGGGTAAAAAAGTTTAAATACACTGAATTTTAAGAACATCGATGTATTATCAACATTGATGTTTAGCTGTCGATGTTGCATCCGAAACCGCACAGTATACATCGCGTTACTTTGCGGGCCTCTAGCAAAGACTTTATCAAGCCAACAGCAGGGTTCCCACGGTCCTTGATTTTGTTTTCCTAACTAGGGGCCCTTGAAAATTACGAAACTTGGTAAAAAGTCCTTGAATTTTTTTTTGGACTAGTACATAATTGCGTTGGAATTTGTGTCCAAACTAGTTTCCTTCACGGCAGGTGCGCAATTTGAGCGTCATTCTGAAGTGTTGCGTGTTTTGACATCACGTTTTATATATATGAACAACCATAATGGGTGATGTATACATGAACACACAAGGTCATACACCATGTTTCATTGACGCGTCATCCCATCGCTTTTTTGCATACAAACATGAAAGAGTTCCGCCTCTTTGAACATTTCTTAAAATTGTCTCAGGGATTGATGAAGAAATACAAAGAAAATATTAAAGTTTTTGAAGGGGGTAACTGGTTTTTTTTTCATTTTTAAATTATTAAAGAAATTATACAATTGACGTCGTACGTTCAAGAATGAAAACTTCAGTTTAGGATACTGCATTATCCGTTTTCGTAAAACGAAGAAGTTTCTTCAAACACGCTCACAGTTCGGGCTTTGCATGAAATTCGAACTACCTGAGAAATCAATCTGGTGTAAAATTTTCCGCAGATTTCAAATCTGTTAAAATGTTTGCTCTATTTTTAACGATCGCGAAGACAGAAAACCCCTCTAATAGACATTTTTTGTGTTCGTAATGAATATCTTCATCAAATGTGGCCGAATTCGTATTGAGAAAATATAAAAGTTGCAATTGAAAAATTATTTATTTACAGAAAAGCACATTTAAGGTATTCTTGTAAAATTTTCTACAGATTTCAAATGCGTTGAAATTTTTACTATCTTTAACGATTGTGACCAGAGAACAAAAAAGCTGTAACACTGCAGTCAAAACTTTGGATTTGTTTTGTTTCTCAAACAAAATAAACCACGACAGCCATCTGCTGTAGTGGCCGTGGGCGAGAGCAAAATGAAAACGGAGATTGTGTCGATTGAACCATGTGCAAGCTCCCATACTCTTCTTCGTGCCACCAAAGAATTTATCGTACGATATTTTACCTCACGACCGAAATTGATATGTGCGCAAATAGCCTGATAGTTAGCATTGAGACGAGAAGCCCACTTTGCAAAAAAGTTCACAGGTTCTGCGATAAAAGAAAATCCAAACTATAACCAAAATTGATGACAACCTTTCCTCTTTTCTTTGACTGTCAGTAATTTAAAAAGGAGTAAAAAAATATTTTTTTTTTAATAAATATTTTTCACATTTTTTTCAATTGACAATTTTTGCACGTGCTTTGTTTTAGGTCGCTATAAAAAACTTTAAGTCCTTGAAAAAAATATTTTTGGTTTTGAAAAGTCCTTGAAATTTTTTTGGACAAAGGCGTGAAAACCATGAACAGTCAACGGTTCATCACACTACTACTCAAAATACCTACCAACTTACCTAATGTTGTGAAGAATGGGAGGTTTGAAGAGTTAGGGTAAACGAGGCATAAGTTTGGCAGTCACAAATCTGTCCAAGGCCAGGTGGGCCTGGTGACACTGAGGGTGTTGCGAGTAAGTTTTGGTAGCCTCTTTTAGGAAAAGGAGATCACCCCTAAGGTGTTCCATGAGTTTACAGTGGAAGATGTAATGGTGAGTTGCCAATCTCTCCACACTGACACAGATCAGAAACTTGCTTTCTGAAGAAAAAAAAGTTTTTAAAAAAGTATTCCGGAAAGCAATTATGGCCTGCGAGTAGCTGGGTTTTTATGGGGTTGTACACGTATTGACTAACATCTGGAGTGGGAAAAAACTTGTGCATTCTTCTACATATTGTATCTCTACTCCATCGTAGTTCCCACAACTTCATAAGGATCTTGAGAATTTGAATTGACAAGGCAATTGTGCCCACATTTCACAGACAGCGAATTTTGACAGGATCAGTCTTGTCACCACGCATGTGACATATTGACTGCAGCGACAAAGTAATGTTGTTAGGTGAGACACGACTTCAGAGACAAAGCACTGTTGTCGTCACGTGAGAGGTGACTTACGACCACAGAGACATAGTACTGTTGTTATGTGAGAGGTGACTAATGACCGTTAAGGCTTAAAATGGTAATAAACAACAACATAATACATAAAGCGATTTAAAATACAGAATAATGTAGGTCCTTGAAATAAAAATATTTATTAGACGGTAAAAAACTAAATGTTTTGCTACAGCTGCAAATATATATTAAATACATTATAAAATATATGTTTGTAAAATATATGTAAAAAAAACTTACACATTTTTTTTTTGCCTTTATGAATGAATGTGTAAAAAAATTCTGCCTCCATAGCAGCCCAAATGCAAGTGCTATAATTATAGGATATGAGATAGAAAAAACTTTATTTAAAGAAAGCTATTGAAAACAGTCGAAATGGAATATTTTTTCAATCAAAACAAATCGAGAAGTGTATTTGTTTACAAAAAATTACTTCGCTTAAATCTTAATACTTATTATTGATAACTGCTTTTACTAAGTTTATATTTACTACTAGTTGTCTCAACAAACAGTGGCGAGATTATATTAGGTAGACGATCAAACAAGAGATTTGATTCATAAGAAACTATATTATGAAAATACAAACACTGTGTAGGTTATAAGGACGAATAAGTTCCACAATAAACAAATACATACTCATCAATTCTTTCTATTTGACGAGTTTTAGAGTCAGTGATCATTTTATATTGTAAAAATCATAACAAAAGGCAATTGTTGACTAAATTTCAAATAATTGTAAACATATAATTTGTTTACATGGGGGTACGTTTTTGCCGCCTGCTTCTTGCATCAACCAATTCTTCAAAGTAGTTACAATACAGACAGTTAACGAATTGCAAAAAAAAAAATCTGTACATTACTATATTGAATGTCAACATATATTTAGAATATCCACACACAAAAAAATCATACGGAAAATCATAGCACTCAGCGAGAAAAAAATGGCGATCTTTTTTACAACGTAGTAGGGTTGCTTGAGAAATTGAGAAGGATTGCCAATTTCCCCAGTCTTCGGTTCTCAAAGCGCTTTCTATCGCCAACTCGCCAAGAGGTGCTGAAAGCGTGAGGGTTTCCGCGAATGCGCCCGGTGCACATATGTGGCTGTCGGCTCCCTAGTGGAAACATTTCTTCTTCCAGACGCTACGATATCCCAGTGTCTTTTCCCTGAAGTGTTGTGCGATATGGCCGTAGCCTGGGTAGTTGTAGCATCTGAGAGCCCTTGAGGTTGGGATGTATTTTTGGATGCTACATCTTTCCCACGCAATCCAGAAGTGTACTATGTCTAGGAGTCTGTGTCTGGTTGAAGGTTGAGGACAGCATGTGGTTTCCCATTTTTTCCGTGAATTTTCTTTTCGTGTGTTATTTAGGATAATTTTCTGAGTCTTTTCTTCTAGAGCTTCTAGGATAAGTGTTTCATTAGTTGTGTTTGGAACTCTATGTATTATTATCGATTTAGTAACTGGAGCTGGGATTCTTGCTTTGAGTCCATGATTTGAGTTTTCCGATTCGTTTAGTTTGTCTCGGGTAGCTACGATATCTTCTTGGCTGTTTGCGTTACCGATGATATTTTTATTTTTACCTAGGAAGAGGCCTTGAATTTTCCACTGTTGGGCCATGGCCTCCCATGGTTTTTTGAAGTCCTCCTGTTTCTACTGGGTCATTGGAGCGCAGTATGATTGTGCTTTGGCCGTGAAGTTTATGTTAAAGCCGTAATTTTAAATCGGATGTTTCTTTTATATCTCTTCGCATTGCATTTGTTTTTATAAAAAGGGAAATACTTTTAGAAGATTCTGCCTTAGCAGACAATTTTGCTGAATTCTGTAATGTCAGCTGGAAAAGCTTTTTAGATTTTAAATAGTTTCGTTCTTCTATTTTCCTTTCTTTTTTTTTTACTGCTTTCTAAACTTTTCATATTTTTAATTTTGCGTTGTTCTTCCAAATGACGAAAATATTTTTGCCTTGAAAAATAGACAAACTCTCTCATCTTTGTTGTTATAGTTGTATTGTGAATATCGTTAGAATTATTCCCTCTTGGAGAAGACCATCCTATTTGCAACTTCTGCATTTGCCCACTAACGGTAAAACATTTTGATAGAATGTTCTCATCTTAATAGTCAATGAGTTAAACATTTTAATTCATATACCTTGGTTTCAGAAGACATGGTTGCAGAGAATCCTCATCCAAATATTTTTAGCTTTTTACATGACATTGGATTTATCCATCACATATAATTTTATATATAGTATTCATTTTACTAACACTCGACTCATTTTATTTGATTATTAGATTATATGTTTGAGCTCTTGTATTCGGATCTCTTACACAAGATATCCAAGACCTACATTTATACGCGTAGTGAAATTGTTTTGAAATCATAGAATAATGTATTTGAGTTTGATTTTTTGTCTTGTTTGGCATAATATGTCCCAAGAGAACTCAACGCCACAAAACCATATCCAATCTAATCCATCAGAATTATTTACATTATCATAAATGAGCCTCTGAGTAATGTAAGATTCTTCCTTTAAGTTTTCAACCTCTAATGATTTATTTACACTGAACCGCGCGACGTTCTACTGTAGCTTGTCCATGTAATAAAATCTTAAAAATGTTCATTATTCTCCATAATTGTGCATTTGCTACATCTTGAAGTAAAAAAAATCAAGAAAAAAAACTTTCTAGTCTGTCAGATTTTGGATTAAAGTTCTTGAATGTTGATAAGTACTTTAAGACTTGTTTCTAAAAACTCTTTAAATTGAAGCAATAAGGCATCGCATTCTTCTTCTCGTAAGCAGTTTTATAGCTGATCGGGTGCTAAAAAGAGGTCAGATATATCTCTCTGTATTAAAAAGAAGTTACTGCCGCCTGAGAATTGAAAACTCGCTTTTTTCACTCGATCCTCATACGTTTTCCCGAGAAAGAATGTATCAGAAAATTGCGAAATTACATGGTTTGTTCAAAATTGTACATTGAACAAGGAGAATATTTTTTTTTTCTGATGCGGCTATTAGTTTTGGGTGCATTAATTGTCAAAGTCGAAAAAAGCAAAATTTCTAACACAAGTGAGCAAAATATGTACAAATTTTCAGTCGTGTGGGGTTTTTTTTAGTACCTCTAAACTTGAATTTTTGCACCTCGACGAGTTTTTTTAGAAATTTCAATTTGGTTCCTGGTAATATTTTTTTGAAATTCGGGAAATGTTCGTTATTTTTTGTTAAAACTGTCACATCTATAGAGCTTCTTACTGTTGGTTTTCAAATTTGAAAGTATCACAGAAAACCTTAGAATGTACAGCCGTCAAAAAAAACCCCGACTTACCAATTCGCAATTGCACAATTTATATCATAGAACAAAACGGAAGGTAGCAATCGATAAGGATTAATGTTTTCTAACAGATATCAATACTTAAAATTTGTCTAAGGGGCCCGTCATCGTATTAAATTGGGCGCCTGCTTCGATAATTTCAATACAAACCCCCATCTTTTATCACAAATTTGGATTCTACACAAAATTTCAGGCTGATTTGATGAAAAAAATAATGTAAAAAGGCGTAAAATTGACCAAGAAAAACCATTTAGGGAGCGTATAATGTTCGGAATTCAATCACATTATAAATATTAATAAAGACGTAGTGACCGTCACAGTCTATGACCTGTTGCCGGCGTATTAAATAAATTAAATTAATATTTGAGACTCCAATGTATCTAAAAGAATCTACTACAATATGATTGCTTGTCAGTTTCAGAAAAATTTGTACCTCTGATTCTAACTTTCTCTTACAATGTAAATATCTAAAAAACATACTTCTCAATAATAAATACCCTTTTCCATTCTTTATTTCTATTCTTGAGATTTAAAGATTTATTAATATTAACAACTACGCAACCGATGACTAATTCTATTTCGTAATCTTCTATCAGTCATGTGAGTTGCCTTTCGTTTTTATTTTACTGTTTCTTAATTTCTTTTTAAATAGAGGCTGAATATTTTATTTTTCTGATTTTTATTTTTGTTTTTTATGGTTTTGTTGCAACGAGAAAACTTGGTAGCGTTTAGTCAGACGGGTAGTTGGTGGGCATTTGGTGGCGTTTTCGGGCTTGGTGTTGTTGATCTCCCGGCTGCTGTTGCGGGTTTTATTTAGTTATATTCCTACTTATTTAATGTATTTTTATTTATTATTTTTTTTTTGCTTTTTAATGGTGTTTGGCTAATGCTGCTCATATGTAGGAAAACATCATTTATGTTGTCTGGGTCAGGCTCATCCCTAATCCACCAACATTTCTTCTATTTTAACCACTTTCTTTTTGTAATTATTTTAAATTTCCTGTGTTCTTGAAATTATATTGCTTACCATGCTATGTCTGCAGCTTCAGCGCGCTTGGACATATCTAGCGAGCTGAATTACCTCAAATCGACTGTCGGAATGTGCTCCGAGTCGGCAGACCCACGAAACTGGGAGATAGAGACCGACTGGTGCAGTCCAGAAATTTCGGAAGAACCGCACCCATCCGACGACCCATATACTCCAAGAGTTTCAACAGGCATCTGGAAGTGTTGTTTCGATTAATACCGTCCGTAAGGAAACACATCTGCTTGATTTTCATGGTCCTGCTGCCGCCCATAAGCCTTTAATCACAAAGTCCAACCGTGCTGCTCTGTTGATGTGGTCCAAAGCACGTCGAAAGTGGACCGTAGATCAGTAGAAACGGGTTCTCTAGAGCGACGAATCAAGGTTCACCCTCTACATTTCGGATGTCAGTGTGTTTTACCATGCAATGACTCCAGACTGCCAAGTTCTTCAAAGACATTAAAATTATCATCAATTCCTCTTATAAAAATGCCTAACTGGGCTTCATCAAATATGTCCATTGATTCATCCAAATCTAGAGAAAATAAACTACAAGAGAGTTCTTTGATACGTCTCATCAACTGTCACAAATTTTCTCCGCTACCACATAGAAATACCGAATCATAGATATTTTTTAGCTGATCCTATTTGTTTGTTGTAATAGTACTTCTTTCTGTACTTAGATTCAATGTAAGGTTTCATACTTTTAGATTTTAATACTGATATGGAGACTCCGAGTACATTTGTCAATGAGGAAGAGGTACAAGTTCTTCAAAGTAAGTAACATTTTTTATTAATGCAATTTCCTATCAAAATACAAAAATGAAATACTAAAAATAAAAGAAAATATATATTGATAATATTTACATGAATTAGTTAATAATATTTACATGTTTGATCAAAGCAAAATGCTTTTATCATTATCACTGTTTAGATATTCATTACAAGCCTATGTATTTTCCTTTCAAAATACAAAATTGAAAATATATATGATACATGAGACATGGTCTTTGGAAGAATACCTACCACCATTATATTAACCTTTACGCTGTGGCGCTTATATTTTTTCAATCGTCTCCCTTACCTAACTTGAGACAAAGCATTCACACCTCACGGTCGACAGAGAAGGGTACCGAACAAAAGGAGGTTGTAAATGGTGATCAATGCCAACGGTAACTTAAAATGTGGATAACATTCACCGTACACAGATCTATACCATGCCGCTGGTGTAAACAAAATTGTAGTGGTAACAATTGCCGAGTTAAAATGAAGTATAACTTTATGAATTTAAATCTTTCTTTAATTTTTAGGTACACTGATGGCCAGCACATCCTGTACACCGATGGCCAGCACATCCTATACACCGATGACCAGCACGTCCTGTACACACATCAAAAAAGCTACAGGATGAAAAAATGTTTTCTAAAAAAAAACGTAGTGTAATTTACAAAAGTCATTGGAAGTAACAGATGAGTTGTTACTAAAGAACTTTCTTCAAAAAAAATGTACCACAAGCTTTTAGTGATGTCCTTGAACTTCGTTTAGAAAAAGTATCCGATTCAAGAAAAGTTGAAGCGATGATAAAATTGTTAAGTGTGGTACAGGAAGAATTGAATAAAGAAAATGATTAAATATCTGAATTTCAATTATTTCTTCAGAGATAATGTTAAGAGGGAATAAATAATCTAGTTAAAATTAAGTATAACTTTATAAATTTAAATCTTTGATTGTGATGTCAGGCACACCCATATAGCCAGCAAAGTTAAAAATATTTGTTTTACACCTAGTAAAGCCAATATGAATAGCGTAAAGGTCTCGGTAAGAACATGAGTAACATTAAAAGCCACATATAAAGTAAAATAATGCATTGCAGTTATATTTGGACTATAAATTTCTCCTAGGTATAAATTTTTTTTTTTGGAAAATACCAGTTTCATAAAAAAAAGAGTAAAATTTGAAAACAAATAAAACTAAATAATTGAATTTTAAGTATCAATTTGAGTGTTCATGCAGTGAGTTAAAATAAAAACTCGCCTTATATTAGACTGATATAAACTTAAGTTAATAAAAGTATTCACGATGAAGTCTTTAAAAATACAAAATAGAATTTATTCAAAAGATAACAAATGAATTTACAATAAAATTAAAAGTTTACAATCGATACATAGTTACTTTATAACACTGAAAAGTTAATATAATAACTTGATCGCGAGAGATCAAACAAGTGAGATCATGAATACTGGTACGATATATTGCAACCGCTTTTATAATAGTATGAAAGATCACAAGATTTACATAAAGTACTAATTATGAATTAACATCTACTTAAAACAGTACCTTGCCATGGCAAAGGATTTGCATGAAAGCATGCTTCAAATTCTTCACACATTTCCTATAAGTATTTGAAGCAATTCTTCCTAAATCCAGCCATCCCCCTTCTGTAGCATTTTCTCTTCTCCACATGCCAGGTACAGTTACACAATTCAACTCTCTGTCTACATAAGTTGCTGGACAATAATATTTTTGGTATACAATTGAATTTATTTCGTTTCGTCTAGCAAAATTGTGTAGGCAAACAACAGCTTTGATTATTTTCTCTACAGTTGTGACCGATGCTATAATCGGTCTCCTTAAAATTCTCCACCGGTTTGCCGTAACACTAAATGTATTCTCGATCATTCGCCGGGTTCGACAAAACCTATAATTGAAAGTCCTACGTGACTCTGTTAAGTCTTTTCCAGGATATGGCCGCATCAAATGTCTTTTGAACGGAAATGCTTCGTCAGCCACAAAGACAAAGGGTAACGTTTTACCCAAATCAGCTATTTTTTTTATCATTTGAAAGTTTAGGTTCCCCTCCAGAATGGCTGTCCCAAATGCTGTGTCAGCAAATACATTTGAGTCGCTCTGCTTCCCAAATGCACCTATATCCACAAAGGAATAGCAATATGTAGGATCACAGGCAGCCATTAAAATTAAGCTATAGGTTCCTTTATGATTGCTGAAAAGGGAGTCTGAATGCATTGGTGCTTGATCAACATGCTTCCCATCCATAGCACCAACACAATTGGGATAGTTCGTTAGGGCTTCAAATTGCTCAGCAAATTTCTCCCAATCTGCTGTTGTGGGCACCTTCTAGCACATCTCAGCCAGGCAATCCCAAAGAGCTTGACAGGTCTCCTGTATGATCTCTGAGGTTAACAGACCCACTCTGTAACTGTAAGCCAAACTGGTCATCGAGTCCCCACTTGCCAGATATCTGCAAAACAGTAATAATACAATTTTTTTTGTGATGAGACTCTTGAAAAAGCATTTGTTCATATCAGCAATATAATACCGAGTTTAATTAAAACTTAAGAGTACTAAACACTCTTGAATTAAATACAGTGTACTAAATTGAAACCAATTGACTAAGTAGGTCGTGGACTTGTAAGGTTAGAATAGTGATGTCGGCCGGGCAAATGCCTAGTGGGCTAGGGCATTTATGAAATTGAAAAGAAAAGAAACATTTTTTTTCATTGACTTTAACACCACTTTATATAATTCTTAGAGCCTATAAATACCATTACAATTATTGTATACAATAATTTTTTTTCAAAAAAAAAAATGAAATAGAATAATTTATAAACAATTTATGTGAAGAACAGTAGAAGTCATTTTTCAGTAATATAATTTTTAATTTATAACTGGCATCACTTCTAGATTCAGAATTGGCAGCCATTCAGTTTTGTGACCAGTTTTGTTTTGGCTAGGTTGGCTGCTTGAGTGACGTGGGAAGTATTTTTGCGCCAGTGCAAGTATGTGTTAATTTTAATACTTTTAGCATTCCTGCAAAATGGTTAAGAAAAAAGGACCTGTTTGGAATTGTTTTACTTTGAAAGGGAAGGGAGTAGGTTGTAAATATTGTTTTAAAGTTCATGAACAATCACATGTTTATAAAATGGGAAATCTCATTAATTCTTTTTTTTTTCAAAAACTAATTTAATTCCATTTGTGTTTCTTTTTGTTAGGTGGCCTGGGGCCAGGCTTAATACATGTTATTTGGAATGGAATGCCTAAATAAAGTTACTATATATTTTAAAATTTATTAGTGTTAATTGCCAAATAATTAATAAGTTTTGTGAGCGGCATGGTTTGTGTAAGTTAAGTGTGATATATGAGACGTCCCTTGAAGTCTGTTTCGCCAGCTGCTTGTCTAATTTCTGTATTTGGAACGCAAGTTCATAGCTTTCAACATGACAAGCGTTAACCTTTCCAAGCTGACAAGTGCTACATATATCACTTGGAGGATGACCAAAAGATAAATTAAACTTGGAGCATAACTAGGCGGCCGTCTTAACAGAGACCAGAGGTGTCAACTTAGACGAACAGAATACGGTGGAGAATGGGCAATACAGACGGCTGTCGTGGTTTATTTCATTCCAGAAATAAAACAAAGGGGCTTTTTTATTCTCTAGTCCAATTTTCTATCTTCGCGATCGTGGAAGATAGAGTGAAAATTTCAACGGATTTCGAATCAGCGTACAATTCTACGCCTGATCGATACCAAAAACAGATTTATTATTCAATTATTTACCATTAGATTATTTAATTATTTATTAAATAATTAATTATGTAAAGAAAATTACAGTTAAGGTATTGTGTTGTAAACTTTTCCGCAGATTTCAAATCCATTGAGATTTTTAATTTATCTCACGATCCCGATTTTACAAAAACAAACTAAACAATGCCAGTCAAAATTTTTTGTTTGTATTGCTTCCCTTTACTCGAATTGTTTGGCGTAGAAAATAAAATGTTGCCGCTGCAAGAGAAAAAAACGTTCCCCATCTGTTTGAGACCGCTCTGACGATCGTTATGCAAATTGCGGCTCCGCTAATTTTCGTTGCGCTCACAAACAACGCTCTCTAGGAAACCAACGCCATCTGTTTGTATAAACAACGTTTTCGTGAAGTCATCCACAGCTACATTACGGTTGCTAGATAACGGAACCGCTTTCTTAGGAAACCGTAGCTTGAGAGCAATGGGGACAAGTATTTATGTATGTTTTTATGAATGTCCAGAGTTGTGTGTCTAATTGAACTTATTGGTAAATATTTGCTTTATGTAAATATTAGTAATGAACAGAAGACAGTTCTCCGTTTCAATACCTCTCCAAGACCACAGTGAACGTAACACGGAAGCCAACAATAGTAGTAACGAACATTTTACATTCGACCAAACTTCGTTACCTTAACTTTATACAGCTTAAGGGGGTCCGGGACACAAAAATCGTCAAATTTTCGAAATTATTTTTAGGATTTTAAGAAATTCTCTATGTTTTTTTGCTTAAAAGGACGTTTAAATCATGTTTCTATCTTAATTAGAACTAGAGATATAATAATTTTTGTGGTGCGTTGTTTTGAAAATCTGACACTCTTGACAGTTGTTGTCATGGCAACAACATCTGTCTTTAAAACTTTAAATGCGTTTTTCTCCATGATACTTTTTTTCAAGATTTCCTGTATTCAAATTGCTATAAGTCGAAAACCGATAAAGTTTAAGGGTTGAAATTTGGAATATATCTTTTTCAAACATTATACTTTAATTCTGATTCAGCAAATTTGAAACAAATATTTACTTTTAAAAATATGACTTTTTTTTTTAAAAAAGTACCTTAAAATTTTCAAAAACCTTCATTCAAATATTTTTTATTAAATTAATGTTTTTTAAATTGCTGAATCAAAATTAAAGTTTATAAATTTGTGAATAATTTACTGCAAGAATTTTGAAAATTGACCAAGAATATTTTGAGCCTTAGCAATTTAAATTGACCCCTCTTTTTTTCAAAAAATTTTAATTTAAAATTTTTAAAAAACTTTTGTAACAATTTAGTGTTGTGATTTCGGTTATTAGTTAGATGGGTAATCAGTGCAAAAAAATTCTAAATTAATTAATAAAAAATTTTGTTCGATGTGTCCCGGACCCCCTTAAACTGAAATGGTAATTTTCTTACCTTGCTATGCTTTGATGGCTCGAAGTCCGCTCGGTAGATGTTTTTAATCCACAGGAATCTCATGGATTCTTCCGTAGGAAAAGAAAAGACCGACACTTTCGGTCTGTTTCTATAGTTTCTCTTATATTTCGGTACAACACATGTTCCTGGCATGGTTAATGAAAAACGCTTAATATCCACAACAAGATCCAGCTCGCACAAAAAAATTAAGGACAGACTACTCTCCCCAGACCCGTAGAAGGCTTAACCCCGACCCTAAAAAGTGGTTTGTTTGTAACAGTATACACATACTTTTTCGTCGAAACCACTCAGGCCTACTCTCGAAGGTCTCGTTAGTAGGATGGTTCACGAAAAGAAAGGGTAGAGGTGGTCCCCAACGGTTGGTGGAGGATTTGACGTTACTTGCCGTGTAGCAACCGCTATATAGGTTGCGATTTAAAATGGCCAAAGAATATGTTGATCATGATTTGTGGTTACACAATACGATAAAGGATTAAAACAATAAGCAGGTAAATCTGATACATGAGCCGCGGTAGCTCAGTCAGTAGAGCGTCGGACTCGCATCAGAAGGGTTGTGGGTTCTGTCCTCGGCGGAGCCTGCAATTCTGATGATTGTGAGATCGGCGCTTCGACCTGGCTAAAGACCGTCGTGTTCACTAATGGTGACTGGGGCACGTTAAATAGGTCGTGTTCACAAAGTCCCCCATGTTCCCATACCAAATCAATACCTCTGGGGGTATCTGATCAGAGGGTTATCGGCCTCTGATTGGTATCTAAATTACGATATGTGTGAGTGAATGGATGTATGAAAGGGACCTTCCTGTAAAACGGATGTGTCATGTATGCCGAGCAAAGTCGGACTTCCTCCCAATGGGGCTCAATAACATGGAAGGCGCACCCCCTCGCCTCTTGCCGTCTTCGACGGGTCTGCCAGTGTAGGCATTAGAAACAACAACAACAAATCTGATACATGCTGTTGACGAGTAAAAGGGAATACCCAAAATCAAAATATATTATGGAGCTGCGTTCACTATTAATCCCTCTGTTCACAGTTTTAAACTTCATTCTTCATGTTCTGTTTTTACCTCTGAAATCATGGCCATATATAAAGCATTAGAAAATATAACTGATCATGGTCATAAAAAATGTATCATTTTCACTGATTCATTAAGCGTTTTACATTCATTGAAACATTCCGATCATGACAGTCATCCTATTGTTTTAGAGTCCCTGAAAAAAATTTATCATCTTTCATCCAAAAATTTTAACTTGGTATTTTGTTGGATCCCATCTCATGTTGGGATATTAAGAAATGAAATTGCTGACAAAGCCGCCAAATCGGCCGTAAATAATTTTAACCATACCGTCCCTTATCGTGACATAAAACCTTGCATTTACAAATTTTTAGAAGACAAATGGCAGTTCGAATGGAATGAACAATCAGAGAACAAACTTCACGCCATCAAACCAAGTATATCTGACTGGAAATCGCTACCTTTAAGAAGGCAGCAGGTAATAATGACACGCCTCCGTATTGGACATACTAGGATCACCCATAGACACCTCCTCCTCGGAGAAGATCATCCTCTTTGTAATTACTGCATTTTCCCACTAACAGTAAAACACGTTTTAATTGAATGTTCTCATTTTAATAGTCAACGACTAATACATTTTAATTCTTATACCTTGGTTTTAGAAGAGATAATTGGTGAGAATCCTCATCCAAATATTTTTAACTTTTTACATGACATTGCGTTTATGTATCACATATAATTTTATCACTTGAATCACTTTTTTATTATATTATGTATTTGATTTTTTATCTTGAGTTTGGCATAATATGTCCCAAGAGGACTCAATGCCACAAAACCCTATCCAATCCAATCCTTACGGACTCGGGAACTACGTCCGAAATATACAGCTGAGCTGGCAACATTTTTGCAGCCGGAATGGACACAAATGCCCATAGCTGTGTATCAAAACCTTGTTGAAAGTATGCCCAGAAGGATCGCTATTGTTATTTCAGCACGATGGGGGCTATCCCCCTATTAAAGCATGCAATATTTTCCTTATACCATCATATCTTGCTGTCCGGTCCGTTACTACAGGTGGAGGACAAAATGATACTGTGAGGTAGCGATTTTAAATCCACAGACACATTATTCCCTTAGGAAAACGTTTTTATTTTTCTGGGACAAAACACCACTCTTCAAATTACGACACAAAAACATTTAAAACACTTCAACACAAAGACAACTTCTAACACATGGTTAAGCACAAAATTCCGGGCGAATCTCTTCCGCCACACCCTTTGTCTCGATCACCCACACAATGACGCCTTCTCTCATTGGTCCGTTCAATCAGGCGCATAGAGAAAAGAGACTAGTGGCGCCCTCGTACGCTCTTAATCAAAATTAGTTTTAGACTGTGAAATCGTTACAGTCTAAATTTCCTCCTTTCACGAAGGAAAACTTTTCTCGAAGTTCTGAGGGAAAAATTTTCTGCAAAACTTCAAAATAGTTCAAAACATTAACCGGGCAAAGCCTGAATTAATTATTTTTTTCCAATATCAATTTCTTTCTAGTATATTGTTGATAGGATGCTATTTATGTAAGAAAAGCCTTTTTTGGTTGTAAAATTTTAATAGTATTGGCAAAAAGGCATTGTACTATATGGTACCGCTAGGCTTTTGAGGGAGCAAATTGTAAGTAATGCAGTTTCTTATTGATATTGACGCAAGCGGTTTAAATATATTTTTACCAATTTATGATTTGAAATTAATACAAATGTATGGCATAGAAGAACACATTTTGATAAATATACAATAGTAAAAAAAATATCCTAAGAGAAGAAGTAAAATTTTTTACTATCCAGAAAGCACAAGACAAATAGTAATACCAATAATATTACCAACAATACTGGCATTTTCTTATGAAATATAATCAATAACTTTATTGCATGGTCTATTTGCAATGTTATTATATTTGAGTGAAATTCTAAAAAAATACAAAGCCCAATGTCACATTTTACGCACATAGTGAGAACTCGACTGAGCGAGTGTAGTTTATAGCAGCACATCTTGAACCCAACTTCTTTGGAATTTATTTGTACCAGTCTTATTGATTCTTATTGTTACTTTTTTTCGTTGGCAGAGTTTGCCAGACCCTCTCTCTTCTGATTCTAAATCTAAATAATCTTTCCTGTGGATTTTTTCCGTGAGGTTTCTACATTTACACGTAACTGACGATCAGATAAATTATCTGTAAGTTCATCATCTTCTTCTGCCGAGTCTTTATCTGTGATACTACTGCAACATCAGGAATTTCAATACAGACATCTTCTAAGTCCGACTCTTGAGTTTTATATTATCACAAATAGCAGAAGAGCTTCTTCTAGTGTTGAATATTTCTGAAAAATGAAACTGTATTTCAAAATAATAAAATTTACTCATGATTTAAATATACACATAAAAACTGCCATAAGAAATAATATGTTCAAAAATATAGTCAAAGACACATTTTAATTCCATAACTGCATTTTAACGTACAACTCCCTCCCCATTTTATACTTTTGGCTTTGTTATTTTTATGAAATAAGCAAAAGAAATTTTTTTTTTTAATTTTTTTTTATGCAAAATTTTTATGTAATTATTTTATGCACATTTATTTTTTAACTATTCTGTTATATATAATAAAAAAAATTAATTATAGACTTTTAAAACATTTTTGTATTTTCTAGAGCAAAAATCAATAAAAATCTAAGCAGTGACGAAAAGATAGCGTAAAAGCCTAGTGGTACCATACGGTACCAGTAACATTCCAATACAAAAAAGATGTACATAATATTATTATATTTTTTTGAAACACTGTGCACATAATATCTAGACATAAACGATAAATATTGTATGAAACTTTCATTTCTATATGTATCAGTAAAGAGAGAACGGTTGTACTTACTTTTTCGATGCGTCATTTCGTCATAGCCCAAAAATGTTCTTGTTTCTTCCGCTCAAGGTAAAAATCTTACGCGTTGTTTACTAAAATTATTACCTAGACAGGATTTTTCAATCTCTTGTGTAGTGCCATTTACTTACAAACAAACAAAATATTTGTATTATAACGAAGAAAATTGTAATATTTTAAACCTTTATTTCTGGTACCGCTAGGCTTTCCCGGGTTAAACACAAAACCATACTTTCTCTGAACCTCAGTGCCTGAACTAAATACATTTATAAGGAAACTAACTACTAAATCTATATAATAGAAGTACAATACAATACACTATTTAAAAAAATACTTTAAGAAAATTTTTGTGTTGCAAAAAAATTTGCTCACGAATCAAAAGTTTAAGGAACACGACTGAGACTGTCAGCATTTTGATGGAGTTTTCCCTTCTTATGGACAACCTCATAATTTAATGGCTGTAATATTAAAGCCCATCGTAAAAGTCTGGGGTTAGTTCCTGTATTTTTGTCCAGCCAGACAAGGGGATTATGGTCCGTCTGGATTATGAATTTTTGTTGTCCATCCAAATACCACCGCAGTTTTTGGATGGCGAATACGATAGCTAAGCACTCTCTCTCGATGGTGCTGTATTTTTGTTCTGCTTTTGAGAACTTCCGACTCAAGTACATGACAGGATGTTCCTCTCCGATGTCATTTACTTGCGACAAAACGATACCGATCCCCAGATTGGACGCGTCACATTGGACGAGAAACTGTCGCGAGAAATCGGGACTGTACAACACCGGATTTTCAGAGAGTCTTTTCTTCAGTTCCCTGAATCCATTTTCACATTTTTCACTCCACATGACAGATGATTTTGCACTCTTTCCTTTTAGTAGATCCGTAAGTGGGGCTGCAATCACGGAAAAGTCAGGAATGTACCTTCTGTAGTAACCAAAAAGTCCTAAGAATGATCTGATTTGAGTTTTTGTAGAGGGTCTAGGAAAATCTTTTATGGCTTGATCCTTAAGTTCTCCAGGAGTTCTTTGACCCTGTCCAACCATATGCCCTAAATATTTCACATGTTCTCGTGCAAACTGACACTTTGAAGGTTTGATGTGCAGTTGGGCTGTCATCATCCTTTTAAAAATTTCAAATGTTTTTCCCAGGATTGAGAGTATATGGCAATATTGTCCAAGTATGGTACGGCAAGTCCTTCACAGTTCTTCAATAATTCGGCCATCAGTCGACTAAAGTAATACGGCGCATTTTTGAGACCGAATGGTAACCTTAAGGTCTTAAAGGTACCAAAGCTAGTCACAAATGCCGCATACCTTTGGGCACGTTTACTTAAAGGGATCTGCCAGTACCCTCTAGTCAAATCCAGAATAGTATACACAGCTGCCGATACCTGCTCAATCAGTTGCTCCATGTTTGGTAAAGGAAAAAATTGTGTCCTAGTTACTTTGTTTAAGCGACGATAGTCCACGCAAGGTCTTGCGTCTTTGCCTGGAACTTCAACCAGTATCAGGGGAGAGGTAAAGTCCGATTCTCACGGCTCTATTACTTTCAGCTCTAACATTTTACTAACTTCTTACTTTAAAATCTCAGTCTGTCGTCGAGACATTCTATTCGGCTTGGCAAAGATTGGTTTTACAGACTCCAATTCAATGTCATGTTCAGCCAGATCAGTACATCCGGGATGATCCGAAAAAATGCTAGAATATGTAGTCAGGAGTTCTGTCAACTGCTTTTGCTGAATTTCAGATAGTCGAGAATTCAACTTAATGTCTCTCAAGATATCCGAAACGTTTGGTTTCTGCATAGGACAAAAAGTGGGTATTTCCTCCTCTTCTTCATTCTCTTCCAAGCACAACAGGTTTATGTTTTCTGCTCTTTTGTAGTAACTTTTAAGCATGTTTATGTGGTATACGTGAGTTTTATCCTTTTCAGCAAACTTGATCACATAATTCGTGTCTGATAGTTGTTGAATTACTTCACCAGGACCTACCCACTGTACAGATAACTTGTTGGGCTTTGATGGGGCCACAACTAAAACAAGGTCACCTGATTTAAACTGTCGTTTCACAGTTTTTCGATCGTACCAAAGTTTTTGTTTTTCTTTGGCAATTTCCATGTGTTGTACAGCTAGCTCTTGGCATCTTTTCATACGATTCATTAGTTCAAACACATAGTCCACAACACTTTCATCCTCTCTGTTTTATTCGGTTAATTTCTCATATAGTAACATGACAGGAGTTCTCAAATTCCTCCCATGCACTAATTCAGCTGGAGAGAAGCCAGTGCTGTCGTGCGTCACAGTTCTTAGGGCGAAAAGAGCTTGTGGCAAGATCTTCTCCCAGTCTGGACCGGACTCAAGACATAGGACACGGAGAATCCTCTTCAGCCTCCTGTGCATTCGCTCAACTGGATTGCTCTGAGGGTGATAAACTGAGCTTCTTATAACCTTGATTCCAAATCTTTCCAGAAATTCTGTCGTAAGTGCACTCATGAATGACGTGCTTTGGTCTGTCTGAAGTTCTTTCGGAAACCCCATGCGGCTAAATATCTGGTGCAAAACGTCAACTATAGTTGCTGAACGAAGGTTTTCCACAGGAACGGCATCGGGATACTTTGATGACATACAGATAGCTGTGATAAGATATCTGTTTCCAGAAGGAGTAATAGGTAGGGGCCCCACAAGCATCAACGTTTATTTTGGTAAATATTTCCGAAATAACGAACAATCTTTAATGGTGCTTTCTTTTTGTCTTGTGGCTTTCCAGCTCTTTGACAACTGTCACATGTCTTGACAAAGTCCTCAATGTCTTTGTAACAGTTCGGCCAATAGAAGGTTTTGTTTTGGTTGTTCCCAGATGAGCCGCTGTTCCTTCATGACACACTGCCATCAACTGTCTTCGATATTTTTCGGGAACTACAAGCAATCGTCGCTCTGTGCCGTCTTTGTATTTTTTCCTGAAAAACAGTTTCTCTAACATTCTGGGTAGACATGTCACCTTGGTGGCATGCTCTACTCATCCAACCACACTTATTTAAACTGGTACAGTGTCTCACGACACTAGGCACGGGAGTGTGTGTTGGTGTTAGTTAGTTAGTTTTTCCACAATGTACTTAGACTCTTTTGAAGTTGGACTATTTTCAGCCTCCCGAAACAATATTTTCAATTCCACACTTTTCTGTTGCTCTTTTAAAAATTCTTTTGGAGACATCTTCACAAAGTCCAATTCGAAAATTTCTCGATCCGCCATAGGTAAAATTTCCTCTTCGTCCAATAGCGCTTCCTTTTTCTGATCTTCTGAACTAGGGTCCTCTGCTTCTGGACTTGGGATTTCAATTCTGGAAAGGTTCTTTTGAGCACGGGTTTGAGCAGCATTCACCATGTGAACTTTGACCACTTCATCTTGCTGTGCTTCTTCCGACAATGCAGCGGTCTTATTGCCCAAAAGTTATCTACCTTGATCCAGCGAGTCTCTTATAACCGCAGCCTTCGTCACTATGTGACCAAAATCACAGTCTAGTTCTACCTCAGCTAACAGCAGACATGTAGGGTTTTCTTCTAGGGGAGTACGCATCCACACTGTCTCAGTGGTATACATTGACGGCTTGATATACTTGTGACAAATCAAGTCAAGAGTCGCGCCAGTGTCTCTAAGTATTGGCATTTCAAATCCATTTACTTTGCCCATACTTGTGTAGGGCGCAAGTACATCTTGGGATCCGTTTCTAACAGTCACATTAGACGCCACACTTTCACAATTCTTCTTTAGTTTGTCACATTGTTGTCTCAAATGGGAAAACGATCCACACTCATAACAACGAGGCTGTCTCCGCCTTTCAAACTCCCTTTCAGTATTTTTCTCATTAGAAAATTCTTTATTAATCTGAGGTTTATTCTTAAAGTCTTTTGACGGTTCCCTGGGTTTATATCCACTGTAATGTCCTCCTTGGAATTTGTAATTACTTTTTAGAGGAAACTCTTTATTTTGGAAGCTTTGTTTAATACTCTCGTACTCGTCCAGTTTTTCTGCCAATTCGTATGGAGTTTTCATCTTCATCCACTCGTCTAGAAAATGCTCCCTCACTTCAGCTGGAACCCGGAACTTCAATTGTTCTGTAACCATCAGATCTTTCAACTGCTGGAATGTGTTTACTTCTAAATCATCAATCCATTCCGTAAAATAGCTATGTAGTTCATGGGTGTAATTTCTCCAAGATTTCTCAGAAGTTTTTTGATGCCTATAGAAACATTGTTTCAACTTCTCGCTATTTAGCTTGTATCTCTTTAGAATGAGACTTCTCACAAAATCATAGTCATTAGCCTTGTCAGGTGGTTCCCTGGCCAGCATATTTGAGAGCTCAGCAGGTAGCACACCTAACAGGTAAGCTGTCCAGTCCTTAATATAGTTTCACTGCAACCGAAATTTGATTTTAGTGTTTAGTTGGTGGCAATTTGAGGGCTTGGTGTTGTTGATCTCCAGGCTGCTGCTGCTGCGGGTTTGATTTCGGTTTGTTCTTACTCTTTTTATTTTTATTATTTTTTATGGTGTTTGGGGGAATATATGAGCAATTTTTTAAGCCTAATGATGCTCATATATAGAAAACACCATTTTATATTGTCTGGGTCAGGTTCCTCCCTGATGACGCCCTGATGCACCATACACACACACACACACACATATATATATATATATATATATATATATATATATATATATATATATATATATATATATATATGTATATGTATATGTATGTAGGAACGGAATTCTTTCGCCTCCCCACCTACTACCGAAAGGAGAAAGGGACTTTCATCCAGGAGACGGATCACCACGAACGCTAAGGGGAAAAGGCTTGATCCCTTGCCCGCGGCGGAGGGTCTTCAGTTTTTTGTGTGATCGGAGAGAGTCGAGACCTGTGTGGCCACTCTTCCGTACTTTTTTTATGCGAATCTATTGAGACCTCTGTGGCTCATATGTGTACCATCTTCAATTAATTTAATAAATGTTGTGTTTTACAACACGTGGACTCATTCCAAAATACCATATCAAGTAATAGCTACAGTGCCATTCCAGTGTTGACATCACAAAATGGGGGCTCGGCCGGGATTGCCCCATGCAAATTGAACGTGGACTAGAACCCTAGAGAGCCATCATCATCGCAAACTGTGAGTACATTTTGCTCATTTTTAATATAAAGATGTCATATTTTGGTAAAGCAAGGAAGGACGATATTTACCGTCTTGCAACGGAATTAGATATAGAAATACCCTCAAATGCGACAATTTCGAAATTAAAAAAGTTAGTGACGAAACAACTCGATTACGATGAGGAGTATACAAAAACACTTCTGGATACAATAATAGTTGAAAGAATCGAAAAAGAGCAGCTGGAGAAAGACAAACAGCAGTTAGAGAGGGAAAAAGATAAAGAATTACGTCAATTAGAAAAGGATAAGGAATTGCGTCAATTACAAAGAGAAAAAGAATTACGCGAATTTGAATTGGAAAAACTGAAACTGCAAAATGCGACACAAACAGTTAGGGAAAATCACATGACAGAATCGAACACTGCATGGGATAGAGGAAAGGAATTATCAAAGATAATTAAAAGTTTTGATTCGAATGAATCCAATGATATAAGTACGTATTTAGCGCTGTTCGAGAGACAAGCGACGAAAATCAAAATCGAAAGAGAAGATTTTGTAACGCATTTACTAGGTTTATTACCCTTAGAGATAGCACAGATTATAACTCGCGAACCGGAGGAAAGATCTAATGACTATGAACACATAAAAGAAATCTTACTCAAAAGATTTAAACTTACGTCTGAACAGTTCAAACAAAAATTCCTGAATCATAAAAAGGAAAGTACAGCCACTTGGCGAGATTTTGCGTTTGAAATAAGTCATTATTTTGACGAATGGTTAAGAGGACTCAAAATAACAAATTTTGACGAGCTCAGGGAACTAATGGTATCCGAGCAGATAAAACGTAGAGCGCCGTTTGAAATCAAAACACACTTCATAGATGATTGGCATCAATTAAAATGCGCAGAAGTTATAGTGAAAAAGTTAGAGGAATATGTGTGTGTGTGTGTGAGAGTGCGAGGTTGCAATTAGGAAAAATGGAGATACGGAATGTAAATAAATACAGAAAAAATGTTTCGCAAGATGAAACTCGATATAAAGGTTAATCGTCGAACTTTCGTGCTAACCAGAATAGTAGAAATGTTGATAATTGTTATAAAACTGTTGGTTATAGTACAAATGTCAATAAGTATGTTTATAAGGTTGATTATGATGTACCAAATAGAGATCCATATAAAAGTAATAGAATTAAGTGTTATGCATGTGGAAATTATGGGCATAAGAGTAATACTTGTACATATAATTTTAAAGGTGAAAATGCAAATGTGAATAAAACTGTAAATCAAATATATGTAGCAACTCCTAAGAAAATTGAAAAGAGTGTTTATATTGAAAAGTGTTATATTAATGCAGTAATAGACACTGGATCTGAAATAACTCTAATTAATGAGGAATGTTATCATAAAATAGGATCTCCTATATTGAATGGTAGTAAGATATATTTAAATGGAATAAGTCAACACAAAATAAGTACCGAAGGGTTTTTCCGATCAGAAATTGTTATTGATAATATTTCTTTGTGTTCTGATGTGCATGTCGTTAAGAATTTGCAATTTGAAGCAATAATTGGTATGAACGTATTATCAAGGGTAAAGTTTGCATTTTCTGGGGGAACATTAAACGTTACCGATAGAGACATAAATGAAATAAGGAGGTCAGAAGTAAGGGGCGAAAATGGGAGCGAAATAAAAAACAAAGCATCAACAACTTCAGGCGTTGTCATAAATCACGGGGAAGAAGAGCGCGTGAGTTTCACTCAACATCCCCTCGTAGACTTTCAAGTATCGAAGGCGCATGAAAATGACTCATCAGCAGGTGCTTTTGTTTACACTTTAGGAGCCGTAGCGTTGGATATGTCTAGCGAAGAGACAGATCTCTCCCATATAATGAATCCCTGTTTACGAGAAAGAATCTGTCAAATTGTAGGAAATTATGTGCCTCAGCAAGTAACAAACACGGATGTTAAGATGAGAATTCTTCTGACGGACGAAGTTCCAGTTAGTCAGCTTGCTCGGCGGTTGCCGAATACTGAACAACTTATAGTTGAAAAACAAATCCAAGAGTGGTTAGAAAAAGGGATAATTAAAAACAGCTGTTCGGAATATTCTGCCCCTATAGTGCTTTGTAAGAAAAAAGATGGGAATCACAGACTTTGTGTCGATTTCCGAAAGCTCAACAAAAAAATAATTAAGGACCGTTTCCCGTTACCTCTAATCGAAGACGTGTTGGACAAATTGGAGGACTCGCAAGTCTTCACAACGTTAGATTTGAAAAACGGCTTTTTTCACGTCGACATAGAAAAGGAGAGTACAAAGTACACCTCTTTTGTTACCCAGGAGGGACAGTATGAGTTTTTAAAGACACCTTTTGGATTGTCAACCAGTCCAAGTGTATTTGAAAGATATATTTTTCATGTTTTTAAGGATTTGTTAAAAGATAAAACTGTTATTATTTATGTAGATGATATTATCATACCAGCCATGAATGAGGTAGAGGGTTTAGAAAAATTAGAACGTGTTTTAAATACGGCGTCAATGTACGGATTAGAACTAAACTTCAAAAAGTGTCAGTTTCTAAAACGAAAGATAGAATTCTTGGGTTACGTAGTAGAAAAAGGAACTATAAAGCCTTCACCTTTAAAAACTGCAGCCGTACGGAACTTCCCACAACCCAAAAATGCCAAACAAATACAGAGTTTTCTGGGATTGACCGGTTATTTTCGAAAGTTTGTTCGAGATTATGCCAAGATAGCGAAGCCCCTCAGTGATTTACTTCGTGATAATAGGGAATTCCATTTTGGGTCGAAGGAGAAAACTGCATTTCAAGAATTAAAGCAGGCCTTGACTGGCGAGCCGGTGCAAAAAATTTTCAGACAAGGACCGCCACTGGAACTGCATTGTGATGCAAGCTCACACGGATTCGGAGCAGTACTATTGCAACAGGCAGATGACGGAAAGATGTATCCAATTCAATACATGAGTAAGAAGACAACAGCACAACAAGAAAAATACGGCAGCTATGAATTAGAAATTCTAGCAGTAATCGAAGCTTTGAAAAAATTCCGGAATTATCTACTCGGAACCAAATTTAAAATAATGACGGATTGCTCAGCCTGTTGGCGCCATGTTCCCCGCATCTCTTGCAACCCTCCGCTCTGAAGGAATTCGTGTAACCCTAGTTGTTTACTCATTGTGTTTTTGTATTTTTATGTAGCAGTTCCTTCTCAACCACCGCAGCGCTTGCACGCGCACTCGCATCTCTCCGTACAATAAAGTTCATTTTATACTACAAAGATTTCACAGTTATTCCCGCATAACTATTTGGTCCGTCACCACGCAGAATTAGCACCTATATCGACGCATAATCTCGCAGAGAAGGAAAACTCATCCGCATTTCAACCGCAAAACGCATGAAAACAGATGGTTTTCGAACATGGACAGTTTATTCGCATCGTATTGGACTGAACTGTGCATCTAAATTGTATCAACTTCAGTGAATCTACCGTTTTATTCACATATGGACAAAAAGTTCCTGCTGAAAGTTCTCAGAAACATCAATTGCTCCCTTCACCTCACAAATTGCTGTTGTCTTAAGGTAGGCGATATTCTGTTGTCTTAAGTTTCTTTGTTTAGTATTTGATTCATTTAAATATGAATAAGCTAACTAAGGCAGTAACTAAACGCAAGACTATTAGAAAAACTGTTATCGATTTAATAGAAAAAAATGATAACTTGATTAAAGATAACAATAATGAAAGTGAACCTTTTCAAGAAATTTTGGAGCAATTAACTCAAAAAGAAGCTTTGCTAATTACACTTAATTCGCAAATTGAAAATTTAATCTCTATACCCGAAGAATTTGATATAGAGATTAATGAAAATGAGGATTTTAGTGACCAAGTTGCTAAAACTTTATTCCAAATTAAAAGTGTTTTGAGGCGAATCGAAGCTGAAACAAAAAGTGATTCTTCTCAAAATCCACCTTTGATGCACCACTACCATAATT